>OX608082.1:34448766-34840565 GCA_951509765.1 Sphenella marginata | reverse complement strand
GGGTATTAGAAGAGTAGGCTCGGTTGAGCAGACAAAAAGATGATTTGTATTATGGGGGGACAAGCCGCATGCCGGACAAACATTAGGCAAGTCGGGGTTCAGTCTGGATAGGTAAGAGTTTAACCTATTACAATATCCAGACCGGAGTTTAGCCAGCATCACCCTAGTCTCCCTAGGCAGCTCGCGCTCCTCTTCGGCAACGGGTGGTGTTGCTGCCTGCAGAACGGCCGGGAGAGAGCCAACAAAGGAATTTACCGAATTCGTATGGATGAGGGTGAGGGCCTGCCGGTGCACCTTAGGATCAAACGGCGTGGAAATCAGGTGCCGGATCTCATCGAAGTGTTTGCGCAGATGGCTCCTTATGTTCCTGGGCGGCAGATTCTCGTTGACCAGGCGTCCGTTCAGATGCTGCGGTTTCCAACAGTTGAACAGGAATTGCCTGGTCAACATCTCGCTATGCTCTTTAACGGCGAGCATTTTCGCTTCATTATGAAGGTGATGCTCAGGAGACATAAGAAGACACCCATTAGCGGTACGAAGGGCGGTGTTTTGGCAGACCTGTAGCCTCGTCCAGAGTGTGTCAGCGAGCCCCGGCGACCATATTGGCGTCGCGTACTTGAGTACCGGCTGGCCAATTGCTTTATATGTAGCTAGTAACGTTTCTTTGTCTTTACCCCAAGTGCTGCCAGCTAACGACTTGAGGATTTTGTTACGGCTTTGGACTTTATTGGCAATTGCGGTTACATGAGCGCCGTATTTGAACATGTTATCAAACGTCACCCCTAAGATTTTGGGGTGTGAGACAGTTGGTAGCTTGACACTATCAACGTAGACGTCTAATTCCATGTTCACTTGCGTTGTCCACGTCGTGAATAGGGTGGCCGATGACTTATTCGGTGACAATGCCAGGTTTCTCCCGGCGAAGAATTCGGACACGGCTGGGAGTTCTTCAACGGAGGGGCCAGTTGCCAAAATCGTACAATCGTCGGCGTAAGAGACGATCGAGACACCCTCAGGTGGGGGGGGGGGGGGGGGGGGGGAAGTTTCGATATATAATAGTTAAACAGAAATGGGGATAGGACAGCACCCTGTGGCACCCCTTGTTTAACTATTCTGGGTTTTGATCTGGCGCCTCTGAACTCAACCGACGATTGACGACCACTCAGGTAGTTGGCATGCGTTTATAGTCTAAGTGTCTTAAGTGTTTGATGTCGATGAATATTTTTCAAATGCCTGTGGCAAGTGGCTGTCAACTACACTGATATTATTATCTGTGGAGATTTTAATGTGAACTTGCTAAGTAGTGACTTGTCTAGTTGCCGTCTGTTAGAATGTATTTCCGGTATTGGTCTTGATGTTGTGAACGTGTCCGCACCCAAAAGGTTTGGACAAAACTGCAGTCCAAGCCTCCTAGATTATTTTGTTGTGTCTGACAGGTCTATTGTTCTAAAGTTTGACCAAATGTCGTTTATCTCGGACCATGATTTAATTTGTTTGTTCACTTGACATTAAGCTTAATGACCGTTATGTGGTGGCTTGTCCATCACTATCGTGTGCTGGGTTTTAATAGCCTCTTGTGTGATATATTCCAAATTAAGTGGTCTGCCTGTGGGGGTCTGAGCTCAGTGCATGACAAATTTAACTTTTTAAATGAAAACATTCTACATTTATATACAGCTAGGACTGCCAACCCTCCAGATTTGGACCGGAGACTCCGGTTTTGAGGTTAGTTTCTCCGGTCTCCGGTTTTCGGCATATTTCTCCGGATTTAGGGGAGTGTTCAAACTTAATATGTGCACATAACTTTGGGAGGGTCAAACGTTTACTATAGTTTATTTCAATAAAATAAGTGAGAAAAATACACTTGTCACAGATATTGTGCGGTCTACACCGAATTTCAAATTTTGAATTTAATAAAACTTGAAAATGTAGTTTTGGGCGACCTTGAGCGACACCGAGTCACCTTAAGAACAGACATAATAAAACATTCATAGGACGCTGGAATTGGAACAAAGAAATGAAAAAATAACCGAGTGATATGCGAACATTCTTTTTATGAAAATTCGCCGAAATATATGAACTAAAACAGATGTGTCATATTTAACTATTATTTTATACAAAAGTAAGTTTTACGTACACACATATGTACATACAAACTGTTCTTTACAGCCTTTTATTGTTATTCGAAGGTACAAGTATGAACGGAGATACTGAGCTTCAACAGAAAAGAAAAAAATATGAATGTGTTTTTCAACAGACGTGGCTACAACAAAAAGAGAAATACAAAAAGCGAAATGTATTTTCTGTAACTTAAGTTTTACAGTAAAATGGGATGGCGAAAATGCTATTTCTAATCACATTGGAAGTGAAAACCATAAAAAAAAAACGTTAGGACGGTGGATGCAAACTCTTTAATAACAGCATTTATGCCACAAAAAAACTCTTCTGAACAAATGAAGGTAGCTATTATAGAAGTATGTTCTATTTACCATGCTATAAATCACAGTCACAGTTACTTGAGTACTGAATGCGGAATCAAGTTAAATGCATTAATGTATTCAGACACATCATCAGCTCAAAAAGTTCACTGTGGGAGAACTAAAGCTGAATAAATTGCTTTAAAGGTTCTTGCCCCCTGTTCAATTGAAGCCACTTTGCAAGACTTGAAAATTAAAATTGAGGATCTCTAAAAATGTATCCAATTGTTGTTCGTTATTTTGACTGTGATAAAGGTATTCAAAATAAACTTATGGATTTTTTAATATATATAATATAATTTAATTATAAACCAAGTTTCTGCAGATAATGCCTCAGTAAATTATGGTGAACGCAATTCTAAGTACCAACAAATTACAAATAAGTTTCATGATACAAAAGTCGTAAAGGCTAATTGTAATTGTCATGCCCTCCATAATGCTGCAAGAATTTCTATGAAGACATTGTGTTTTGATGTTGAAAACTTAGTTTTGAAAGTTTACGCCGAGTTTTCGAATAGTGCAAAGGGCACCAAAGAACTAGAAACCTTGAAGAATTTGAAATTGAGTACAGAAAAGTTATTCGGCACGGACTGACCAGATGGCGTACTTTAGGTAAAGCTGTTGATCGCTTTATACAATCGTGGGCTGCCATATCGATGTATTTTAAAAGCCGTATGGAATCTAAATGTCATCCGGTTATATGGCAATTCGTACAAGGCAGTAATTATGATGATGTCGGAAATTTATCTTCAGAATGTTTTCTTTATTTTACGCATCATTATTTGAACATTATGACAGAGGCAATATTGGCACTAGAGAAAAATACGGTTACGTCAGCCGAATTACATTCTATTCTTGTCAGCGTTAAGTCTAAAACACAAGGCCGACAACTAGATCAGTTTTTTGGACCAAAATCATGAGGAACTTGAAATTTCTGGACAATTCAGACCAAGACAAATTCAAGAATGATGCTAATGAAGTATAGAAAAAGGCAATAAAATATTTAGATCAATATTATGATTTTGGAAACTCGGTTTTCAAGTTATTTAGCAGATTTGACTTAGGCAATGTGGTTACATACGACGATGCGCTCAAGGCAGTAGAGGTACTTGGTACTCAAACGTTTTCTACTTCTGGCTAGTTCCAGTAAGCTATCCTCTTGGTCTGTTGAACTATCGAACCACATTTCCGTCGTAGTCATATTTTGTATTTAAATATATACAACTATTTGGGTTGTCTTCATAAAAATAGATAAATAATACCGCACTTGATTTGTTTTGCTCTGTTTATTTTCTTTTTTTTAATAACAGCTGACAGAAATGTGTTATTAGCCGTGTTTTTTTTTATCCGCGTCTGCGTTTGCGCTTAATATTTGTACGGACCGCTAAGCGCACAACTTTATCTGCAACTAAGAAATAGTGGCTGATAATATCGGTACTTCCAAGAAGTTTCCATTCATTTCGCAAACTGCCTTACCAACTTCCAGCAAATCTGTTTATCATCCCTTAATAATAACCGGAATGTCAACAGAGGAAATGTATGTACGCGCGTTGATAACGGAATAAGCGCAATTGCAGATGACTGTTTTTTTTTAGACCATAGGTGGGCAAATGAAATGTAAGCATGTATTGGTAACCGTGAGCGTAAAGTGGCTACCATGGGACAAAGAACATTTGCAGTCAGTTGATTCACAAACAACAGCGAAGCAACATCGTGCGCCGCTTGATTGTTTTATGATATAGGGTGTTTCTTTTTTTAGGGGTATAGGACTTCGAATTGAAATAAAACACAAGAAAATCGTTTTAAGGTCCATCAATTTGGCTTTATTGGAAGGATAATTTTATGCCATTAATGTTTAAATATGATTTCGGGCATGTGGCCGCCGCGGCTGGCTCGAATAAAGCCAATTCTACAGGTCTAATTTTCAACCACTTTTTCGAGCATATGGGGCCGTATGTCGGCAATAACGCCACGAATGTTGGCTTCCAATTCCCCTAACGTTTCTGGTTTGTTGGTGTAAACGAGCGACTTCACATATCCCCAAAGAAAATAATCCAATGGTGTCAAATCACACGACCTTGGTGGCCAATTGACAGGTCCATTCCGCGAAATTATGCGCTCATCGAATGTTTCCTTCAATAAATCGATTGTGACGTGCGCTGTGTGGCATGTAGCGCCGTCTTGTTGGAACCACAACTCATCCACATTCATGCCATCCAATTCGGGAACAAAATAGTCGGTTATCATGGCTCTATACCGGTCTCCATTAACGGTAGCTGCCTCTCCAGCATTATTGCGGAAGAAGTATGGCCCAATGACTCCACCAGCCCATAGAGCACACCAAACAGTCAGTTTTTGTGGATGTAATGGCGTTTCAAGGGTCTCATGTGGATTCTCTTCACTCAAAATGGGGCAATTTTGCTTGTTGACGTAGCCATTCAACCAAAAATGAGCCTCATCACTGAACAAAATTTTGCCATTTGAAAAAAAAATTTGAACCATTATTTTCGAAATAAATTTGCACGATTTTCAAGCGTTGTTCTTTTGTCAACCTGTTCATGATGAAATGGCAAACCAAACTGAACATAAATGACATTAGAGTTGCCAGATTTGACCACAAAATGCCAGTTTTATCTCTATTCGAAAAACAAACCTGTAAAAAAAACATCCTGTACTATTTATGCGCGTACCTATGTGCTTGTTCAAAATGAATGACAAATATTGCTTTATGATTTCCGATGCCTTTGGTAATATATATGCAATGTCTATTGTGTAATATGTGTGTAAAGGGGACCAGGGAATATAATTTTAGGAGGCACTATAATACCTTCCATAAAGACTTTGAGAAATATAAGGGTATTGAGAGAGAAAATATGTTTTTCGAAAAAAAAATTTCACATATGTCATTTATATCCGTGCTTTCATCAAAGCATATGGAAAAAAATTTGCAGTCATCAATGAATTATAATATATAATTTTATTTATGTTATACATTTCAAATGGGGCAAAAATATACTAGGGCATAAAAAAACATCAACATACCGACTACCTATGTTACCCCGTTGCTTTCTGCATCGCGACTGGCAGGAAAATCAATTCCTTATCCCACAGTGCCAAACTGGTTTTTTCGCTCTCAATAGCGACTGAAATAAGAGCGTAAGAATACGAGTACTGAGAGTAACTGCTCGTTTGAGTCAAAACGCCCATGTCTGTTTTAGACGCAGACGCAGATGTATATGCGTGTAAAAAAACAGGCCTATTGTGCACAGATAAAAACATCGAAATTCGTTCGATTAACTCTTTCGATCACAGTCGAAGATCTAATTTTTATCATAATAGGCGCCTTAGATACTTCTTAGCCGAATCATGTTTTGTGGCGTAACCTGAAAAGTCTTCGTGTGCATGTAAGTAATAGTACTGATTGTTCCCTTAGTCCTGAAGACCTAAATGATGCTTTTGTGTGTCGTGTTTCTCCTAATACTGCTAATACTTGTTCTATTACCAGCCCTGCCTCTGTAGAGCCTCTCTCGCTAGCTTTTGAGTTAAAGCAGTGTCCGAATTTGATGTGGCGAGGTGCATCTATAACATAAGGTCGAACGCAATTGGTGAGGATATGATACCCATCAAATTTGTAAAAATAATAGCACCCTATATTCTGCCTACACTATCACATGTCCTTAATCACAGTATTACAACCTCATGCTTCCCTGATAAGTGGAAAATTGCCACTGTGCTACCTATTGCGAAAACCAAGTCTGCCAAAACTCCCGGTTATTTTCGACCGATTAGCATTTTGCCAGCTCTCTCAAGTCTTCGAGATGTTGTTGTATCAGTCTGGCTCCAGACCAAAGCGCAGTTGCTCTACGGCTGTCTTAAAAATTTAAGACGATATTAGAGTACCTTTTGACAAACACCAACTTAGTTTATTATTTTTACATGACTTCCCGAAAGCCTTTGACTCTGTTAATTGTGACTTGCTTTGCATGAAATTTAACAATTACTTTGGTTTTGGTGACTCTGCAAGGCGGTTTATGAGGAGCTATTTAACGGGTAGATCTCAAGGTGTCAAAATCGGCTCCGAAACTTCTGGTCTAAAACCACTACTTTCTGGGGTTCCCCAAGGATCGATACTCGGCCCGCTACTATTTAGTATGTTCATAAATGATATATTTTATGTCTGTAAACATGTACAAATGCACGCCTATGCTGACGATGTCCAGTTGTACTTATCCGGAAACCACGAAGAGACAAGCGTAATCTGTTAGAAGTTAAATAATGACTTAGCATTCATCTATGACTGGGCGATGAAAAATGACTTAAGTCTTAACAGCGATAATTCATATGTGCTACCCATAGCTAAAAAAAGGATAGGTTTATTAAATATTCCACCTTTATACATTGCCGATAAACCTTTAAAACTCAATTCCAAGGTAACCAACCTTGGGCTCATCATTAACTCAACCTTAACCTGTGATGATCAAGTAAACGCGGTGGTCGGTAAAGTTTATAATATTCTAAGAAACTTGCGCATGTCTTCAATTTACACAATAATCAATATAAGAAGAAAACTAGCTATACAACTAATTGTGCCAATCATTTGCTACTCTGAGCTGGTCTATAGTAAAATGAGTTCTCAGTCAGCCCACAAAATTGATGTAGTCTTTAACCACGTTACACGTTGTGTTTGGGGTAGCTAAGTAAGACCATATATCTGAATGGAGATCGAGCTTATCAGGATGTCAAATTTCGGATTAACGGCATTTTTCTTTACCGACTGATGTTATATAAAGAGCCCAGCTATTTATGTGAGAAACTGGTTTTCCCCTGGTCTGCTCGATCTAATGATTTGATGATACCAACCTACAACTACTTGGCATCTTCACGCCTATTCTTCGTCAATGCTATCCGTATATGGAACTCTATTCCATCATCTATTCGTAGTAGCCTGAGTAAAAGCAATTTTAAGACCGTTCTTTGTATTTTAGTTCGCCATTTAAAGTTACCTGCCGTCAGTGGCGGATCCAGGAAATTTTTTCGGGGGGGGGGGGGGGTCCAGATTTCAAATCTCCAATACAACATTCGCAAGAAAAGTTGGAAGATAATAATCGGAGGTAAGAATAACAAAAACTCACTCATATATGGGTGTTTCCACGGTCGCGAATAGTACGTTCGTACGCTTTTGTGGGCCAAAAAACAAAGTAAACATAGGTTTTTGTTTTTTTTTGTTTGCTACTTCAATAGCATTTTGGAAGGTCAATTTTAGGTGCAAGAGGAAGATTTGTTCGATTTTTAGTTTAGACTGTGGGGGCAATAAACATGTGGTCGCGAGGTGCAGTGAAATAACTCCCAAATGAAATAACTCCCATGAAATAACTCCCAATGAAATAAGTCCCAATAAAAATGAAATAATTCCCAACTTTAATAAATGAAATAACTCCCAAAGAAGGAAATGAAATAACTCCCAATATTTGGTAGTTATTTCACAATGAAACCACAAGTCCCCAAAAAAATGAAATAACTCCCAAATGAAATAAGTCCCAAAAAAAATGAAATAAATCCCAAATCAAAATTTGAAATGGTATATTTTTACAACATAATCAGTTACAATGAAATTTGAAAAATACAGGAAGTTAATATGTACATAGATATGTGAATGTAACAATTACATGAAAACCTGAATAGTGTTGTCGACCTTTTGACGGCAAATCGGACAGTTAAAGTTTTCTAGTCCTTCAGAAATACTCTTAGCATGAAGCATTAGAACACAAGCGTTGCATATTTTTAAATGTTTGCACGGCATCAATAGTACATTGGGCTCAACCTCCAAACAAATTACGCACCCAAAAAGCGAATTAATGTCAGTGACATTAAGACGCATGACCAAAAACGAATTAAAGTCAGTGCCCTTAATTCGTTTAATATTTTGACTTTAGTTCGCTTTGGACATGCGAATTAATGTCATTGAGGCAAAATTTGACTTAGGTCAGATCTTCAATTCGGGGCGTGATCGATGGTATTTATGTGCAGAACTCCTTTCCGCATTGGCGGCCTGCGGCCGCGCTTCAAAAAATAACCCTGGGCTACGCCATTCCAACTCCGGGTGTGTGCCATAGCCGTGGCTACCGCCACGGTGATGTCCTTCCGCGTGCCACGTTTCCCACTTTTTTACTTTTTTGGCTCAGCGTAATGTGCCATTACAACAACCACATGAAAATGACAGAAAATTGTGAACTTTAACTGGAAATAACTTTTGAACTGTTGAAAAAAATCTCATTTCAGATTCTAAATCTAGACATGGGTAATCGTTTACGTGGGGTACCGAGCGCTAATACACAACCAAAAATGTTGAGACGCGCTTTGGTCCCAGGAGCATGAATATAACTCCGCTGAACCAATATTTTTAGTAGTTTGCGAGATATTTGCAGTTAAAGTCATGTTCATGTGGTTATTGTAATCACATTACCCTGTGAGAAAAGAGTGGCACGCGGAAGGACATCACCGTGGCGGTAGCCACGGCTATGGCAACCACCCGGAGTTGGAATGGCGTAGCCCAGGGTTATTTTTTGAAGCGCGGCCGAAGGCCGCCAATGCGGAAAGGAGTTCTGCACATAAATACCATTGATCACGCCCCGAATCGAGGATCTGACCTAAGCCAATCTCAGATTCATTTTTTAAATTCCAGATTCTTGATATAATGATCATAAGTCGAAGGTGATAATGAAAAATGAAAATTTGGAATATAAAAAAAATGTACTGACTTTAGTTCGCTTTCGTACTGCGAATGAATGTCAATGACGTTAGTTCGCTAAAAATATTCCCCAACAAAAATGAAATAACTCCCATTAAAAATGAAATAACTCCCAATGCCTGGATTACAAGCAATGAAGTAAGTCCCAAAAAATGAAATAACTCCCAATTTCCAAAAATTATGAAATAACTCCCAAAGATATTTTATTGGGGATTATTTCATTTGGGAGTTATTTCATTATGAAATAATTCCCAGTTAAAATTATGAAATAAGTCCCAATGAATTGGGAGCTATTTCATAATGAAATAAGTCCCAACTTGCATGGAAAATATTTGGGAGTTATTTCATTTTTTTGTTGGGAGTTATTTCATTTGGGAGTTATTTCACTGCACCTGGTCGCGAACGTACGCAAAATGGAAGTGACTTTTTTGTGCAAAATTCAGCGAAATGGAATCGATTTTTTCAAAACGGTTGATAACATATTGAAGTGGCATAAAGTCACTTTCTTTACGTTTATTTCGCGTTAAAATATCGTCCGTACATTTTTATATATACGCTTAAATACCGGTCGCGAACGTACGGGTCGCGAACGTACGATTTTTCCATACACTTTTTTTTCCTATTTTCGGCATAATGTTTTACAAATTATATGAATTGGAACACTTAATTCACAAGTTTAAATCTTATATGTTGTATTTATAAAGAAAGAAGATAGCATAAATTATTAGACTGTACTGAAATTCCGCGGCTCACACCGAAAGGCTCGAAACTGGCTTGCATAATATAAAGTATACTCACTATAATGTATGGTTGTAAAATTTATGAATAACTTCATTAAAATTATTCAAAACCCTATGATCTATTATTAGAAATGGAAATAAAGTATATTAACAACCTCTTTTTTTCTTGCTTCAGTTTTTGGTAGGCACAAATATATCAAAATGCAAAATGGTCGCGAACGTACGAAACTTTGAGAATAAAAAAAAAAGGTTTGGTAAACCCGTCAAGAGAAGTAGTTTGGTTTTTCAAATAAGTGCACTCAGCTGGCTTTAGCAATGTAGTTCTAGACATATCCTTACACTCCTTGAGAAGTGGTAACAAAAAATTTATTTTTTTGGTCGCGAACGTACGATCCAGGCAGAGGTAAAAGTTTCAATAACAATGTACCGTTAAAACATCGTCGTTCAATCTTCTTTCATTTTTATAGTTTTAGTTGATATTCATGGGGGTATTTTGTTGCAAAAAAGGATCGCTAGTATAAGTCGTACATGTTAAAAAATTTAAAAGAAATAGGCCTTTAAAACTGGCTGGAAATGAACAATTTTTTTTTTCAGGTTTCAAGCCAAATTTTTCATAAAAAAAATTTAAATTAACTTTCAAACCGTTATTTTTATAAAAATTTGGGTAATTTTGTATAACAGGGTTAAAAAAGAATTTATTTTTATTAACATTTAAAATTTTTGCTCTGGTTGACCATTCTACGGAAATGCTCATATGTATACTTAAATTTTCGAATGACAGACGATATGTACATACATACATATAACGCTACGGACTTTTCTTTCTGGGGGTCAACCTAAGCTCTCCACAAAAATTTAGCTCTATCGAAATTTCGTTATACAAGATATCTAAATTTAAACCACTATTACTTTTTGATATCACGAATGGAGCAAATTTGGCTCTAGCTAGGGAACTATATTGTTTACAAAAATAACTATTTTCATTGTCAATGAGGAGCTTCGTGAAGAACAAACGGTAAAAGAAAATGTTTCGATACATATAACCGTTTTCGAGAAAAATCCAGAAAAGTCTATGCGTGGCATTTACATACATATGTTCTTATAATGTATAGAATTAGATTTGCAATCGCGATATCTCAGTACTGGTGACTCGTAGATAAAAACTGTTCAAACCGTTTTTGTAGAAAATTTTAAGGTCTACAACTTTGTCTCAGGTAGTTTTAAGATAAAACTTAACGTTTTCCAGAAAAATTCAAAAAATCTCAAAATTTGGTATTTTACATTTTTAGAATGAGTTTTTTAAAAAAGAGCTCGCGGAAAAATGCTGAAAATCAACATATCATCTTATTTAATGCATATTCGAGCATTCAAAAGAAAAAATGGAGGGACGTGAACCTTTTAATAAAACATGCGTAAAACCCACCGTGATGAGTAACTTCGAAATCTCTGTGAATATTTAACATTGCCAATCCATTCAAACGTTCTACTCCAGTTTTATTTCGCAAATAGGTTTTTACTCTCCGTAAAGTAGAGAATGATCATTCGGTTGAAGCTACCGTAACTGGCAGTGTAGCACCTATAGTGAGAAAGCTATGTATTTCTCTGTAAAACTGCATATCACAAACGTTCAGAGCTTCAATAAAGGTTTTCGGCCGGTTTTCTGCAGATACGTTCGAACAGAATCTGTAATAAGTAACTGGTCATCCATTTCGGGGGGGGTCCGGACCCCCTGGACCCCTCATCTGAATCCGTCCCTGCCTGCCGTCTAGTCAATGAACGCTAGTATATTCACTGTCTTATTTTTATACCTTTCATGAGCATGAAATGGTATTATAACTTTGGTCCGATGTTTGTAAGTATGAGAAGAAGAAGAGATAGACCCACCATTAAGTATACCGAAATGATCAGGGCGACGAGCTGAGTTGATTTAGCCATGTCCGTCTGTCCGTCCGTCCGTCTGCTTGAACGCAAACTAGTCCCTCAGTTTTAGAGATAGCTCGATGAAATTTTGCAAGCAGGCGCCATTTTGCATAGGATTAATCATTTGTCGGAACCAGCAAGATCAGACCGATACAACGCATAGCTCCCATACAATCGATTGTTCCGATAAACGGGTTTTGGCCTATAACTCTTGCAATTAAAAAGCTATAAGAGCGAAATTTCGCAGGTTTAGTACATACTATATAAGTAATGTGTGTAGTGAAAATCACCTAGATCGGACCAACATAACATATAGCTCCCATATAATCGATAGTTTCGATAAATGGGTTTTGGGCTATAAATTTTGCAAATAGAAAGCTAGAAACGTAGAATTTGGCAGGTTTGGTACTTATTATATGAGTAATGTGTGTAGTGAAAATCATACAGATCGGACTTACATAACATATAGCTCCCATATTACCGATTGCTCCGATAAATGTGGTTTGGCTATGTATTTTTAAATTAACAGTTGGAGAGTTTGTAACTAATTGTAAGTAAGGAGCGGACACTGAGAAAAGTTGTGCATATTCATGAAAGGTATAAAGGTAAGAAGACAGCCCTTTCCTTACTTGTTTTTTAAATATATTTATCTTAACTACTAGTTTTAATTACTCTACCTTTATTTTATGTTTTTTATTTTATATATTTGTATGTGTAATACAATGTTCTTGTTATTTCCTTTGTTTACATTTAAGTTTTGTTGTACTATAAAAGATCATAGGTCTTATTGTACTATTATTTTTCAATAAATGAAGCCCAAATAATGAAATTATAATTGATACTGACAATACACGTTCGGGAATGTTATTTAAAAAACAACCGCACGCATTAGAGATTAAAATTTGAGAATTTTTTGAACACTGCAGTCAGCTGCCAAACTACTCAGCAAACATTCTAGTTTATCTATATCTACATATATCTATACTATTATATAAAATTCAAACTCGAAATTTTGTTAAAGCTAAACAGCCGATCCACCAACAGCTGATCCACCATCCAGCCTGATTTTTTTCTTTCATATTTTAATATATCATAATCTAGCCAGAATAGGACCATAGATACTTTTTTTTTAGATAAAAATGTTATTAATAACTTTTTTAATTCAAATAAATTTTGTATGAAAACCCATCTTTGCTTGGACGCTTTACCATTCAGTCGTTTGTAATTAGAGAGCATCAACAGACCACATATTGCTCTCTATTTACTCTATTTTTGTACTCAGCTAGCACAGCTACAAAAATATGAGCGCCACCGTATAACAATGCATGTGAATTAGGCATGGGACTATTCGAATAAAAATTATTCGAATAAATAAAACTTTTATTCGGCGGGTACAAAAAATTCGAATAGTATTTATTCGAATTTTTTTATTCGCTTATTCGAATAGTATTATTGGTTTATTCGAATAGTACTATTCGAATATTTTTGTTAATAGATTTTTAAAATGATATTCGCTGTTTTCTTTGCGTGTACCTATGAGCGTGCATTTATGTTTTGTATGTTGTATATGTACCCTGCCGTGAAACACCAAACTAGTCAGACAACATACTAGTATACAACTACAATTTTCTGGTTGAAATCATACTAGTCAGGAAAACTTTATTCCATACTAGTATACAACTACAATTTTCTGGTTGAAATCATACTAGTCAGGAAAAGTTTATTCCATACTAGTATTCAACTACAATTTTCATGTTCAAATTGTTCTAGTTTGAAAAAGTTTAGACACCCAAATTTAAATCAAATAGTCGCGCTTGCAATTCTTCAGTTGTGAAACACAATAAAAAATCTATCTACTAATGATCATCCTTAACCAGCCCATTCAATACAAAGAGTTCGCAAATTTCCATGACCATACCTACATACTTACATACATATGTATGTACATAAGTACATTTATATGAGTATTTAACAAAAAATAGGAAGCAGGTAGTATTATTTTGTGTATGTTGCTTTACGCAAATTAAACTATTTACACATGTGAACATGAAAAATCAGCACAAACCCGTATTTTTCTTATCATAATAAACAGTATACATAATGAATTTCGGCCCTGGCATCTCTTGCTTGAAGCCCTAGCACAAAACCTACCAAGCAAATGTAACTGCAATAAACATATACATAAATGTACAAATACATATTTATGTATAGTAACTTTATAGTAAATGTCTATTTACAGCTTCAATTATTACCAATAATTGTATTGAATTATTAACACAACACTGTACAAATAGCTACCCTACCAACCATGGCTAACCATGGTGAAACTCTGATTCCAAAAATTCACAAATTTTTACTAACACCAACGCATATTTTTATAATTTGTATGGAAAACGACAAGTGCCTAACAGTATGCTCTCACATTTACACACAAAAGTCTTTTCAACATGGGTAAAAAGTGAACCTCTCTGAACAAAATTACCCACTTTTTTATCCTCTTTTTTGGTAAGCGCGACTCAGTGATTATCCAGATTTTTATCCGATCATGGTTAGCAGGGTATGTATTTAATTATTAAGATAATAAGCCAAAAACTATTCAACCACCATTAACCGAATAAATACAACTATTCGTTACCACTATTCGAATAATGAAAGAAATATTGTTATTGCTTGGGCACACATTTGCACACGCAAACATACATACATACATATAAAACATACAAAACATAAATGCACGCTCATAGGTACAAGCAAAGAAAACAGCGAATATCGTTTTTAAAATCTATTAACAAAAATATTCGAAAAGTGCTATTTGAATACTACTATTCGAATAAACGAATAATACTATTCGAATACTAGGTACCTATTTATTCGAATTTTTTTATTCGTTTATTCGAAAAAAATCCCACTCCTAATGTGAATGTAGGGTAGCACACACATATTCACACAAACAATCAGATGCTCTACGCAATTACAGCATGTTATTCAATTCGACCATATGCACGCAATTTGAGTGTTTTCATTGTTTCAAAAATCTTACTTTTTTCGTTCAAATTGTACTAAATTTTAGTGCCGAAATAAAAATACTTTTGAAATAGGTTTTCATTTTTATTTATATGGACATACAGCTGACGAAGGGCATGTCCACAGCTTTCATTTTTCTTTCACTTTTCGATATTGCGGTTTATCTATACTATAAAAACAAAAACTCTAGCAGAGTTGTCTGTATATTGGGAATTTCTTTGAAAAAATGACTGGGGATGACTTGGGGAATGTTTAGGCACAACTAAAAAGTCAAATGGAAAGGAGATGACAAAATGTCTAAGTTAGTCTATTAAAAAACGCCTTTACTTTAGTTGGTTGCCGTATAAATAAACGCGATAGAATGTGAGGAATAAAATATTGTTCTGAGCCTTCTCTGCTTGAAAATTGTCTTCTCAAGTGAGGGTATCAGAATTTTATGAACTACTTACATCCCGAGCAACGCCGGGTTCCCTGCTAGTTGAATATAGATTTTGTGGACGAATTCATACTAGTTCATTACTAACTTGCTTTTAACCAGTTGTAAAAAGAGCAATGAAACCCTTAAAGATTGCATTTCAAGTAAAAATGATTTAGATTTGAAATAAAAGTGATATATTTACACTCTTCTGGGTTTGGCTCAGTAAACAAAGTCGTATATAATTGATCCGCCACTCCAGGTTCGAAACCCACTTGCACACCTAATATGGGGAGAGTGCAGCAGGTCGAACTCTATACATTCTACTAACGCATAACTGTCAAGGGTACTGTAAGAATTTCTGTTAGGCCCCGATGTCTGAATTCAATGAGAGAAATATGTACTTTTGTTTGAGTAAAATTTTAAATTAAGCTAAGAGCCGATTTCATGGTTCAAGCATTAAATTCAAGTCTACACTGACATGGGCGAAGAAGGTATGGTCAAGGCGCTTCAAGCTTTTATCTCGTATCATTTTATCTGCTTTTGGGTTATACTGGTATATACGAGTTTCTGGAATTCTCCCAGGCTTTATACTATTGGTCTAATATTGCAGGGTCCGGGATAAGTATGGGAAAGTTTCACGAACTCCATAGGGAGAACGCAATTCTTTTGCTTGTTTACCGAAATTTTTTTTTTTAGGGCCAAAAAACCCCTTTTTCAGTTTTAGCGTGCTAAAAGATTCTTTTAAAAAACATTCTCAATCGATTTCAAAATTTCCAACGGTTTTCAGTAGGTGAATGTTTTCGCTTTCCAAAAGTACCCAGCAAACATTAAGGTTAGAGGACGATTAGAAAACGACTCGAATTCTAATGTTATTCTCTATGGTAGATGGCATTATAGCATTCTCGACAAAAAGGGGACTTAGTTCTCGATATCGAGAAAAAGGTTAGTTATCGATTCGAATTCTAACGTGAAATTCTAATGGGATTCTAATGAGAAATTTCTAACTGAAATGAAATGAAATCCAATTGTTCTTGTTTAATTCTATTTCGATAAATTTATTGCTTTAAATATGTTTGACATGTTTAAAGCTTAAATATCTAATGGGAATAAAATTCAAAGTTTTTATACCTTAGTTTATGAATACAATACTTGACAATACACGCATCTTCGCTATTCGAGTGTTTCTCTAATCGTTCTCTAGCCTAGTTCTCTAACGTGATTTTCGATTAGAGATACATTAGAGAACTACATTAGAATTCTAATGTAAAACTACAGTATTTCTCTATCGTTAGAGGCTGTGTTTGCTGGGTATATGTAATGGTTGGTTTATTTGAAAAGCTATGACGTATTTTTTGATCGAGAAGTTGCATTTCGCTCTTAATTAGCCCATGTTTTCAAGTTTTAAGTAATTTTCTTGGCACTAATTGGGAGTGACTGATATTTTTTGGATATACATACATATTGGCGTTTCCTGAAAATTGTCAACCAAGAGCAGAAAAACGAAGTTGTATTTAGGAAAGTTAGTTCGATTCCTATCGGCAGCTATTTATGTCGTCTTTAATGTCTTAAAATATTATTCCAATTGGTTAACCACATACCAAGATACGACAGACTTTTCAACTACTCTTGGTTATTCAAAAAAAAAAGTTCAGCCTCGTCTTCAAACAACTTGCTATAACAGCTTAACCTGAAAAAAAGTTGGAATTTCATACACATGGCTGTTATGTCGCATAATCATTCATACTGATCACTTCTAAAATTTACTAGTTGGAGTATAATTCAAAATTAAAATATGTGATTTTTTCAAAGCATACGGACGCAAAATGTAACTTTAGTTGTTTCTGTCAGTATTGGGTACCATAAGCAAGGTTTGTGTCGTCTTTCTATTTCATTAAAAACATTTATACAAAGTGCTGGTATCGAGAAATGAAAAGATATTAAAAATGGGAACGTCCGAATGCTAATTTTTTTTTTAATATGTCTGTGTATATTTTAAATAGAAAAGCTCATTACACGAACGCTGGCATTCACTTATTAGAATAAATGGACTTCAAGGGATTCACAGTTTTTCTTGTGAGGACGGAAAAAATCTACTTGTCCGACTTAAGGCCTTATCAATTCCATATACTGTTTAAATTTTGTCTCGTTGCATTGAAAATTATTTTAAACAGCTATCTTAAACTGAAATATAAAGATAGATAAATAGATGCATTTTATTTTTCAAAACTAAAAAAAAGCCTATAAAAAAATTTGGAACGTTCGTACAAGTGTAAACAAAGATTTCTAATCTAATTCGCGCTTTGCGAATCTTAAAATTGGCATAGTTAAAACTGCCTTTATTTCCTCTAAAAATCACTCATACCTTTTTATTTTTGTAGTGCTACTAGATTCGCAGGAATTCATAAAAATAGTCAATTATTTCTCATATGACTTCTATTTTAGGAACGCCACATGATCCAACTATAGAAGGTCGAGGCATGAGACAGCTGATTAAAAAGTTTTTTCTTTAATTTTGACACTATGCCCATTTTTCAGTGTAATTTTAACAGTACGCACACGAAGTACAACAACAAAATACATTACACAAATTACCCTGCGGGTTGGGGCTTAGAATATGCCAGCGGTAGGCATACCGGTCGTAAGAGGCGACCAATATGCACAAAGGTAATGATGTGCAACTCGATGGTTGATCTACGGATATGATGCCTCCCCCCTCTCATTACCCATCTTCTCTTTCCTTTCGGAAGGAGGGATGACATGGCCTAGAAGGTTGCACTGGTCATACCAAATCGCTCCCACGACAGTCGGGCAGTACCGCAAGGGAGTACCGGAGCGTACCGGATTCATATCCGGCCAAGGACTGTTATTTCGACAACACTCCCCAAAACCTTCGGGGAGTGATTTTGTTTTTAAAACAACAACAACAATAACAACAAATTATGTACGCACGGGTGTATGTCACCATGCGATCACCTGTTTATTGCATCATGGAACGCACTTTAAATGTATCCTAGTTAGTAGGTTAACAATTTCGACAAAATTTTGCTTTGTTTTCGTTTAGAGAGCACTCATTAAAATACGTTAACAAAAAATGACAATAAACAAAAGGCAGATATGGTTTTTACAACAAAAAATATGTCTCCGAAAGGAACGTCAGTGACGCAGGAAACACCCATACATCATCGACAGGCTATCACTACTTAAAAATACTAATTTTTACCTTTTGGAAAGGTCTTCAAGTTTTCAAGGTATGCAACATAATCCAACAAATTTTGGCTCTAAAATGGCCTAAAATGCATCCTTTGTCAAAAAAAATTATTGTGAAATTTCATGGAAACAAGATATTGTAAATCAAACCATCGTCAAAAATCACTATTCGTTGTTTATGATATATGTATATACGAAATTTATCACCCATCCACAATTAGTACGAAAAAAACTAAGCCAAAATCCGAAAAAGGGGAAAATTGGACACGGAACTGAACTTATCGCGTAAAGAACCCTTTTCAAATAAACAAAACATTAAGGATACTCACAGTCCCATATTACCAGCCCTGTTTATATTGCCAGCTGGCAATATCTTGACAATTTACCAGGTGGTAAATTTTTTGTTTTTGTTTTACGTGTAAATCGAAAATACCGCTTCTAGGTAAAATTGCCTTGCTTTTTACTTTTTGTGAAAAATATGACTGAACAACCGGAAAAAGTAAGTTTCTAATTATTTGGAATTTATTTACATATTTAAAGAATTTAAACATGATACATATTATTAGATTTCAGCGAAGAGGGCTCGAAAAGGTCCATACGAGAAATGGACTGACAAGGAGCAACAGGTTTTAATAAACTTCCTGCTGGAACTCCACCGGCATACGGCCTTCTTCCCTCCAGTGAATAGACTTGGAGACGTCCAAATGGCTGCTTCTTCGTGAGGCTAGAACCAATGCAACGGTTGTAGTAAATTCCATTAAAAGAATTTTTTAAGAATTCCTGCTAGCATTTGGAAGAGCGTTTTCTCGTCTATGTCAAATAAGTGACGTCTGGGGCACTTCTGAATGAAGTTAGGAAAAAGATGAAAAAGCGATAACTTACATACATACATATACTAAAATTCAAACAGCTACAATACCAAATACTCAAAAAAAATCGTATACCTATGTACATCAAACATCAGTATAAAAGCAAGGGGACACATAAATATGAGATAACATCTAAAGTTAACGTCCTAGCTAAACCTTAAATATTTAAGATAATATGTCCATAAGACTCACATTTAACCATGTATAAATTAAAACGAAAAATAACCACTAAAGAAAATAGAAGGTATCCAGGGACTGACGATTTGAGTGCAACCGTATAAAAATACTGAGTAAAAGTTTCGCTGGAACTGATATCATAGTAGCTACCGTTAATATTTTTTGTTCTACATCTCACTGAAGCACTGGTATTTAACCTGCACAATGAATTATTCAACGTCCGGCAATATGTTGCGAGAATTTCACATTTTAACCTGGTCCAGGGGACTGGCGGCAAAAAACGATGACAAAGTTTATTCACTTTTTTTAAACAGATTATTATAGATCGCATTAATAAATCTATTGAATGGGCTTTAAGAATATATTAAATAAAGCATAGAAACAAAAAGTATGGAATAAATATAGGATATTGTTTTGACGACAACTTTATTAACCGCTTAAGGGAAATGTATCATCCTCGTCAATTTTAGGTAACTCATCTGTAATTGTTGCGCCTTGTTGCATATTTACTATATACTCATTGTGAAACTGTTTTGGTTTTTTTAAATCGTTAAACATTTTTAAAGAAATTTTCAAGAGCTTATCATACAGATAAAGGGGTTCTTCGTTACTAATGGACAGGGCCGTGCGCAGGAATTGTCCTTGGGGGGGTTTTAATTTAGATTTGCATTCGCATACATTTTTCACTATGTTAAACATATTTGCTGAAACAGATACCTAGACCCATATATCACAAATTTAAATGTTCTTTAACTTTCCTGAAACTGCATACTCTGATGCCTAAAACTACTATTTTTTTGGTTGTACACATTTTTCTGTATTTGATAGAGAATTGGTGACATGATGGCATATCCCAGCTAACTAAAAGTGCAAAAAAAGACTCCTTTCGGAGCCATAAAACACTCATTTCTCAGAACTTTACTCTCCAAAATGAGCTTCTTTCGGACCCCAAATGGAGCGAAAAATCGCTCTACGCGGGCACTCCAACGAAGTCATAAAAAAGAGTCCGAAATGAGTCCGATTTCGATGAATTTGAAGCGTTTTTTGACTCTATCTAAATGAACTGCGGAGCCTTTTATTGGTGCTTTTCTGAACCTTTTTCGGAGCCTTTTATTCCTCCATTCTGAGGGTTTCTGGAGCCTTCTCAGACGCCTTTCGGAGCCCTTTAATTGGTGCTTTTCTTTCATTCATCCATTCAGAGGGTTTTTAGACACTTTTCGGAGCCTTTTATTGGTGTTTTTCTGAAGCTTATTTGGGGTCGTTTTTTATTTCTTTTGGGTCATAATTTCTTTGCGCAATTTTTCACTCCTAACTATTCTGCCGTCACCAACTCTGACTTTCTCAACAATTTAATTAATTGTCCAACTATATGCGCCAATGATGTTCTTATTTATCTGAAAACCTTGAAGGAACCTTTTAAATGCGGACCTGATAGGATTCCTACATGCTTCTTGAAGAAGTGTGCTAACAATATTTACCAACCCCTTACCAATTTGTTCAATCTGTCACTAAAGTGTGGTGTTTTTCCAAAAGCATGGAAAGAGTCGTTTCTTCTACGGCTTCATAAAAGCGGAAGCAAGGCTTCTATAGAGAACTATCGTGGCATAGCAAAGCTGTCTGCCATCCCAAAAGTGTTTGAAGCTATTGTTACCAATCAGCTTACGAATCCTATCTCTAACTTGATTTCCGACTGTCAACACGGGTTCTGTAAGGGAAAGTCCACCGTTACAAACTTACTTGAGTTTACAAATAATGTCTCAAATGGCTTTAGAAAAAATCTACACACCGACGTTATTTATACTGATTTCAGCAAAGCTTTCGATAAAGTGTATCACTCGTTACTTATTCATAAACTAGATCAGCTGGGTTTCCAGCCGGGTCTCAATCGCTGGATCTCTTCGTACCTTAGTGACAGAACACAAAAAGTAGTGGTTAAAAAGTGTGAATCCGATGTTATTTATGTCTCCTCAGGAGTTCTTCAAGGAAGCCATCTTGGCCCGATTCTGTTCTTGTTGTTTATAAATGATATTTCTACAGTAATATAATTTTCGAAAATTTTAATGTATGCCGACGATGTAAAGCTTTTTATGTCATTCGAAGAAGCTTCAATCAGATCTATTATATATGCCGCTTAATCTAAAGAAATGTAAATACATGCGTTTTTCGAGAGGAAAATCACAGCCAGCTTCCTATACAATTAACAGTTATAGTCTTGAGCAAATGTATGATTTTGTTGACCTTGGGGTTACTATGGACTAAACACTCAGTTTTAACTGCCATATTAACGTAACAGTCAATAAAGCTGGAGGCGTTCTAGCATTTGTTAAACGATGGTCTAAAGAATTTAGCGACCCTTATGTAACTAAAACTCTTTACTACATTAGTCAGACTGATCTATAATTTAGAATCCACGTTGCCAGGTCCACGTGAATCGCTTAGAATCACTTCAAAAACAATTTTTAATATTTGCCTTAAGAGATCTTCACTGGGATCCCTTGTATAATTTGCCATCGTATACGAGTCGCTTAAAACTAATTAATCTTCACAGCCTTTCTAGTCGGAGGGAAATGCGTGGAATTGTTTTCATGATTAAATTACTAAATGGTTCAATCACAAGCCCGTTTCTTTTGAGCGAAGTGAACTTCAATGTACCTTCTCGTCCATCAGGACATTTTAAACCACTTATCTTGAAACATTGCCGAACTAATTTGGAATTAAATCAGCCATTTCGTTGTTTGTGTCAAGATAATAACTCTCATTCTGGTACGTTTGATATTTCAGACTCATTATGCAGAATAAAAATGTCAATTCTTTCTATCCTAAATACATAGCAACAATTTGCTTTCATATCCTTTGATTCTTATCTTTATTCTTTACAATAACTATTCGCTGTCAACTAATTATTTATTACTTGTGTCATCTATTTTGTATCTACCTTACTTGGCTGATGAGGTTTTCTCTGTAGCTGAGCAGTTTCAGATCTCGACGATTAACAAACCAAAGCCTTTCAAAGACTCGGCAAGAAAGAACAATCCGCGCGTATTGCGGATGCGCCCCTCGCGCCGGTCGGGCGGAATAAGGTGGATAATCCGTTGGGAATTATTATTATTATTATTATTATTATTATTATTATAAATAATAAAAAATAAGGTTTATGAAGTTTTATTAACACTATTCGGAAAATATGAAATGTGCTATGTTTATTTTCCACTATTGATAAACGTCCATGAAAAATGCGATCTTTATCTTCTGTTAGGTAAAATAAAATAAACCTCAGAAAATGTTTGAAAACATTCAAATATTTGAACGTTGTCGCTCATCTGCTCTCCAACGTTCATTTTCTCACAATTCTCTTTACGCCTACAACAAAAAGGGTCAGAAAACACTCGAAATCTTTCATATAATTGAGACTTGCAGTTCATTCGCTCTGTTAATTGAAACTGCTCACTGTTTTCATCGGTAAAATTTAAGAACAAAAAATGCCCATACGCTACACAACTTTGTAATTTCGGAAAGCTCCAAGTGCAATTCAAAGTGCCGGACTTACTATGTATTGGCCAACCTTATTCTTTGCAACTTTCACCAATTTCTTCTTCCGTAAAATTATTTTAACTAATTTAGTCAAAAATTATTAGTCAAGATTCAATACAAGATTTATAAACTGTATTTTGAAAATTTTTGTAAAATCATTGCAACTTAGATTTGGCCATGGGGGGGGGGGGGGTTTAACCCCCCCCGTGCGCACGGGCCTGCTAATGGAAATATTTCGTTTGGATTGGCACATTGAAGCTAGATTGTATTCTTTTATCTGTGAGTTATTGCAGTATCCATGCTTTAAAGTCATAAATAGAAAGGTATAATTTTTCCTATTGCTTGCAGCAAAATAATTACCTCTGCTTCAAAAGCTTCCATTATTCGTACAAAGAACTATTTATTATATATATGTATTTTATATGTAACCCATCTACGTGAAGCGCATTTAGTTTTTTAGAATTAAATATTTTTGCTCCAAGCAACAAAGCACACTAGATATTTTTGATGTAAGTAACAATGTGCGGTCATAGAAAAATATAACCAAAATTGTTTCTGCTATAACTTTATAACGGTAAAACATAGAATTATGAAATTTCCGGAGATGACAGATCAGGAAAAATTCTATCAATTTCGGTTTTTAAAAAAAATCGATATTTTGTCCCTTACACCAATTCGGCGGTTAAGGCTCGAGTAAATGTTTGCTGGGAAGAAAACTAGAAAAGGCTTTTTTCACCCTAAAAAAAGATTTTGGGGTTGTTAGCAATTTGTTTTAACGTGGTTTCGCTTAATATTCGCCAAGGTGAACAATCACTACTAGGTCGGTTTAAAAGTAAAAAATCGCTGTAGCACTGTGTAATTATTTTGATTGTTTTTACAATCCCTAAATTACTAATTGATTGGAAAAAAATAAATAAAAATGAATAGAAATAAAAATTATAAAAACAGATTCTCTGATTTTTTTATATATATTTTTTCTGACCTTTTTTGATTGTTTTACCGGAACGTTGTAAGAAACTCCACAATTTATTGCACGCGCATGATAATCACCCCTATTCTACATTTCGACACGCGTTTCGATGCCAGGAATGTGAATCCGCCTCCGGAGATCTAATATTTTCAATATTTTTGGACGCCCATTAGCACTCGGCACCAGTTGTGAACAATTACCGAAAATTATACTACTATTCAAAACACCAATCTAACAGTTTTATTAACACCATTAAAACTAAGGTAATGGCTTTGACTTCTATATTCCTTTGCCATTGCATCCAAACTTTCACCGGCAGCCACTCCACAGCACCCACACATACTCGGTAAACGCCAATGTCTTCATCCTAAGAAAAGTACCACCTGCCGTCAGATTAAAACCTGACATGTCTAATGTTTGCTCGGCGTATGGTGTGGCCCCACGACGCGACGCCAACCATCTGTGTACCTGGTCGACGAAGCAGATTCTTCTAGCACCAACTCTACTGAAAATGCAGCTACCTACTGACGATGTGATAACATCCACCAACAGTGTCCTCTTGCTTTTTGTTGGTCCTCCCGACAGTAACAAAAGGCCTATAAATGCCCTTAGTTCCATTAAAGTCAAGTTCTCCCAGACTCTTTTGTTTGTGGTGGAGCTTTTTTCATTCAAAAAGTCAACAATATAATAATGTTATGCATACATTTTCTGTGGTGTCTACAAATGTAGACTACCGGCTGCAGGATGATATTTTTTTCAAGTAGGGTCTGGGGGTCAGGTAAATAATAGTAAGAGTGATATTATGCTCTTAATCGACTTAGAATTGATAATTACGAAGCTACTGGAAGCCTCAGGCACTGTTGTTTCGGAACTTTCTTTTTATTTGAGTTTCTTTTCAAAATTGCTACAAATGTAGACTTCCGGGCACATGAAGGTTAAACTGTCATATGAATATTTGACTAAATAGGAAGTTTTAGTAAGAGTTATTTATAACACAAGTTTACAAATTCAGGTCAACTTTTGCATCTGAGCAGATAAGAGCGATTCTTAACTATATTTGATATGCTCAACTCGAATTTGCATTCAGTTTTTCAAGATTGATTCTAGTTTCCGAGATCTCGCATGATAGCACCATTGTGCTTTTATAGAAGCTTTTAAATCGTGGCAATGCTTGATAAGTAAGTAAAAATGTCAGAATTAGACTAGAATTTAAGATAATATTCTCATACATACATACTTACAAAACAAACAGGATAAGGTACCTCCCTGCAGTGAAACACCAAACTAGTCAGACAACATACTAGTATACAACTGCAATTTTCTGGTTGAAATCATACTAGTCTGAAAAAGCCTATTCCATACTAGTATTCAACTACAATTTTCTGGTTGAAATCATACTAGTCAGAAAAAGTCTATTCCATACTAGTATTCAACTACAATTTTCTGGTTGAAATCATACTAGTCAGAAAAAGTCTATTCCATACTAATATTCAACTACAATTTTCATGTTCAAATTGTTCTAGTTTGAAAAGGTTCAAACTCTAATTGCCTTATATGCATTCTTTTAACTATGAAGTTATTAAAACAAAGTTTGCTTTTAGTTTTTATTTGTTTTTATAGCTATTATATGCATTTTTCAGTTGCATTGACCTTTTCCAATCGAAATTTTAAAATATCCTTCCCATTCTGCTTTAACCTCGTAACGACACTGTATGAGAATATAAATTCTAATGTGGAAAAGCATCGGGAAAATACTGAAATAACAATACCATATTTTTACAAAGTAATCATGAGTTTATTTTCGTATTTTTATTATATCTATAGGTTTCGGTCCCTTTTTGGATTTCAACTACATATATGCAAACTAGTATGTTTATACTCGTACTAGTAGATGACTGGTATGTTCTGGTCGAAATCTGACAATTGAAATTTCGTAGGACATCAACATTGTAAAAATACCAGTTGCTTATATGAAAATATGACAGTTGGCTGACTAGTTGGGCTTAGTGCACATACTAGTTGTAAAGTAGTTTTCAACTAGGGGTTTTGATTGCAGGGCTATACCTATCACACATACACACACATACAGTCCACTTGAGGAAAGATAAGTATAAACAACCCTCATACAAAACAGATGGTTTCTTACTATTCAAGCAATGCCCTTGAACAAACAAACAATAGTGTATATTTTTCACCCTTCTCGGTGGTAAGGGGCCTCACGGATGGGGTAAGTATATATATTCCAATCAAAAAGAAAAACCACGGACACTTCAAATTCAAAGATAAGTATATATAATTAACTTTATTTAATTTCAGCGAGGTCGACTGCGATGCAGATGATGGTAAGTTGACAACTAACTTTTCAGCGGCCCAGCACATTCCACTGGACCGCTTACCTATTGCAGTGAGAGCGTATGTACATATGTATATAGGTGTGAGTGTATGTGCACTAAACGGTAAGACTATTTCTATTTACAGGGTATTGCAAAAAGGGTAAGTATAAAAAGGGTAAGTATAAAATGAAGGTAAGTATAAAAAGGGTAAGTATAAAAAAGGTAAGTACAAATAAGGTAAGTATAAATAATATGCATATTAATTCATTTCAACATAAATTCATTTTTCTCTTTCAGGATATTTTTTATAAATATCGGATTAGTCCTCAAACTCGATGAGATTTTCGCTCATGTCTTCAACATGCCGGCGGGCCTGCGGCGACGTGATTTGAAGAAGATCCTGCAGTTCGTCCAGCGTTTCTTGCGCCTGGTTGAATAATCCGCGGATGCGCCCTTGCGGAATGGGGCGTGGTTGTTGGCGCCGCGTTTCTGTTCGACGGGGGTTGGACCTTCTGGTTGACGTAGCCGTGCTCGTTGGGTTTGTCTGCCGTGGCTGGTTTCGACGTCGCTCTGTTGCGTGGTGATTACTCGGCGGGCGCCTTGTTTGAGGGTGAGAAGGCCTGTGAAGAAGCGTGTGATGAGCTAGCCCGCAGCGACGACAACTTACCGGCGAGTGACAGGCGCCCGTGACGTGTGAAGTGCCGAGGCAGTTAAGGCAGTAACGGTGCGCCTTCGCAGATTCGTAGCGCTCGTCTGGTGTCATAGCCAGGAAAGCGCGGCAAACACGCAGCGAGTGTATGCGGCAGCAGAGGCGACATTTACGGTAGTCCTGGGATCTGGAAAGAAACATTCGAAATCGTGTTAGAAAGGAGTATGTGTGGGTGCGGGGACGATGGGAAATGTCATTCGGGTCAGCTGATAGGACCTATCAAATTACTGAGATTAAATTACAAGGGTGGTAACAGACAGAGTTTCGCTATATTGCGAGTGACAGTTCCGTTTTCAGTTCGGATGTCTACCACGCGAACACTTTGATCACGAGCGGGATAGAGTTTCGTGATTCGGCCTAATCGCCATTCGTTGGGGGGAAGGAGGTCGTCCTTAATCACGACGAGGTCACCTTCCTTTATGTTGGCTTCTTGGCGTTTCCATTTGTAACGCTTGTGGAGTTCCTGAAGATACTCAGTTTTCCAGCGCTTGCTAAATTGGTGGTGGAGAACCTTTAGCCTTTGCCATTTATTGACTAAAGAGAGGTTTTCGCAATTAGGCTCAGGGATTGACAAAAGGGGGGAACCGCGTAAAAAATGACCGGGGGTTAACGCCTTTAGATCGTCGGGGTCTTGTGACATTGGAGTCAGCGGTCTGGAGTTGAGGACCGCTTCTATGCGAATGAGGAGAGTGTTGAACTCCTCATAAGTAAAAGTCTGTGTTCCGGCAACTTTGGTGAAGTGAATTTTAAAGCTTTTCACTGCTGCTTCCCACAGACCTCCCATGTGGGGGGCGTATGGAGGGATAAACTGCCATGAGAGCCCGTGGATGGCATATTTGCTTGCGATGTCTTCGGCAGTCTCTTGGAGAAATGTGGAGAACTCTCGTTGCAGGCTTCGTTGGGCTCCTACGAATGTCTCGCCATTATCAGACATAATCTTAGAGGGTATGCCTCGACGGCCAACAAACCGGGCGAAAGCTGCCTTGAACGCTTCAGTGGTGAGATCCGAGCAGACTTCGAGATGTATGGCTTTGGTGGAAAAGCATACGAAAACGCATACGTAGGCTTTGGCGTAAGATGCACGCCGGAGTATTGACGTTTTCACTAGAAATGGCCCTGCAAAATCTACTCCCGTGGTATTGAAGGGCAGGGAATAAGTTGCACGCTCTGGGGGTAGAGCTGCCATTAATTGAGATTGCATTTGTTGTTTATATGTAGTGCATTTCTTGCACTGAAATATGCATTTTTTCACCTTTTGTTTCAGGCGGGGAATGTAATATTCTTGCTGAATCATGCGGATCATTAGCTGCTTCTCGGCATGTAGCAGGGTCGTATGGAGGAAGTCCAAAAAAAGAGCGCAGTACCGTGAGTTGTCGGGTATGATGATAGGGTGCCTTTCGTTGTAACTCAAGTCTGCATAGGCGAGGCGTCCATTTACGCGTAAAAGCCCCTTGTCGTCCAAGAAGGGGTTGAGCGGGAGTAACGTGCTTCTTTTATCTAATGGAGTTGAAGCTGTGAGTGCCGCGATAACTTCTCCATAATGCCTTTGCTGAGAGTTCGTAATGAGTTGGATCTTTGCCTGATGAATCTCTTCCTGGGTGAGATGACCTGAAGGTGGTATCTGCTGTTTCCTGGACTTGGAGATAAATCGGCGGACATAGGCGAGAACTCTCAATGCTCTAGGGAATGACGAGAACCGATCCAGAAAGTCATGATTTTCCAGAGAGTGTAGGGCTTCTATCCGTCGTTGTTCTGGGGGTGAGTCTTTATGAAGGCTATCTTTCGGCCAATCAGTCGGGGAGTTTAAAAGCCACTTTGGGCCGTTCCACCAGAGTGAACAGTTGGTCAAGTCCTGGGGTCGACATCCTCGCGTGCCCATATCGGCCGGGTTGTCTCCGCTGGGCACATGCCGCCACGTAGCGTTACTGACGTTGTTGAGGATTTGGGATATGCGGTTCGCAACATAAGTTTTCCAAGTGTGTGGTGGCTTTTCAAGCCAAGCCAAGACTATAGAGGAGTCTGTCCACATGGTTAAGCTACTTTCTGTGAGCTGAAGTGACGTCCGAATGTGCTTAACTAATTTTGAGAGGAGGACTGCACCACAGAGTTCTAGCCTAGGAAGGCTTACCGTTTGGAGGGGTGCGACTTTACTTTTTGCTACTAGTAGGTGCGAGGAGAAAGAGGTATCGCTGTGTTGAACCCTTAGGTACACAGAGGCGCAATAAGCCTTTTCAGAGGCGTCGGAGAATCCATGTAATTCTGTAGGTGCATCAGGGGTGAATTTGACCCAACGTGGGACTTGTACGTCTCCAATGGCTATGAGGTTTTCCGTAAATGTTTTCCACTTGAGATGTGATCCGGGTTTCACGTGCTCGTCCCAATCAGTTCCTTCCATCCATAGCTGTTGAAGGAGAGTTTTTGCTACGATCATTATAGGCGATAGCCATCCTGCCGGGTCGAAAAGTTTCGCAACAGAAGAGAGTATCTGTCTTTTGGTGGCAGAATTTGCGTCTGGGACGGGGTCGTATGAATACGAAAAGGTGTCGCTGATGGCATTCCATCTTACTCCTATCGTCTTTGTAGAGCTTGAGTCGTGAAATTTTAGGAAATCGGCATCAAGGAGATCAGATTCCGGTATTTTTTCCAATATTTGTGGGAGATTTGCAGTGATTTTTTTGAGGGGAAATCCTGCTGACTTCAATGCTTCGATTAGCTGCTGCATCGTCTTGATAGTGGACTGTATGTTATGTCCGCCTGAGAGGATGTCATCCACGTAAGTTTCTCGCAGGAGGACGTTGCTAGCAAGAGGGAGTTCAGATTGGCAGTCATTTGCCAGTTGCTGAAGGGTACGAATGGCTAGATATGGGGCACAGTTGACACCGAAGGTAACTGTTTTTAATTTAAAATCTTCTACTGGGCCATTAGGAGATTGGCGGAAGAGAGCCCGCTGGAAGTCCTGATCCTCCTTATAGACATAGATTTGCCGATACATTTTCTCAATGTCACCATTGAAAACGAATTTATAGAGACGCCATTTGAGTATTACGATCATAAGATCGTTCTGAAGAACGGGGCCTGTGTGAAGCGCATCATTCAGTGAAATGCCGGAGTGGGATTGTTTGGATGCATTGAAGACCACTCGGACTTTCGTAGTCTTACTATCAGGCTTTATTACGGCGTGGTGGGGCAGATAAAATGAAAAATATTTTCCATCACGTATAATTTCACGAGATGCTGTGGGCTCCATATGGCCGAGGGTAATATATTCTGCTAGGACTTTTGAGTACGTAGTTTGGAGTTCCGCCTTCTTCTCCAGACTCCGTTCAATACTGAGGTATTGTTGTTGAGCTGAAGGCCTGGAATGTCCTAAAGCTATTAAGTCAGGGAACGTAGCTTTAAAGGGGAGTTTGACCACATAACGGCCATCATCTCTACGAAATGTAGTTTTCTTGTAGAGTTCTTCGCAGATTATATCATCGTCTTTGAGGGGTGATGCCGAGAGTACTTCCTCTTGTTCCCAAAACCTTTTGAGGAGGTCTTGGAGGGAGTCAGTCTGGACTTCGGCTACTTGAGTCGAAAAGGTGGAGATCTTTTCCGTGAGAGGGCCGCTTAATATCCAGCCGAAGATAGTATTCTGGGCTATTAAGCTTTTACCTACATTGGTTATCAGGCCCGGAACTAATATTTGAGGGAGAATATCGCTTCCTATAACCAGTCAATTTTTGCAGGGGCGAAACAGTTCGGGTCAGCTAGAGGGAGTGACGCATACTCTTTGAGATCTAAGGGGTCCACTCTAAATGTTGGCAAGAACTGTGTCAATTGTGGGAGTATAATCGCGTGAGTCGCGATTTTCCTTGAGAAATCTGGGGAACATATGGTGACAGAGCACACCTTATTGGCTTTCTGGACTGTTCGTCCTCCCATTCCCAATATTTCATAATTGGACCTTTGAACGGGTAGATCAAGGAGCCTTTGTACTCTAGAGGTTACGAAGGTTTTTTGAGATCCTTGGTCTAAAAGAGCGCGAATATTGAACGTTTCTCCTTTATGTAGGATGGGGACGTTTGCTGTTGGGAGCAATGTTCTCTCTCTGCTATTTGCAAAATGTGAGAGGACATTCTGCGTGTCGTTTTGAGGGGCTGTTGGGTTCATCGATGCGGCTTGTTGAGGTAGATGGCATGTCGTCATCGATGGTCATGTGAGAGGAGACTAAGTTTTTCTTAATTTTTAATAATAAAACTTTTTCTTTTTCTTTCAGGTTTTCCGTTTTTTATTCACCTTGTTTAAACTTTTTTCTCCTTTTTTATTTTTTAATAATAAACTTTTTCTCTATTTCTTTCAGGTTTTCAGTTTTTATTCACCAAGACACATTAATCAATATATATTTTGCTCTTTTCAGGATTTTTGTTTACGAGGTTTTTATTAATTTTTTACTGTTTTTCAATGTTTATTTGCCAGTTTTTTTTTTTTTTTGGTTTCCCCAGCACTTAGCCACTGTACACTCTTTAATTATTTTGCTTGGTTATACCGTTTGCTTTAGCTATAGTTCAATATAATATAACATTATAATCACTCACTTTTTTGAACGTATTTTTGTATGTACATATATGTATGTATACGTATGTATTTTTTTTTTTTTTTTACTTTAAATTTTTGCACTTTTTTCAATTTAAACTTTATGATTTGTGACCATGTATGTATGTATGTTTAAATATTTTTTTCACTTTTTCAAATGTTTATATTTGTGTTTTTTATTATGTTTAGCACTTTTTTTGGATTTTCTTCAACCGCGTCGCGTGTCCCGATTTTGTGTAAATGTTTAATTGTTATTTGTTTTTAATTTATTTTCTTTTTTAGGTCGCTAATCACTTTTCTTCTGATGGTACCAAGGACCATGTATATTTTTCACCCTTCTCGGTGGTAAGGGGCCTCACGGATGGGGTAAGTATATATATTCCAATCAAAAAGAAAAACCACGGACACTTCAAATTCAAAGATAAGTATATATAATTAACTTTATTTAATTTCAGCGAGGTCGACTGCGATGCAGATGATGGTAAGTTGACAACTAACTTTTCAGCGGCCCAGCACATTCCACTGGACCGCTTACCTATTGCAGTGAGAGCGTATGTACATATGTATATAGGTGTGAGTGTATGTGCACTAAACGGTAAGACTATTTCTATTTACAGGGTATTGCAAAAAGGGTAAGTATAAAATGAAGGTAAGTATAAAAAGGGTAAGTATAAAATGAAGGTAAGTATAAAAAGGGTAAGTATAAACAAGTAAGGAAGTCTAAGTTCGGGTGAACCGAACATTAAATACCCAGCGTTAGTTTTTAGAAAAAGGGGGCGTGGTTTTCATCCGATTTCGCCCATTTTAAAAACCAATCTATGCCGAGCCTAAACAATAGCGAATTTGGTGGGAGCGGCCACGCTCCTTGCTTATAAAGCTTCAACCGCTTACATGAGCCAAAAGTACTGAATCGATCTTTTCAAGGGTTATACCATGTCCTATATATAACTTTGGAAAAGAAGGCGTGCCATGCCCATAACTTTTAACGTATTTTGTGAAATTTTTCGATGTACGGATATATGTGTCCATTAATCAATATTTACATAATTTTAAAAAAGTGGGTGGTGGCACGCCCACGGATTTTATTATGTTGTTTGTCCCTATTGAAGATCAGTTTTCATTGCAGATCTTTATGATACTTTCACAGTGGCTTGTTAATAGTGAAATGTTGATATTTTGTTTATTCACTTGTGGGCGGTGCCACGCCCATTTTCCAAAATATTACCAAAAAACCTTTAAACATCACAAATAACATCATCAGGTGAATGAGTGTACTAAATTTTAGCATTATATCTGTATCAGTTAAACAGATATTGCATATTCCGGTTTCCTAACTCTCGTTTAGAGAACTTTAGTCCAAAAAGGGGCGTGGTCATTCACCGATTTTTCTTATTTTCTGTGGTAGTACTCTACATAAACATAACATACCTGGAACCTAGTTTCGTAAACCTATCTCACATCGTTCTGAAGTTATTAGCAGTCGAATTTGAAAATTGCTTGACTCATAAGTGGGCGGTGCCACGCCCACTTTCCAAAATTTTGCAAAAATAATGTAAAGAATATGAAAATTGATGTATGTACAAAATTATATTATTATAGCGGTATCACTTAATTAGATATGGACTTTTCAATATTTCCACCTCCTTTCAATATAACTTTTATAAAAAAGTAGGCGTGGTCGCCAAGCGATTTCGTTTATTTTCTATATCTGAATTTAACACAACAATAGTATGCCCTCTACAAAATTTCGTTATACTAGCATAAACTGTTCTCAAGTTATTAGGAGTCAAAATTTTAAAATTTCTTCAAATATATGGGGGCGGTGCCACGCCCCTTTTCAAAAAATTTGGTAAAATCCGCCTTAGAACATATAAATCAATACATATTGCAAATTTTATCATTGTAGCTGCTTCTGATATTGAATTAACCCTTTTTATACGTTTTTCGAAATTTTCGATATCGAAAAAGGGGGCGTGGTTATCATCCGATTTCGCCCATTTTCAAGCAACCTACCTTGGCCAGAAAGTAACCTGTATGCAAAATTTCATGCAAATATCTCAATTTTTACTCAAGTTATCGTGTACACGGACGGACAGACGGACAGACGGACAGACGGACGGACATGCCTTAATCAATTCCTCTTTTCAACCTAAGAACTTTCATATATGGAACTCTATATCTAACTCGATTATTTTGTGCCGTTACATAGTACCGTTATGTGGACAAAATTAATATACCCTTGTACTAGTACTAGTACGCTGGGTATAAAAAGGTAAGTACAAATAAGGTAAGTATAAATAATATGCATATTAATTCATTTCAACATAAATTCATTTTTCTCTTTCAGGCTATTTTTTATAAATATCGGATTAGTCCTCAAACTCGATGAGATTTTCGCTCATGTCTTCAACAAATAGAATCAATAGAACATTAGGAACGTTTAGGAACATTAGAACGTTTAGGAACATAGTTTTAAGATTTAGTATACAAGCAAATGTAAAATAGTTTATGTAAATGTAAAATAGTTTAAACCATCAACACCATTATATAAAAATAAAAATGCAGAGACAGTGTCGCAAAGTTGATCCAATGTGTTTTTGTTACGTTTGTGGTGGTTATATGGTAAAGTGGCAAAATAATAACAAATGCGCTCAAAGATGCGTATCTGCACTACTTTTCAAAGCCAGCGCCCTGGAGAGAACCTAAAAACCACGAAGATGATTGCTATTTTTGTTTGATGAAAGTTACGGGTATAAATGCAAAAAAATTATCAAAATATAATTATCCTGATGTATCATCAGTATCCAAGCCAGTTCCACGTACTGCTAATGATCTATTGCCAGTTTATCGAAGTATAAGTGCAAACGTCCTGGAAACTTTAACTCCATCACCCCCGAGCAGTGAAAGCGACTTTCTCATGGAAGGGCCTCATTTAATTTCGCAAGATGAACCAAGCTATTTGATTCGTAACTTGAGTTTGTCGAAACAAAAAGCAGAGTTGCTAGCATCACGGCTGCAGCAATGGAAAAATCTAGACTCTCGAACACAAGTTACTTTATACAGAAACAGAAATGAGGCACTTCGACCGTTCTTCATAAAAGAAGACAACATAAGTTTCTGTAACGATATTAATGGTTTATTTAATGAAATGAATGCACCCTACGATCGAAACGAATGGCGTTAATTCATTGATGGTTCCAAATACAGCCAAAAGCTGCCCTTCTCCACAACGGGAATAACAAACCATCTATTCCGATTGCTCATGCAGTACAAACGAAGGAATGCTACGAAACAATGCGGAAGATCCTGTGCTTCATCAAATACAATGATCATAAATGGAAAATATGTGGTGACCTAAAGGTATAAACATTAATTCCAATTAAATCGAAAACACTTATTAAAATGTTTTTATTAGGTCGCTTTCGTCGTATCTGTCCGCGGATTTTTGCATTAGATTTTAAACCAACTGCCTGTTGAGCTAGGGTCTTGAAATTTTCACCATAGGCCAGGTCCCGATGACAATGCAATATTATGAAAAAAATTGCGATAGGTGGCGCGTGGGTCGCTATATTTCCAAAATTCGCATTTATGGTCCGATTTGGATGAAATTCGGAACATGTATTACTATGATAAAAAGAAATTTTTCCAAAAAAAAATTCCGCTAGGTGCGGCTGAGATCGCGGTAATAAAAACTCAAAATCGTAATTATGGACCGATTTGGCTGATATTTTACGTGTGTGCTTAATAAATTTCCAAATGCTCTATTTAAGAAATGCGAAGGTCTGTTTTCGGTGTCGATTATTTCGTTTTTCAACAAACTACAGTTTTTTTCCACGGGTTTTTTGTTGCAACTTAGCTTAAATTTTCATCATCGTTTAGTTTTCTGCCCCCAAACAATATAACAAAAAAAATCCGATAGGTGGCGCAGGGGTAAAGATATTTGAAAAGTTTCATTTCTAGAGATTTTGCTTTGGATTTTGAACTAACTTGCAGTTGAGCTGGGGTTTTGCAATTTTCATCATCGTTCAGGCGAAAAAAAAAATAAAAAATATTGATTAATTTCATAAACCCTATTTATCGTACTATCTTGAGTTTAGTCGTTTAGTCGTATTGCCACAGATATTAGAGGAAGTAGTGGATTATAGCATGACGTTCGTTAGTTAATCTTCGGCGCCATCTGCACATTAGTGGATTATAGCATGATGCTCGATCAGGGCCGTGCGCAGGAATTAGCCTTGGGGGGTTTTTTAACTTCGATTTACATTCGCATATATTTTTCGATAAGATAAACATATTTGCTGAAACTATGGGTCATAACTATAAATGTTCTTTAACATTTCTGAAACTGCATACTCTGATGCCTAAAATTATACCCAAGAAAAAATTTTTGGTTGTACAAATTTTTCTGTATTTGATAGAGAATTTATGATCACTGCATTTGCAGATGATCTTGCGATGGCATATGGTTGTTCGAATACATTTGATTTGATAACTAGTTTAAATCACGACGTACATCTTTTGTAAACCTGGTTCACTAAACATAAGCTCATTGTTAGCAATAAAACCAATCTAATCTGCTTTAGTTTAAAGACAAGGAAATATCCAGATGTAAATATTGTTTTTCATTCTGCAAGCTGCGAACGATTTGCTCTACATGAGAATGGCTGCCTAGAATTGCAATCCAATACCTTCAACACGCTTGCTGCCTGTACTAAAGACTGCTTCATAATTGACACTGTTGAAGACTTTCAGTATCTGGGTGTAACAGTTGATCAGAACATGAACTGGGGCAACCACATATGTATACTTACCGTTTAAAAAAATACCTGCAATGTTCTTTACGATGTTTTTATCACCTCAGAACTTGCTGTTCTGATTATACCCTTAAAGTAGTTTACTATGCCCTTTTCTATTCTAAATTACTATATGGAATCAGTTGTTGGGGTGGAGCCACCCTTAACAAGATTCATCCTATACTAAGATTACAAAAGTGTGCCGTTCGGAAAATATGTAATGTTAATCGGATATATCCTTCGAGAGATCTATTTAGAAGTTTGGGGATTCTTCCAGTCAGGGACGTGTATTATTTTAAAGTTTTGAAAATCTTTCTTATTAGGTGTGGTTACCTCCAAAGTATGAGGTCGGAAGTGTATAACTTGAGGAAAAACTCACATCCTACAGTTGTTGTCCCTTCTTCGATAACCACGCATTCTAGCAAGTTTTACACAATTGTTTCGAGAAAACTATTCAACATGCTTCCTGCCGAAATTCGCGATTTGGGAACCTTCGACAGTTTACGATTTACAAAACACTAGAAATGATATTTGGCCCTATGTTAAAATTAACATATAAAATGTCTTACCTTTTCTTATATCTAGTTTATGTACATATATGTAATTTTTTGATTTTTATTTAAATATTCATGTACAAACATAGATATAAGCAAAATGTTCAATGAATGAAATGAAATGAAATGATATGGTGGCATATCCCAGCTAGCCAGAAGTGCAAAAAAGACTCCTTTCGGAGCCATAAAACGCTCATTTCTCAGAGCTTTACCCTCCAAAATGAGCTCCTTTCGGAGCCCAAATACAGCGAAAAATCGTTCTGCACTCCAAAAAGAGTCATAAAAAAAGAGTCCGAAATGAGTCCGATTCCGATGAATTTGGAGCGTTTTATTACTCCTTTTAAATGAACTTCGGAGCCTTTTACTGGTGCTTTTTTGAACCTCTTTCGGAGCCTTTTTGGACTCTTTTCCGGGCTTTTTATTGATGCTTTTCCGAAGCTTATTTGGGGTAGTTTTTTATTTCTTTTGGGTCTTTTCGGAGGCCTTTATCGACATTTTTATGAAACTTTATAAATAATGAAAAATAAGGTTTATGAAGTTTTATTGACACAATTCGGAAAATATTAAATGTGCTATGTTTATATATTCCTCCAGACTATTGCTAAACATCCATGAAAAATGCGATCTTTATCTTTTGTTAGGTAAAATAAAAAAACCTCAGAAAATGCTTGAAAACATTGACATGATTGAACGTTGTCGCTCATCTGCTGTCCAACTTTCATTTTCTCGCAATTCTTTTTACGGCTACAACAAAAAGGGTCAGAAAACACTCGAAATCTCTCATATAATTGAGCCATGCAGTTTATTCGCTCTACAATATTCATTTCTTCTCTCAACGCTCCGTAAATTTTCATAAAAAAGTTTTTTTTTTATGTTTACTAATAACACACCGAAAATTCTCCAATTACGGACTCTTTTTGGATGCTTTTTTTGGACTTTGGTAAGCTGGGATTATTCGCACTTTTATGAATACATTACTATCATACAAGTCCGTTTAACATTGCAACTCTTCGAGCTACGGAAAAGAATTCTGTCAATGCTCATGGAAAAAGTAGAAGTCAGCTGGTCACTTGACACAACCTTATCATCATTTGGCCATGACATCAATTGTACTGGTACAAATTAGGGACGTGCGATGAACCGATTAAATCATATTTTGACTAAACATAATTCTGATTCATCAAAACCTAATTAAGGTAAATGCCCATAATTTCGTGGTAGTACGTTATTTCGTGGTATTTCGATTTTTTCTTTCAAACAAGAAATTTGGCGACTTTTTTTTAAAACTGAAAATTTTATAATAACGATTAACTTTTCGGGTGTAATACTGGATATTTTACAAATTTTTGGTTGGAAGCTCAGAAAATGAGCCTTTTGTAGGGAGGCCTCTTAAGGAAACTGTTAAGGGGACCAGTAGAATTTGTTAAGCCTGTAAAAATTGTATCTTTAAATTTTTTTTTTGACGGTAATTTTTTTGGTTTTATTTAACATTTCTTAAACGTTTTTAATACTGTAAAACTTATTTCAATAACTTTTCATTTACATTTTATTAAATATTTAAATACCATGAAATTAGGGACACATGTTTTTTGTGATGTACCTAATTTTGTGGTACCCACGAAATTATGGGAATATAATAGTTTATGTTTTCCTTATTTTCTTTCACATTTCATAAGATACCCTATTATTTTAAGTATTTTAATTATTATATAAACCCCTGAGGAAGATTTTGACGTAATTTCGTGGTACACTTTTATTAACCCATTCGTTAATATTTTAATCGAAAAGCTCTGCTTGTGCTTGTGTTTTAACGAAATAATGGCATTATAGAACTTTTGTTTATTCAATAATTTTTCATTTAATTTAAAAAAATATGCCAAGATTTATACTTTTTTGCTTTTGTTATGAATGAATAGCGATAGTAAACAAAAAAATTTAAATATAAAACTCATATTACCGCTTAAAGCGATACCACGAAATTACGTACATCAATTTTATCGCATGCCCCTAATTTCGTGGTATACTGCGCATTTAGATACATTGTTAACAAGAAACCAAAAAATTAAAAAAAGAATAAAAAACCAAATTAAATTAAAAAAAAAATCAAAAAATTTTACAAATACAAATAAATTAAAAATATACCAAAAAAATTAAAAAAAAAAAAACATTTTTTGAAATAATAAAAAATAATTAGCTACATCAATTGAACTAATTTTTTTTAAAACTTTTTTTTTTTAATTACATATTTATTTTGTTTAAAAATAAAAAAAACTTAAAAGACCAAAAAAACACAAAAATTAAAAAAAAAACATTTTTAGTAATAATAAATAAAAGAAATTTTGAGAAAAGTAACAAATTACATCAGTTAAATAAATTTTTTGTATTGGTTTTTTTTTGATTTTTTCAATCGCAAGCAATTACTAATTGCCTTTTCTCAAAAACCAATTGAAGTAATCATTAACAATTAAAAAATTCGTCTAATCAATTGATTACTAAGTACTAAACAAGTTAATACTTACTTGGTCTTAAAACGCTTTCTTTTCATAAATACAATAACAATAAAAAAATTATTTAAAATTTTAAATTTTTGAACATAAATTTTAATAAATAAATTTTAGGAATTTGCGTTTAAAATAACTTTCATTTTCCATAAAATTAGAGTTTAACCAAATACCACGAAATTAGGGACACTTTACCACGAAGTTAGGTACATCAGAAAATTTTTGCCACGAAATTAGGGACATTTGAGGTACTCACACATTTTTATTTATATAAAATAAAACATTTGTTAGTTTTGTTTGAAATTAAATGGAAAGCTATCTTAATAGATCAACTCAATGGGAAAAATTTACTTTTTTAGTTTTCCTTCATCCGTTTTTACGCAAGAGAGGTAGAAAGTCAGAAAATTCCTTAGTACCACGAAATTATGGACATTTACCTTAATAAGGTCCTGAATAGCACTGTTTACAGTACTTGTTAATTGAAATTGCTCACTGTTTTCACAAAATGAACATTTTTTGTTATCAGTAAAAATTTTTTGAAAATGCCAAACGTACATACGCCACACAACTTTGTAATTTCGGTAAGCTCCAAGTGCAATTCAAAGTGCCGGACCTTCATATGTATTGGCCAACCTTATTCTTTGCAACTTTCACCAATTTCTTCCTCCGTAAAATTATTTTAACTAATTTTGTCAAAAATTTTTAGTCAAGATTCAATACAAGATTTATAAACTGTATTTTGAAAATTTTTGCAAAATCATTGCAACTTAGATTTGGCCATGGGGGCGGTTTTAACCCCCAAAACCCCCCGTGCGCACGGGCCTATGCTCGATAGCTAATCTTCGGCGTCATCTGCATGTGAAAACGCATATTTAACACATTCATTCGGTCGGTTGAATGCAGATGGCGCCGAAGACTAACTAACGAACAACATGCTATAATCCAATAATGTGCAGATGGCGCCAATGATTAACTAACTAACGTCATGCTATAATTTTAAAAAACTCTCAACTAAAAAGCATAAAATAAAAATATTTTTAATTTAAAATGTTTTTAAAATGAACTAAAAACTGCAAATAATTTCTCCTCTGCCTACATAGATTTTTCACCACGTAGAGCTTGTCCTGAACATTTATTAGTAGGAATTCTCATAGGCATTACAGGACTTGGCAAGATTGATATGTATAAAAACATTGGCGCACGCTATAGATGGTTCACTATACTACCGATATGAGCTTTCCTAAAAAAGTTCATCTTTTCACGATATAGCAAGCGAAGGACCGGCTTTTGAGTACTTAGTCAAGTTGTTTCCTAAATTGTCATATGCAAAAATCAAAGAAGGAATATTTTTGGGACCTGATATTAGAAAACTAATGGCTGATAAAGAATTTACAAAATGTTTAACGCCCGATGAAGCCGCCGCGTGGGCATCTTTTCAAAATATCGTTCACCACTTTCTTGGTAATCGCAAATCCCCTAATTTTGAGGAAATTATTGGCTGATGTCTCTAAAAATGCATTTTCTGCATTCCCATCTCGATTTCTTTACCGAAAACTTGGGTGATACGAGCGACGAACAGGGAGAGCGGTTACGTCAAGATCTAGCCAAAATTGAAAGACGATACCAAGGATTTTGGGATGAAGGCATGATGAGCGACTATTGTTGGACTCTAATACGCGAAACAGATACTAAACAATACAAAAGGCAAAGTTCAACCAATCTTCATTTCTGATTTGTTACTTTTATTTAAGTTAATAAAATGAATATTATTTGACAAAAATCTTAGAAAATGAATTTGAATTTTGTTGAAAGTTGCAAAAAAAATCCCCAAAAATAGAGTTTTTGCCGGATCTACCTAATATTTTGCTAAAAGTGTTTGCTTTAAACACACTAATTTTAGGAAAAAAAAAAATTATCCTGATTTTCACAACTTCGTACAAAAAAACCATTTTTAAAATCAAAATTTTTTTAAAAGTCGTAAAAGTTCGACCAAATTTCGACTTTGGCCAGGTATTGCTCAGCGATGGTTTGACATACAATATTATGGCCCGGTTTCACCAGCTCGACTTAACTTAGTTAAGTCTCGATTTTCACTTTTTCAGTTTCACCATCTAACTTAACTAAGTCCCAACCATTGTAAAATCCTACAAGTAAGTTATCTTTGTTCCTTTCTCTTTCTAACACACAGGCTTTTGACACTGAGAAAAACGTCAAATCAGCGGTTGACACTGAGAAAAATGTCAAAAAAAAAGCTAGTACAGCAACCCCTATCGCAGCAGGGATGTAATTTTCATTGAAAAATGGAGCAAAATTCCAGAGAAGGGTTGCTGTGTAGATTAACTTTTGAAGCATATTTAGTATGGAAATATGAGCCGAAATGTGTCAAAGGACAAGTTCTAACTTAACATTGCAGAAAATAATACTATATGGCATTTATAATGGAATAAAATGTTGCTTTAAGTACTGAAAAATTTATGGAGAAGCTAATCCACTTAATGAAAAACATATCGACGACAAGACCACTTTTTCGCAATTAACCTTTGTTTCTAGTAGAATGTTGAAGCTAAAATAAATAGTCGCGTAAAAAATTTTGCGGCAGTTTTTATGATTCACATATTGGTTGTTTTTAAAATATCGTTTGTGCTAGAGCTAGGCATTTTCCAGACTAAATTTGTTTGAAAGTGAAGTGGATCGTTCACTTCGTTCAGTCCTTCAGCCGTTCAATACTAAGGGCCACTTTCATAAAAGCTGGTAGGCGCTAACCGGTGTTTAATTGACGTATTTTGTACGGTTAGCTGTCAAATTAATCACCGATTAGGCTTAACCGGCTTTTATGAAAGTGGCCCTAAGTTTTCTTTTCAATATGAACATAAACTCGGGAGGAGTTAACCGTTCGATAGGAGTTCACCGTTTGGTAGGAGTTCACCGTTCGAACAAATATTATTATACTACTAACCACAGTATATCTACTAACTTTCCCCCAATTGAACAGATTTTGTCGAGTTTCTTATACAAATTTACCAACAAAATAACTAATTTACTAAGCTATTGACGTGTTTGAAATAAGCAGGGGCACATCATCCACTATTTTTCACCATCTTCTAAGCGTTTGCACGACTAACGACCAGAATTGTTATACGGCAAGCGACATAAGACATTAATGCTTTACCGCTTTAGTGAGTATACCGAAGTGTAAGCAGCTGTTAATATGAATTTTGCACGTAATATCTAAACATTTATATGTATATGTACCTCGTGACACAATGTGCTAAAACTAATTAAAACAGGGAAATTGGTTCCATACCGAACTGAAGACAAATTCAACAAATATTATATAGTTTCTGCTTTTACTGGTATACTTGGGTAAATACATGATTGAGCTTAACACCTGCTAAAAATAGATAGCAATGAATGAGTTTTCAGGCTTTTGACATTATAAAAACATATAAAGTGCGTTGTAATAAAGCGATGCCTAAGAAACTTGCGAGTACTATGTGAATGCACCTTTAGTTGAACATTTTTGCGCTTATATGCAAAAAGATATTTGAGCGTGCGTTTTGCTTGTAAACACTTTAAAATGGTGGGGAACTTCATTTAGATACGAAATAAGTAAGAGAAGTTACTATTTTGTTCAAGTATTTGCTGAAATTTACCATATTATCACATGGTATTTTAGTGTAAACAAGGAAGAACAAGAGAATTCCCATGGCAACATCAACTACACGGTTGCTTCTGCGAGTACCACAGGAAAGTTTTACAAAGTTTAAGAAGATATCATAAAATGGTCTTTAAACAGAGAAAACTTTTGTACAAACTACTCTAAATTAAATTAACTGCAACACTAAATAGTTTTCACCAACTAAATTCTTATATTTACATAGTTATCATACATTTTCCAATAGATAGTCGTACTTTTTTTTCAGTCCATATGAATGAGACCCTGCGTATTTCGCCTCTGAATTCGGAGCTCCCAGTCAGGTGAGCACAGCTGTTAGTCGAACAGCTGATTGATAACTTACTTGTAGAGCTTTACAATGGTCCCAACTTAGTCAGCCTGCCAGCTGACTTATCCTAGACAAAGTCAGTGTTGCTGGCATTCGAAACCCGTACGTCAGAATTGTTACTAGTTTGCTTTGTGCACCGTCCCAGTTGGGAACTTTCCCATGCATGACTTTAACGAGGTAAGCGTAGATGCACGTTAACGCTTGTTTGGAAGCATGCAACCATTACCAAACCATCGTTTTCAATTAAGCACTATTTTACCACCTTCCAATCAAAGGGATATGCGGCCTGAGATCTATATATTCCTTGGTGCATTTCTATACGTTGCCATATCTGAATGGGTACTGGTATAAAAATACTACTATGTATAAAACAGCTGACCGTGTTGTTGTGGTCAAAACTATTTAAGTTGCTAAGTTGGTGAAACCAAAAAGTAAGTTAGTCTCAAATCTAGGCTAACTTAAGTCGCGACTTAGTTTTAGTCTTAGTCACGCTGGTAAAACCTGGCCTATATGTCGTTAGAAGCGTATTTTAATTTCCTTTCGAACAAGCTATTGCTTCCGTTCGTCGCTTTTGTACAATTGGCGAAACGATTTTTTGAATGAAGTGATACCTAAAAAAAACACAAAATTACCGATATCTCGAAATCCGCAATCAATATAAAAAAACGGAATGCAGATTCGGATTCAGCGTCATAAATTGACTTAAAAACCACTTTTAGTTACCCAGATCCAAAACCGTGTATACTTGTGTAATTAAACTTTTGAGCATGGTCGATCATACATCCATTCAAAACTTGATAGCTCCTAAAGTACAAGAGATAATGGAATGGAACTTTGCACACTAATTAAAAATGACTTAGAATATGTTTTAAGTGCAAATTCAGTGCCACAAAATCCATGAAAAAAAATTCCCCAACCACAAAATCCCCAAAATCAAAATCACCAAAGTAAAAATCCCCAAAGAAAAAATCCCCAGAATCAAATCCCCAAACAAAATTTTCATGTTTTGAATAAACAATATTACCGTATGAAAAATAGCAAGAAACGATGATATTTTTACAAATACACCCACAGTCTTCATTGTCAATGCTGATCACCTATTGATGAACACAGTGATATTTAAATTTATTGTCAATGCCAAGGCAAATAAAACAAGGTAGAATTGACAAATGAAATATTTTGTTTTTGTAGAAATTGTTACTCCAAAGAAGTATAAACCAACGTATTTACCCTTACTGGCCCACGTTTAATATTTGGGCCCCATACAATTTTCTTATTAAAAAGTTAAACCGCATTTGCAAAAGTCAAAAAATGATTAATATACATAGTTATTTGTAAACTATCTAATAAGGTCCCTTTTGCCACCAAGTGCTACTTTGGAGTCTACCTCTTTAAAGACCTTGACCGCAAAGAATAAGCTTGCATATGTACATTGTGCATGTATATTAATATAGCAACGATTTGGGTCACTGTTTACGACTATCATCAAGTTCTGTGGACCAATCCTTAACTTGGTCAACACATATTTCACGCTTGAAGTCTTACATGCGATCAAAATGCACCAGAGAAGCCATAGTGAAATTCCTATGTAAAATCACCTCCTAATTCCGAAAACCAAGGTTATTTTTACTTGAATGGTACCGTTTTTGAGATATTTACGATTTACCGTTATTTCAAAAAACAAAAAAGATGGCTCCACTTAATCGTGTATATCTCAAGAACAAACTGAGCTCCTCCAAAACGGTTTCAAAAATTTGAAAGCTTATAAAATTTACTATAGTCAGTACATACAACACTTTTTGCTAGGTCCTGCAGATTCAAACATATTGAACAATCATTACGGATTTTTAAAATTTTTTTTGTAAAAATATAAAAAAATTTGTACTTTGCGAGGAAGCATCTCGAAAACGTTTTGTTTTTTTGCAGATATTTTTCCCCCCTCTAAGCTATGTTTTATTACAAAAAAAATAAGCTATCAGTGAACAAAATCGATGAACTAATACAAAAGTTATAAGCATTCAAGTAAATATATCCATTTAATGCTTAAGTACCCTACTGGTACATATGTGTTAATATTCGTATATCAGTTAGTTAGCAGGTAGATTTTCGAAAAGTTAAACAATTTAAATTTGTTTCATCCGATGTTAAGGTAACATATTATAGAACTCGTCACGAAGAATTTTCCAAGTACTATACGAAGGAGGACAGTGTTTGTTACTGCAAAGACATTGCTGGTCTATTCAAACAATTTGGTGAACCATATGATTCAAAAGAGTGGCGATTGTTCATAGACGGCAATAAATTAAAAGCCATCTATCCCGATCGCGCATGCAGTAAATACAAAGGAAACATATGAGATAATGCAAAAATTGCTCAAGTTAATCAAATACGAAGAACATGATTGGAAAATATGTGCCGATCTTAAAGTCGTTGGAATGCTATGTGGTCTACAAAGTGGATACACAAAATACTGTTGCTTTCTATGCAAATGGGATAGCCCAGCTCGTCAAGACCACTACATCATAAAGGATTGGCCAGAACGAATCGAGTTTCAAGTTGGGGTAGATAACATAAAATACTCTCCACTTACAAAGAAGGAAAAAATAATTCTACCTCCGCTCCACATCAAGCTCGGCCTTATCAAAAACTTTGTGAAGGCTTTGGACAAAGAAGGCGAAGCTTTTCATCATTTGAAGACAATCTTCCCAGAGATTTCAGAAGCAAAAATAAAGGAAGGGATTTTTGTGGGACCGCAAATAAGGAAAATGATGACCAATAACCATTTCAAAGAACTATTGTCACCAGTGGAGGCAGCAGCGTGGGATTCTTTTGAAAAGGTCGTTACTTCTTTTTTAGGCAAACACAAAAGTCCTAACTACGAGATGATAGTGAACGACTTAATCAAAAACTATGCGGAAATGGGTAAATAAAAAAACATATTATAGTAAATTATATATTGCATAAATTTACATGAGAATATTTAGCCATAAATCTGAATTCATCGTCCAGTTCCGAACAAACAAGAACGGGGAAAATATAAACAAAAAATTTGTTCTGAATTGAAAGATAAATCCAGCCTAAGAAAATTATATACTAATGTGTCACTTACATATGTATTTATCTAATTTACTTTTTTATTTTCTTTCAGGAGTAAATATGTCTTTAAAAATTCATTTCTTACACTCCCACTTAAATTTTTTCCCGCAAAATCTTGGCGACGAAAGTGACGAGCATGGCGAAAGGTTTCACCAGCAAATGAAAGTGATTGAAAGTCGGTATCAAGGATTCTGGGATGTCGCTATGATGGGCGACTACTGTTGGTTTCTCATAAGAGAAACCGATCCTAATCTAAATAAGCGTCAAAACAAGACACATAACTTTTTCAATTATAAAATAAGATCATAGAGTTAAGACAGAACCATATGTACATATGCTATTATTTGTAGGGTACTTAAGTATTAAATGGATATATTTACTTGAATGCTTATAACTTTTGTATTAGTTCATCGATTTTGTTCACTGATAGCTTATTTTTTTCGTAATAAAACAGAGCTTAGAGGGGGGAAAAAATATCTGCAAAATCAAAAAGTTTTCGAGATGCTTCCTCGAAAAGTAAAAATTTTTTTATATTTTTACAAAAAAAATTTTAAAAATCCGTAATGATTGTTCAATATGTTTGAATCTGCAAAAAGTGTTGTATGTACTGATTATAGTAAATTTTATTTCAAATTTTTCAAACCGTTTTGGAAGAGCTCAGTTTGTTCTTGAGATATACACGATTAAGTGGAGCCATCTTTTTTGTTTTTTGAAATAACGGTAAATCGTAAATATCTCAAAAACGGTACCATTCAAGTAAAAATAAGCTTGATTTTCGGAATTAGGAGGTGATTTTACATAGGAATTTCACTATGGCTTCTTCATCTGCTTTGTAGATGCCGTTCGGAGTCGGCGAAAAACCGTAGGTCCCGCCAATTTGTAGGAAAAATTTCAAAGCGGCACACCACAAATTGGAAAAGAAGCTCGGCGCAAAAATCTCCTAGGAGGTTGATGATATAACTGTCGTATATCGCGCCATATATATATATATATATGTACATATTACCGTTAATATTAAATTATTTTTTAACTATGTATTTCGCAATAATATAATTTACATAAACTTTAATTTCATTACAGAACACGAATCACGACGGGTAATTTTCACCGATACTAAGCACTAACCCGCAATATCCTTAAAGGCTTATTACAGACCCTTTGACCTACTCGGGGAGATCGAAGAAGGCGGCACTATAAGGTTGCGAGTCTTCGGTAAATATTTATGCGTAACTTTTTTTTCAAGCTATAATATGTTATGTTCTCTTTACAGATGATTTTGCCGAAACCCCTAGTTATAAAATATATATTAATTAAGTATTTAACCTCTAGACATAACCTATATAAGCAGGCGATTTTTAAAAAGGAAAGAATGCAATCCTAAAATATGCTTTTTGGGACTGCATCCTTTCCTTTTTATAGTTACACCTTAAGCTAAGAAAAGTTTGTATACAAAACTTAGTTAATGAAAGATCTTTGTAACCTGTAGTAGCTTGATTCTGTAACTTTTAACCACTCGCCGAATTTCGGCGTTTGCTCTTAACGAAAGTGCGATTCTGTAATTTTCCACTTAATAAGCGTTCGGACTACAACGTGAGGTTTTCGGAGAACTTATTTTTTATAATTTTAAACACCACGAAATTAATTCGCGTTAACTAACCACAGTAAAAGGGTTAGCTAACACTTTTCGTGTGGCTAAAAGTTAGCGAATAGGGAAAAAAGGTGTTAACGCTAACACCTGGCGTTGAAAAAGTTACAGAATCGACCTACTGAAGACATATCGCTTCTTTATTATATGTGAAACCTTGTAATTAGGATTAATAAACCGTATTTCTTTTAGTTGATATTATTTTTAATATATTATGAATTACTTTATTAAGCTCTAAAATAAGTTTCATTAACTGTAACAATGTAAACAAATCCTAGGCTTATTATTAATCGAATCATACTATTTAAATATGAAAAATTACAAAATGTTTTTATATTAATGGAGATAGCTAAACCAAAGGACGATTTATAGTTTATTACGTTAATTATAATTTATTTAGTACATTAGAAATGTAAATATTTGTTTTTACCTTACTTCTTCAAAAAAACTATTAAAATTTGTAATGTATTGGACAATTTAGCTGTAATATGATTTACTACCATGTATTAAAAAAAAAAATGTTATAAAATATACCAATATATACTAAAAATAATGCATTTTTGTGCATTTTATTTGGAAAAAATGTGTAGGTATCTCCATTTGACAATAACCACTTCAACTGGTATTTCATTAACCAATTCAGCTAATAATATTAACCATATTTTAGCCACTTTGATAACAAATTCAACAGATAATATTCACCATATGTTAGCCAAAATAAAAACCAACTGAACGAATATCTCGGCCCACTATTTAGCCAAAACAAAAACCATTTGAACAACTATTTCCAACTAGGTGTTAACCAAAACATTAACTGGTTTTGGAAAGGGAAATTTTTTAAGACTGGAAGTTTTGAAAAGAACAGCTATAGTTTTTGTTAATGGGAGAATTCAATAAGTGCAAGGGAGATGCGAAGTCACACATATGGTTAAAATCTTCACGCCGCCTGAACAAAAATAGCCACTTTATAGACCATATGAGAAATTAATGAAACCCACTATTTAGCTACATTGGTAACCGGTATGTGGTTTGTAGGGTGTATTTGTGAAATCAAATTATTTTTGATAGTATGTAATTTGGAAAACAAAGAAATTTGTATTTGTTTATATGTATCACTCTGTTATACTGTACCTATGTATGTTTATTCATTATGTATGGCTATGTACAGCATTTTCTTCCATTTCCTATTAAATACTTGTTAATTTGTTATACACACAATTTATTCTAAGTTTTAACTTAAAATATATAAATAAATACCCATGTTATGTGTGAAATAAGTTCAAAATAGGTTAAAAATCGGCGCGAAAAATGTTATCAATGGGAATCACGGGGGTCGTTATTCCCTTTGCACAAATTGTGCATAAAAGTTATAAAATCACAGTTTAGTGGATTAAACAATGAAAAGGCCAACCAATAGAATAAAAATCTTGATGTATTTAATATTTTTACTGGCTAACAGCCATTCAACTTGTACTATTCACATAAATGCTTGAAAAAACAATAAATGCATATTTTTTAAGTTGAATTGAATTCATTTTACATATTATATCAAGTACTAACAGATATTCAGTAAGTAACAGCCATTCAACTTATACTATTGACATGAATGCTAGAAAACGGCATTAAATGCATATCTGCTTACAGCCATGTATGAAGTATAAATTCCCGAACTATTATAAATTGTATAATTTTCCTGGAAAACGAATGAAAAATAAATGCATTTATTAGGAAATTCTTGAAATATCCACATATTTCATAACCCCCTCTTTACAAAAGTTTGACGACAACTTTGATATTTTGTCTCGTTTACTCGTGTATACCTGTACTGTAATGTTGGGTCAACTGAATAGTTCAAAAGGCGCAATATAGAAGTATTATATCGCACTTTTTACGTTAAAGTGTAACAACTCAAAATTTGAACAATTTCAGTAGAGACGAAAAACTGTTTCCGTAAATATTAATATTATATTACAAAGAAAACACAATGTAATTGCATGAAAATATCATTAAAAATAATATAACCGTTGTTTCATTTTTATTTGTTTAGTATTTGCACGAAAATAACAAATTTTTGAGTTATTACTCTTTTCCTGAAATTTTTTTACATACATAGTGGTATTATTTTGAGTTGTCTCTGTTTAACTAAAAATTCTCACTGGAAGTGATAAATATGGTTATAAATAGGCACAATTCAAAATGTTACACTTTATGTGATACACTAACGAACCAATTTGATAAAATACTTGGATACAACTAAAAATGTAACTCTTTAGGTGAGTCGAAAGAAGTCATTCTGAAAACAAAGAGAGAGTCATAACGGTTTTTTCAACGAAAGACTAGACAAATCACTGAACGATTTTTACAATGCTACTAAGGCAACACGCAGAATGCGAAATTATCTTTTCTGATGAAAAGTTGTTTTTATTGCAACAGCCACATAACCCCCAAAATGACAGAGTGTATGCAGCTTTGATGACCAATATACCCAGAGTTAGAAAACGTGTGGAGCGTTATCAAAATGTTTCTTCGGTGATGGTATGGGGTGCCGTTTGCAAAAGTGGCAAGCTTCCCCTACTTTTTTATTGATAAGGGCGTCAAAATAAATGCAGCTTATTATTTGAATAATGTTCTAATAAACCATTTTAAGCCGCAGGCAATGGAGATGTTTAGGAATAGGTCATTCTGCTTTCAGCAAGATTCTGCGCCTGCACACAAAGCAAAAACTGTGCAAATTTGGTGTCGAGAAAATTTGCCCAGTTTTATATCAGTGGACGAATGGCCTCCATCTTATCCGGACTTAAACCCACTGGATTATTGCATATGGGGTTATATGCTGAGCAAGTTGGGTAATCTAAGTCAGATGACTTTGGACAGTTTCAAAAATACTTTAACGAAAATATAGAACGAAATTCCAAATGAAGTCGTCCGTGCCGCTTGCGAAAGTTTTTCTAAACGTTTACGAAATGTGCAAAAAATCAAGGGAGAAAGAATTGAAATGGATGACTGAATTTAGATATTTATTAAATGTGTATTTGTAAAATATAGACTATTTAATTATAATAAAGGTATTAACGCAGTTATTAACAAAATTAGATACGACAGTTATTATTTTACACGCTGTACATATGTATATGACCACAAGTCAAGAAACAAGTGCGTCTCGCTCTCGTAAGAAATCACATCGCAATATCGGCTCGATTTCATCAGGTCCTCTGCCTGATGAGTCAGCTGAAACTACAAAATTAAGCTCTCTCGATATCTCTGGCATGCAACCTTTGTTAGATGAAGCCTCTTCTCTACTGGCATATGCTAATGCCGTCGGCGCTCCAGCTGTTAGCTTATAGTAGTAACCAGAATGAAAACGGCAAACGACAAGCGGCATCTGTTAAATTATTTTTACACGTGTTCTTATGGGGAGGAATTTTTTGAACACGACGCGACAAAGCGGCAATCAATCACAGATGCCGCTGTCGCCAGATTAAATCTAATTCTATTTTGACAAGCGGCAGATGGTGGCGTTTGGTTTTTTTGACAATAAAAACGAAAGGAAGAGTAAATAACTTGTAAAATAAGTTCCAATTATTACAGAATATGTCTCTTTCACACTTTTTACAACATTTTTTGCTACTTTTCAAGATGATTCGCACCTGTCGCCCCTGCTCCCATTATAATCATGTCGCCTATGCTTGACGGCAAATATCGTCAAGCTTCAGTTTTTCTTCGTTGTCGTTCGCCGCCGTCGTGTTCATTGTGGACGGGCCTTATCTCTGCCATTGTTGTCAACCAACCCCAGTGAAGCAACGCTAACAATCGTTGATAAAACCGTCGCTGCTGCAAATCTCAATTTGGAGCTGCCTCCCAACACCAACATGTCCAGTAGGGTAAATAATAACATACCCAGTAGGGAAAATAACAGCGTGCCCAGTAGGGATAATAACAGCGTGCCCGGTATTGATGGCTCATCTTCGCATAATGTGGTTAGAGGGAGCAATACAACAAATGAGTTGGAAATAGCATTCCGAACTAAATGGGTACATTTGTCCTCATTGAAATCTTCAGCTACCGTTAGGTTAGGTAAGGTGAGGTGGCTGCTATTCCACTGTGGGAACAGCTCACTTAGACACTTAATGGTCCGTTGTGATGCCACTTTGCCTTGGAGAACCCTAGTAATTCCGCTGATCGCCAGGAGGACTTCGATACTTGACATAAGGTGGTGTCAGCCCAGCGCTTGCTAAGCTGATTCGAAGCCCATCTGCCCAGAAGCAGACCACAGGTGGTAAGGGGAATACCCAGTACTCTGGTGGCGGCCACATCAGTTTCAAGAGTACCCGCTCTTGCCAAGAGATCCGCCTGGCAATTGCCGGGAATGTCACAGTGGCCTGGCACCCAAATAATTTTTATTTTGAAGTAGTCGGCTGCAACCGTAAGCGATTCCAGATAGTCACTCACTGTCCTCGACCGAACGTTGCTAGCACTCAGCGCCCTAATTGCCGCCTGACTGTCGGAGTAGATATTAAACTCCTTTACAGCGAAAGCGCTGGACATCATTCCATCCACCGCATCCTTGATGGCGGCAACCTGAGCTTGAAAAACGCTACAATGATCAGGTAGCCGAAATTTAATGCTGATCCCAAGTTCCTGACAGTAAACGCCACCCCCCACACAACCATCAAGCTTTGACCCATCCGTAAACAAATTCACCAATCCCTTCCCCCAAACAGGTTCCTCGCCTGTCCACTCGTCCCTTGCGGGTATATGAGTCGAAAAACTCCTCGTGGGGGCAGAGATCGGAGCACAGTAATCCGTTCTGTTAGGGATGAAGTCAAAGCTCGATAGTATATTGGAATGGCCAAATTACTACCGACCAAATAAATCTATAATTTTGAATATTTAAAGCAAGCGTGAGATGTAATACAATCCCATTCCGACGAATTACTAGATATTTCTAGCAAAGCGTCAAATATTTTTCCGAGATGATACCGTAAACACTTAAAGCTTTTAATTTTAAATATGGCAAATGTTTGCAAATAATCGACCACCTTTTTGTAGATGATGAAAAGAAAACGTAAATTTCTTGAAATATATTAAAGAAATTCATAGTTTCGTGGGTAATGTTTGCTGCATCGTTCACTACCAAATTAAGACTATGGGCAACATCGGAATGGTAATTCAGTGACTATAGTCGCTATATTATTTTATTTTATGTTATTTAATTTATTTTATTTTATTTTATGTTATTTACATACATATATTTGCGATGTTTCGCTGAACAGTCGTCAAACAACTGATTACAAAACATACATATGTACCTACTTCTCGCAGTGCATAGAGAGTGCTTGCCTTGTACGCCCGGTTACGGCGGCCCTGTAAGAAGGCTTCTGCCGTCAGATCTGACACTACTTCTAAATGTATAGCTCTTGTTGCCATAAACACAAATATTGCAATGTATCCTTTAAAAGCTTTGACACCTCTATTTTTGGAGCACTTTAAAAGTAAAGGTCCAGCGTAGTCCACACCGGTATGTGTAAATGGCGCAGACTGCGAGACTCGCATCTCAGGTAAATTTGCTGTTATTTGTTGAGAAGTTTCTTTTCGGTATCTTATAAATTTTACGCAATGTCGAATATTATGACTCCTTTTTTAAGATTTATTACCCAGTACTTTCTTCTTATTGTTGCTTCCATTAATTGATTACCTCCATGCAATGTTATGTTATGTGCATCCATAATAATTAACTAGTAAGGAAGTCTAAGTTCGGGTGTAACCGAATATTAAATACCCAGCGTTAGTTTTCAGAACGAGATACAAATACCATGACTTGGCAATGATATAGGCCCTAGAATCTCATTTGAAATTTTCTATATCAAAAAAGGGGGCGTTATCATCCGATTTCAAAAAATTTCACAGCAGCTCACCTTGGCCAGAAAGTAGCCTGCATAACAAATTCCATGCAAATATCTCAGTTTTCACGCAAGTTATGTCAATTTATGTGATTTTCGAAGTTTTCGATATCGAAAAAGGGGGCGTGGTTATCACCCGATTTCGTCCATTTTCAATAGCAACCTACCTTGGCCAGAAAGTAGCCTGCATAACAAATTTCATGCACAGATCTACATTTTTACTCAAGTTATGTTAATTTATTTAATTTTCAAAATTTTCGATATAGAAAAGGCGGGCGTGGTTATCATCCGATTTCGTGCATGTTCAATAGCAACCTACCTTGGTCAGAAAGTAGTAAATTCCATGCAAATATCTCTGTTTTTACGCAAGTTATGTCAATTTATGTGATTTTAGAAATTTTCGATATCTAAAAAGGGGCCGTGGTTATCATCCGATTTCGCCCATTTTCAATAGCAACCTACCTTGGCCAGAAAGTAACCTGTATGCAAAATTTCTTGCAAATATCTCAGTTTTTACTCAAGTTATCGTGTACACGGACGGACAGACGAACGGACCTGCCTTAATCAATTCCTCTTTTCAACCTAAGCACTTTCATATATGGAACTCTATATCTAAACTCGATTATTTTGCGCCGTTACATAGTACCGTTATGTGGACAAAATTATAATACCCTTGTACTAGTACTAGTACGCTGGGTATAAAAAGGAAGTAAGGTGTTAACTACTTGCCCGTAAATCTTGCTTGTTCGCTATTCGATTTGCGTAATTTTTGGCAGGAGTATACTATATACTATTGGGAAGCATCTCACTAACTTTCATGAAAATACCTTTTTGAAATTTCAAGCAATCGCGTTTGAAAATAAAATTTTTTGCTGAAAAGTTTGCTGCGCCACGCCTACTTCAACAAAATCCACAACATTTGTTACGTGTGTAAAATCTTATTAATATAACTTATACAATTATGGAAATATCGCGATTTTAATTTTACAAAGAAAATTTTCAGAACTGTGTTCAAAAAGTGAACGTGTCCGTTAACCAATTTTGTTTATTTTTACAGCAAAGAGTTAGCTTTATATGTTGATCACTTTCTACAAATATCGTTTCAATAAATCAATTTTTACCAGAGTTATGGCATGAAAAGTTTTGTGGAATAATCCACCATAAAGGGGCGGGGCTGCGCCCATTTTTGAAAAATGTTATTCATTCGACTTTCTTTGCCCGCGAACACTTTAGAGGTGAAATAGAAATGATTGACACGTAGTGTAAGTCAAGTTATTGCATATTCAATATATCCATGATCCTTTTCAAAATCTTTCGCATAAAAATTTTGCGTGGACTTTACCCGATTTCTAATTTTTTTTTCGGAATATTGCCGGTATTAATATAAATATGTGTGCTGAATTTCTTTTTGCTATCTTGAGCGGTTTTTGATTTATGATTAATAATATTTCCAAATTTGACTTAATCAAAAGTGGGCGGTGCCACGCCCCTTTTTAAAAATTTATTTGTTGCCTTAACGCTAAGGTACACACCAAATTTTATCCTTATAGGTGTATTATGTACTGAATGATCACTCTTTTTGTATTTTCGAAAATATTATATATATAGGAAGTGGGCTTGGCTTTTAACCGATTTTTCCTATTTTCAATAGCGCTCCGAGATAAGTGAAAAGGAACCTGCATACCAAATTTCATTGAGATATCTCAAGATTTATTCAAGGTATCGTGTTCAGAGACGGACGGACGGACGGACATGGCTTAATCATTTTCTCTTTTCCTCCTGAACATTTTTCTATATATACACTCGGCAGAATAAGTCTGCGTACAGGTATATTTTTGTAATTTTCACCCATTTTTGAATTGGTAAAATTGTTTTTACTAATTTTCTATAATAAAATGGGTCAAACTCTAACACAGAAGATGTAAATTAAGTTTTAAAAATGTATGGAAAAATCGGAAAAATTAGACGAACTTTCATCAAAATTTTCAAGTTTTTTCTCAGAATTTGTTTGAGTATGCAGTTTTAAAGACGGTTCAATTCTAGCATGATAAAGTGTAAGTCTTAAGTCCGTGAGAAATTCTACTGATTTTTGGAAATTTTTTTCCTGGCGGAATTGTGGGTTTTCTTCCATACATATTTATGAACGGAATTTTTTTATATGGAAGAAAATACTTGAGCTCGGCAGACCGAACGTTGCTAGCACTCAGCGCCCTGATTGCCGCTTGACTGTAGGAGTTTCTATAGCGAATGCGCTGGACAGCATCCCATCCACCGTATTCTTACTGGCGGCAACGTTCGCTTGGAAAACGCTACAATGATCAGGTAGCCTAAATTTCAAGCTAATCCCAAGTTCCTTAAAGTAAACACCTCCCCCCACACAACCATCAAGCTTTGACCCATCCGTAAACAGATTCACCAAACCCTCCTCCCAGATGGGTTCCTCGCCCGTCCACTCATCCCTTGCGGTTATGTAAGTCGAAAAACCCCTCGCGGGAGTAGAGGTTGGTGCACAGTAATATGTCCTGCTAGGGATGAAGTCGAAACCCGATAGTATATTGGAATGGCCATAATGAACAAGCTTATATCCAGCATCTCGAAGCCTAATTGCAGCCCGAGCTGCGCCCATTTTTCCTACCAGGTCAACAGGGTGCAGATTGAGCATGACATTCAATGCCAGGGTAGGAGTGGTCCGCATGGCCCCACTAATCCCCACCATGGCCATTCGCTGCACCGTGACCATCTTTTTCATGGTGGAAGCCGTGTCTAGCGCGCTCCACCAGACCACTACACCATAAAATAGAATGGGTTTTACCACCATCTCATACAACCAGTAAACCACCCTCGGAGATAGGCCCCAACGTTTGCCAATGGCCCCCCTGCAACAGTACAGAGCGACTGATGCCTTCTTGGCCCTGTCCTCTGCATTCAGCTTCCAGGACAGCTTTCTGTCCAGGATAGCCCAAAGGTACTTAACCTTTTCAGAAAGTACCAACGGTACTCCCCCAATACAGGGCAATACAAAATCGTCAATCTTATACCTTCTCGTAAAGAGGACTGGTTCAGTTTTACTAGGGTTGACAGCTAGTCCACAAGATTCGGACCACTCTGTCACGATACCCAAAAACCCTTGCAGAACATCACTAACGGTACTAAGAAACTTTAACCTGGCAAGGATTGCTAGGTCATTAGCATAGGCTATCACATGACAGCCCCTGCGCTCAAGGTCCTGGAGCAAGCCGTTAACTACTACGACCCAGAGAAGGGGAGAAAGAACACCTCCTTGCGGCGTGTCCCTTCTCACCCTTCTCTGAGCCCCAGCACCTCCCCACTCCGCCATAACAATCCTGCCACAAAGTAAACTGTTGATAAATTCTATCAAACTTGACTCAACTCCCAGACTTGCTAAGCCCCGTATGATGGCAGAAGAGAAAACATTGTTAAACGCTCCTTCGATGTCTAGAAAGGCCCCCAGTACGAACTCTTTGTGCTGGAAGGACCCCTCAATCAGCTTCACAACGGAATGAAGCGCCATCTCAGTTGATCTGCCTTTGCCGTAAGCATGCTGCGCAGCCGAAAAACTCTCCCTAGGAATCCTGCTGCGTATATCCAGGTCGATCAGGCGCTCCAGCGTTTTCAGCAGAAACGAGGAGAGTCTGATCGGCCTGAAATCCTTGGGAGATACATGATAGCACCTCCCCCCCAAGAACCGTGGATATAGCCCAACCTCAAGCAATTGGAGTAGATGGGGGCAAGCATGCCTGTGCTCCCATTCCTCCCTTTTAGGGATTTTGATATTTGGTATTTGGGCCGTGGCCTATAGTTGTCGTGTAGTCCACGGTTTTCAGATTTTGGGGTATGGTCTCCAAAATTTTTGCGTGCCCAAATCTGGTGTCTCTCCATCGTTGAACAGCGTTCAGTCTTACTGCGCTATGGCTTGCTTGGAGTTTACCGTACAAGTCAACCGGGAGTAGGTCGAGCATTACCTCCAGGGCTTTGGTAGGCGTGGATGAAGAACACCTCCTTGCGGCGTGCCCCTTCTCACCCTTCTATGAGGCCCAGCACCTCCTCACGCCACCATTACAATCCTGCCACAAAGTAAACTGTTGATAAATTCTATCAAACTTGACTTAACTCCCAGACTTGCTAAGCCCCGTATGATGGCAGAAGAGAAAACATTGTTAAACGCTCCTTCGATGTCTAGAAAGGCCCCCAGCACGAACTCTTTGTGCTGGAAGGACCCCTCAATCAGCTTCACAACGGAATGAAGCGCCGTCTCAGTTGATCTGCCTTTGCAGTAAGCATGATCCGCAGCCGAAAAACTCTCCCTAGGAACCGGCTCAGCTACCGTTAATAATATCAAAGATTATGTTGCAAAATATTCCGGTATTAACAAAAAAAAAAATATGTGGCCCTCGAATCGGTAAGACGTATCACCTTTAAATTGGGAGTATCGTTAAATTTCTATGCCAAGCTGTTCGATCATTCTCTTGGTAAATGTTAATGAGATTAGGTACTTGAAAATAGGAAAGCGTCACATGTAATTGAGATTTGTCAATTGTAAATAAGATTAGTTAGTTGTTAATGAGAAAGAGTCATTTATAAACGAGAAATTGTAATTTTTAATTGAGAAAAGTCAATTGTAAATGCGAAAGTGTCAAATGTATGTAAATGAGATTAGGTACTGGAAAATGAGAAAGCGTCACATGAGAATTAGAACATGTTATTTTTAAAATAAGAAAGCGTCACAATGGGAAATAAAATAAAAGTAATATAAGGACAGTTCTGCAACGCTGGGAGGAGCAGTTAAATCGACTACAAGATTTGGTTCCGGTGTGTGATAACGCTTCATGCCACTCCAGAATGGAATCTGCAGTCGATGAGGCCTCTTATGGGCGAGTGCGAGTGCTGCGTTTAACACCGTATTCGCCCATGCTCAACCCAATTGAGATAGTTTGCGAAAAGATCAAAATGTATGTCAAGGGACATATTTCGAATCCCCATACAAACGGGCCTCATGTTGTAGAAGAACGACTGCAATACCTCGAGAACTTGGTAGATGACGATAAGGGGACAGTAACAGAAGGAGACTGTGCGCGAGCACTTCAATATGCAACATCATTCCAGGAAGTGTTATCATTAGAACGCGTGCTTGTTGGCTCTTAATACATTGGCTGGTTGGCTATTTAATAATTTTCTTATACAATACTTACGTATTATATACTATGCGTATATGCATGGAAACAATACCTGAATAAAACAAGTTTCGCATTTACAAATGACGTTTTCTTATTTTCAATTGATGTTTTCTTATTTACAACTGACTATTCCCAATTTCAAATGACACTTCTTAATTTCAAGTGGCCTTTTCGCATTTCCAACTGATTATTCTTATTTCCAAATGATGAGTTCACATTTTAAAATAATATTTTTCAATTTTCATGTGACGCTTTCTTATTTACAAGTACCTAATTCCAATTACATTTGACACTTTCGCATTTACAATTGACTATTCGCATTTACAACTGACTATTCTCAATTCCAAATGACGCCTTCGCATTCTCATGTGAGGCTTTTCCATTTTCAAGTACCTAATCTCATTTACATTTGACACTTTCGCATTTACAATTTACTATTCTCAATTACAAATTAAGCTTTCTTATTTATAAATTACTCTTTCTCAATTACAACTAAAAATGGTGTAGTCTACATTAATAATATCGCTAAAGATAATGGCGAAGTTATCTATCTTGGTGATTTTAACTTATGCAATGTTTCCTGGCTTAACAATAATAAGACTCTAGTTCCAATTAATCTTAAATCAGACATTGATTTGTTGTTTACAAGTACATTATTATCTAATGGGTTTAATCAATGTGACGCTGTACTAAATAATGGTGGCAGATTGCTTGATCATGTGTTTTTATCAAGTAACTGTTTTCACCATAAAGCACTTGATATTAGTTTTGAACTTTATAACTTTGAATGATTTTCTTAATGCAACAGATTGGTTATTTCTAAGCCCACCAAACAGTCCGCAGTTACCTTATAAAACCTTTCACTCTGTAGTATTATGTAAATGTAGTAAAATGTAAATTATGTACCACTAAAACGTATATCTGCAAATAATAAACCACCTTGGTTTAATAAGCGCTAATGTAATCTTAAAAACAAAAATAATAAAGCCTTTAAAAGATTCAAATTGAGTCACAGTGAGAGACTTTCAAAGTTTTGAACGATTTCGAAAAGACTTTGACTGCCTTCATAAATTTTTGTTCAAGCAGTATATGTTTGAAGAATGTTGAAGTTTAAGTTGAATCAGAGCTCAAATCTAGCCCGTCATCTTTCTGGCAGTTCATTAATTCTAAAAGGAAGTCCAACTTCTGATAACCCTCAGGCTTCATGCGATTTGTTAGCTGAATTTTTTCAGGGGGTTTTATTTATTTATTTATCGTTTGTAGTTGATGAGTCTGATGTGACTCTTGCCATTTCTAACTTAAAGTTCAGTACAAAGTTAGATAACGATTTTCTGAATAGACAATTTGGTTTTCACCAAAGCCTGGTTAAGTTATCGCCGATTAGACCCATCATTGTGAAAAAATTAGCAAAAAATTGCATTGTGAATAGGGAAAACAACTGTTTTTCGCTTTGTTTACGTTTTCACAGAAACTAAATTGGCTGAATTAATTTTATAGAAAACTGTTCTGTAGGTTTTGTGAGTGGTGACAAACTATACTCACGTTGCTTAGGTACAAAGATGTGCACGCATTGATTGCTATTAACCTACTGACTTTTATTTCGATGGCTTTAATTCAGGGTTGCCATATTATAAAAGTTATAATGTCAAATATATCAAATAGTAATATTAGTTACACTGAGAATTAAAATTCATTGTTGTTAGTAAATTTGGATTTGCATACACAACACCATCCCCCGCTTTATTTACGGAAATCGTCTGCTTGATAGCGGTGTACCGACCTGCGTGTACGGCCGCTTCGTCGAACTTCTGGTGTGCTTGCTGACTGCTCTTGAGAATGCTCATCAGCATCTGCAGTTGTATCTGGGAGCGATAAGTTGGTAATTGGATATGTTTCTTCTCCCTCTTCTTCAATAGGTGTTGACTCGTTAGCATGGCGATACTTCATTTGGTTTTGATGACGCTTATAGTAGCCCGAACTAGTTTTTACCACATACATAACTTTTCCAAGACGTCTGTCGACGAACCCTTTTAACCACTTTTCTCCACGCCCATAGTTGCGGATGTATACACTGTCTTTAGGTGCAAATTTGGTTGTATTTTCTTCACCATAAGTTTTGCTATTTTTTACAGAAAACATCTGCGAAAAGACAGTACGTGCAGGGCGGCCATGCAATAGGTGTGCTGGTGAAAGGCCCTCTGCATTGGGCATTGTGCGATACGATGTAAGAAATTTGAGAACAGCTTCGTTTACTTGTAAACCGTCACCTAAATTCTTTTTAACGGCAGTTTTAAAAGTACACGAATCTTTCGGCAAGCCCATTGGAGGGTGGGTGAAATGGTGCAATTGTAATGTGCTTAATAGCATTTTGCGCACAGAATGTTTTGAACGCTTCTGCTGTGAGTTGCGGGCCATTGTGACTAACCATAGTCTCTGGCAAGCCCTCAGCAGCGAAGATGGTTGTTAATGCGAAAATCGTTGCTTCAGTCGTTGTATTTGCTAGCTTGCAAACAAATGGAAATTGTGAAAAAGAGTCGATGCACATGGAACCAAAAATCGGTCCCGCAAAGTCAATGTGGATCCTCTGCCAAGGTGTTTGCGGTTCAGGCCAGCTTGAATATCGCCGTTTATCACTTGGACCTGCAATCTTGCAATTTTCGCATCGAGCTGCCAGTGTTTCAATATCTTTATCGATGCCATCCCACCAACAATGTTGTCGAGCTAGTTGCTTCATTTTGACCACGTCCCAATGTCCATCATGTAGATGACGCAGAATTTTTTCTCTCAGTACTCGTGGGATGATAACCCGTGTAACATCACTCTGTAGTAAGACTAAATCATTTTGAACAATCAATGACAACTTACGATTGAAAAACGGCCGAAGATCCTCATCGTTTGAGTTCAACTTTGCAGGCCATCCTTTCTGAATGAATTCTTTAACTCGCTGCAGTAGTTTGTCATTGTTGGTGTTCGTACGGATTACGTCAGCATCAATTGGCGTCTCCACGACAAGAACCTGATTGATTTCGACCTTGTCGAAGTCTTCGTCTGGACCCGACGGTAATCTTGACAAGGCGTCGGCATTTGCGTGATCTGTTGTGCTGCGATATTTTATATCAAATTGGTATCCCATGAGCGTAATAGCCCACCGCTGAATACGTTGAGCCGTCATTGTTGGAAGGTTTTTATCCGGACTAAAGATACTGACCAATGGTTTGTGGTCCGTTATTAGCGTGAATCTGTGCCCGTATAAGAACTGATGAAACTTTTTCACGCTGAATATTATTGCCAAACCCTCCTTCTCAATTTGGCTGTAGTTTTCTTGATGACGATTGAGGGTCTTGGAGGCAAATGCGATCGGTTGCTCAGTCCCATCAGGATAGATGTGGGAGAGCACGGCCCCAACTCCATACGATGATGCGTCGGTCGCCACCACTATTGGAAAATCTTCTCGAAAATGAGCCAGCATTGTAGCTTTTACGATATGCCCTTTAAGGGCGTTGAACGCATTTTCCTGTTCCGACTTCCACTCAAACTTTACGTTTTTCCGTCGCAATTTGTTTATGGGTGCTGCGAGTTGCGAATAATTCGGTATAAAATTGTGGTAGTAATTTATTTTTCCCATAAATGCCTCGAGTTCTTTTAAGGTTTTCGGGCGCCGCAAGTGCTTAACCGCTTGGATACCAGATTCGTCTGGCAGAATACCGTTTGCGCTTATTTCACGGCCCAAATATGTTAATTTAGTTTTAAGAAACTCGCACTTTTCGTTCTTGCATTTGATACCCGCTGTTTAGAGTATCTGTAGTACTTTGGCTAAACGCTCATTGTGTTCTGTTTCGCTAGCTCCAGCCACAATAATGTCGTCTATATAATTTGCGCATCCGTCAACTCCACACAATAGCTGCTCGAGCTATTTCTGAAACATGGCGGGAGCACTCGCTACGCCATACGGTAATCGCTGGTATTGGAATAACCCAAGCGGTGTGTTGACCACCAGCACTTTTTTGGAATCTTCGTCGAGCTCCATTTGTAGGTATGCATCACGCAAATCGATCTTTGAAAAATATTTGCCGTGTCGTACGGTATGCAGTAAACACTCTCTAGTAGGAAGGGGATATTTATCTACATCAATCTGCTGATTTACCCCTTTCTTAAAATCTCCACAAATACGTATCGAGCCGTCCGGCTTTTTTGCTAAAACGATGGGGGATGCCCAGTCGCTGAAAGTTATTTGCTTCCAAATACCCGCTTGTGTCAACCGTTGTGCTTCTTCTTTAAATTTTGGTAGTTGAGCAAAAGGAATGGATCTGCTTTTGCTGAACTTAGGCACTGCATTCTGCTTAAGCTTAACTGAAGCTTTGAATGACTTCATTGTACCCAGTGCGGGAGTAAACACATCTTCAAAAGTAGTCAAAAGTGTTTGCAACTGTTCAGATGATTTAACAGTCAATATATCAGATTGTACAATCTTGAAGCCCAATTCTTCAAACAAATCTACGCCAAATAAATTACTAGAGCCACGCACTTTTGACACTACTAGCGGCAGTATTTTTTTCACTGAACCACACTGAATTTTTGCCGATATTTCTCCCAATGTTTCTATTTGCGTATGACCGTACCCATAAAATTCACGCGTACATGGCTTTATTTGTGGTTTATTTAATATTTCGTAAGTGTCTAATGTTATGACGGACACTTCCGCACCAGAATCCATTTGAAATTCTGTCTTCTTTCCATTTACCAAAACTTGCACATAACGTTTTCTACTTTTATTGTTTGTTGAGCTAGCTACCGAAAATGCCGTTGTAATGTAATCTATTTTGTCACCTTTCTCACTTTTGTTGTTTTGGGTAACTTTATTCTGTTTTTGTTCGTTTTTCTTTTCATTCGACAAACACACAGCTACTATATGGCCTGTTTTCCCACAGCCTTTGCAAACAGCGCTTCTAAATTTACAATCGTCTCGATTATGTGAGACTCCACAACCTGTGCATGAACCGTTTTGTCTTTGATTGTACTTACAGTTTTTGTTGTTGATTCGAAAGACTCGGCGATTAGCTGCACTTCTTTCAACGTTGGCTGCGGTTTCTGCAAGGCAGCTGTTCGAACAGCATCGTGCGGTGATTTTACTATTAATTTGTCTCTAATCATGTCATCGGAGTAATCATGTAAACAATTTTCTTTTTTGCAAACAAAATCACATTGCCGCGCTATGCTACGTAGTTCAGCTATCCATTCTTTGTATGTTCGACTGCCCATTTCAGCTTTATGAAATTCATAGCGGGCAGCAACGACGTGAATTTTTTCTTTATAGAACTCCGTTAACTTGCCAGAAAGTTCTATAAAGGTTTGTTTTTGTAGTTCATCAATGCCGACTAGCTTTTTGAGAGTTTCGTATGCTTCATTGCCCATCCAAGATAAGAAAAATGATTTCTGCTTGTTGGCGTCAATTACCGCGTAGGCCGAGAAATGTTGTTTTAATTGTTCCAAATAAGAGTCCCATTTCTGCTGCTGACTATTAAATTGTACGAATGCTGGAACAAGTGTAGTATCTTTACCTGGAGACTTCGTAAAGCTTTCCATCCACGCCTTCTGTTCCTGTAGCACGTTCATTGTGAAGACACGCTGCTCCTCTAACAATTTTTTGTAAAACTCCTCAGCCATTTTTATTGTTAATTTTTTTTTCTCGTCGCCAGATGTAGGTTTTGTGAGGGGTGACAAACTATACTCACGTTGTTTAGGTACCAAGATGTGCACGCATTGATTGCTATTAACCTACTGACTTTTAATTCGATGGCTTTAATTCAGGGTTGCCATATTATAAAAGTTATAATGTCAAATATATCAAATAGTAATATTAGTTACACTGAGAATTAAAATTCATTGTTGTTAGTAAATTTGGATTTGCATACACAACATGTTCAATGCCTAATATTTATCAGATTTTGCTGAGGTTGGTGCCAAAAGACGCGTTTAGACCCCGGCATAAATATTCGAATGCGGAAATTGTATTTCTGTAAAAAGTTATCGCCAAAAGTTTTCCCTAAATTGGTCCAAAATGGGGTCTGTCCCATGGTATTTATGTGCAAAAGATCCCTATCAGCAATATTTAATGCAAATTAGGCATTGAACTGTCTTCTAGAACGGCACCAACTTTCAAAACACTAACAAAACAGCACAAAGTTTCCAGATTAAAATTGTTTTTGTAGGAATATAAACAAATCGTTCCTATCGACGAAAAAGGGCGCAAAGCTGTTTGTCGACGAAGAAAGGCGCAAACTTTTTTTTTGTTTGAAGAAAGACGCATTATAAATATTTTGAGAAATAAAGACGCATTAAAATAATTTTTGAGAAATAAAGACGCATTAAAATAATTTTTAAGAAAGAAAGTCGCATTAAAATAATTTTTAAGAAAGAAAGGCGCATTAAAATAACTTTTAAGAAAGAAAGGCGCATTAAAATAATTTTTAAGAAAGAAAGGCGCCTTAAAATATTTTTTAGGAAAGAAAAACGCGCTTCGATAAGCTGCAAAATGGGAAAGCTTGTTTTTAATTTGGTGTAGACCTTTACTGATTATATTCCAGCAAATGGAATAACCAAGAAAAATCTATACTTAACCTAGGCCCTGGCTAGATTTTCCCTATAACAGACAACTCCGCCCAGGTCCTGCCAGGGCTTTGCCATGGAAAGCGAATGTTTTCCTATTTGCGAGCAATTTACCGTGTATTCTCCAAGGGGCATACCTAGTTTTGCCACGATTATTTACCTGTAATAGTCCTACCTAAATTTTTCCAGCTTGCACCTGCTTAGCTTTTAAAATGCAGGGCCTGCTTAGTATTTTCCTAGCTTGGGCTGGCCCAATTTTTTTCAATCCAGCACCAAATCCCTTGTGAAGCTTACTGTAAATGTATACAGTGCGTCTTTTTTCGTCGAAATACTTGGTTATGCGCCTTTCTTCCTCGAAATATTTTTAATGCGCCTTTCTTCGTCAAAATTTTTTTAATGCGCCTTTCTTCGTCAAAATATTTTTTAATGCGCCTTTTTTCGTCAAAATATTTTCTAATGCGCCTTTTTTCGTCAAAATATTTTTTAATATTTTTGGTTGACAATTTGTTGAATGCGCCTTTCTTCGTCGGTAGCGACGAAATGTTGATTGTGTCCACGCTGATAAATGCAAATGTTTGCTTAATCGGCCATCCATCGCCGGTTAAGTTTATCAGCCGTTAACCGACCGATTTGTGCTAATCGGCCTTGGTGAAAACGGATTTTAGACAAATCAGGATTAAATTCGGATCAAGCACAAACCGGCTTTTATGAAAGCGGGCCTTAGTCATTGCCAGCATGGCTTTATGCCTGGTAGATCTACTTGTACCAATCTACTTTTAGTCACACATGAGATAGTTAAAGCCTACACCGATTTTTCAAAAGCCTTCGATAAGGTTGACCATGCAGTCATGCTGCATTAGTTAAAGATGTTCGGAATTAGTGGCGAACTATTGAAATTTTTTTCTAGTTTTCTTAATGAAAGGAAACTATTCGTAAAAATGTGGTCCACCGTGTACAGCACTTGTGTCAATGAGTGGTCGGGTAACCCGCAAGGAACTCACAGTCCGTTGTTGTTTCTACTCTTTATTAATGATCTCCCCCTTCACTTTAGATATGTGAATTGCCTAATATTCGCTGATGATGTTAAACTCTTTGTAAAAGTTGACAGCATCTCTGACAGCGAAAAGTTGCAGCAAGATTTAACGTCTTTCGAAACGTGGAGTAATTTAAACCACTTGTACATATGTAAATATCAACAAATGTTCGATAGTGACATATGCTAGGAAGCCGAATACAGTCATTTTCGACTATTATTTGTATACCAATGTGCTCAATCGCCTGTCTGATATGAAGGATTTGGGTGTGTTATTTGACGCCAAGCTTTCCTTCAATAAACATATAGATTTCATTACCTCTAAATCTTTCGCATTGTTAGGTTTCATTAAAAGAAACACTAGGGACTTTAAAGACCCGAATATCCTTAAATCTTTAATCACTGCTCCTGTGAGGAGTCGATTAGAATATTGTTCTTTGTTATGGAGTCCCTACTACGATTTATATTCAGCTAAAATTGAAAGAGTTCAGAGAGTCTTTACGAAATTCGCTTTATACAAAACTAACTTTGAAGGCGGTTGTTGTTGTTGTTGTTTTAACAACAAAATCACTCCCCGAAGGTTTTGGGGAGTGTTGTCGAAATAACAGTCCTTGGCCGGATATGAATCCGGTACGCTCCGGTACTCCCTTGCGGTACTGCCCGACTGTCGTGGGAGCGATTTGGTATGACCAGTGCAACCTTCTAGGTCATGTCATCCCTCCTTCCGAAAGGAAAGAGAAGATGGGTAATGAGAGGTGGGAGGCATCATATCCGTAGATCAACCATCGAGTTGCACATCATTACCTTTGTGCATATTGGTCGCCTCTTACGACCGGTATGCCTACCGCGGGCATATTCTAAGCCCCAACCCGCAGGGGCAGAAGGCGGTCTTCTGCCTTACATTAGCAGACGTAAGCTGCTTGGCTTGCAGTCTTTACATGGCCGAAGAACTTGCTGTGCATTGCTATTCGTGTACAACGTGACTAACGATAATATTGATTGCGATGACCTAAAGGCTTTGTTCAACGTTTATTTACCCCCAAGAACGCTGAGATCTGTAACAACCCATAAAGGGTAATATAATGTTTGTATATGTGTGTGGGACTCCACATACATGCACGCATACACATATGAGAATACATGTGACCAGGAGATGGAATTCTGGTAAACACAAAGGCAGTTGAGAGGTCACGGCGGGGGAGTCCTCTGGACCGTAGCTCTTTCGGGATGGGATGGGTTTTTGCCATGTCTCAACCGACATTGCATAAAGATTAATTTTAGGACTCCATAACGGAAACTAAATGCGAGAGCTTAGCTCTCTTAACTCAAAAACTACATAGATAACTAAACGAAACCAACGAAACTAGTTCGGTTACTAACCAAAACTCAAAAGATTCCAACAAAGAACTAGAAATGCAAAAAGGTGAAGGTGGTCATCTGTTTAAGGGAATATTGGGGCGAGGTCAAAGGTGATGGTCGACACTCGCTTTCTTTACCCTACCCTACCATGATATACGAATACGACTCGAAAATCCCAAAAGAAAAAATGTATACTACCTTTTACGTTATCAACACACTGTCCTCCAGGAACATACTAAAAACTTAAAGACTCATTGTTTTCATTATAGCCATACAAATTCAACTTTTATTAAACATAATTAAGTTTACATTCCAACCGAAAACACTAATTCAATAACTACGGTTATTCGAAGTTAGACTTATATCACTAGAAAAGTTTCTGAACAAAAAAAAATATGCCAAGATAATTTAGGTTCACCCTAATGTTGCTTCATTAGCGGCCTATTTATGTAGGTATAAATGTATTATACTAATCAGCGATATCTTCATAGATTGGCCAAGTGACGAAGCTAACACACTAGCTTACTAGGCAGGCTTACGATTTTGTTTATACATACATATGTACATATATATGTATTTATTTACTTGTTTAATACGCATATTGTCACATGCGAAGCGAATGAAAATTTTGTCGAATTTCGCCGTCTCGAATTGCGGCATGCGAATCTGTGGCGAATTCGCCAGAAAGTGGCGAATGAGTGACGAAAATGAACTTCTCGAATTGCGAGTAGCGAAAAACTTAGATTCGCTTCGCCAAATGTGTCAAAATTTGACGAATGCTTATTTCATTCGCATTTGAGAAAAAGAAGTGACAAGTTTTGTGTTTATTCATATATTTTGATAGAAAAAAGAATTTTAACCGAAAATAAAACAACATAGAAGTGAGTAAACCACTTTTGTGTGTTTTTAATGAAATTAAATAATAGTTCCTCTAGGTCAATGTGGGTAAACGATGGAACATTAAAAAAAATGATTACTACTGACAATCTCCGGGTGCAGATGCAACATACTCCTCATAAGTAAGTTAAGTCCATTGTACAAGACTGCATGAGGGGCGAGTAGTGGATAAACATTCTTCTTTCAAATATATGTAAATCAATTTGTTTTTGAACCAAAGCCAGTATTTGTTTCATTAGATTCAAGCGAGAGTTCCACATTTGTTAAATGGATTTAATAAGATCTGGTATAATTTTTTGTAATGTTGCTGCAGTGGCAAAACACAAACGTTTGAAGTAACGCAGGCGCACCACTATGTATTCATGAGCATCTTTTGCGCTATTGCCAATTGTTATACGCACTTCAAGTGGATGTGATTGCAAAACGTCTTCTACTATAATTAAATCACCATTGGTGCCACTGTGGGTTTTACGTTTCCTTGCACCACTACTTCCCACATCCAGCTCATCTGTATCCGAACTAGCACTACTTTTTATGAACTCGGTATGAGCTGCCATTTCCAATTGACGCACATCATCCTCGCTACCTACTACAATTATACAAACATCGCGCTCTTTTGTACAAATAAATAAACAAAAACATATGCAAATGACACAAAAATTACAGAAACGTCAAATTCGGATGAACTTTTTGAATTTGTTTGAATGGCAACATAACATGGCAGGCGAAAAAGTTCATTCGGCACTCACAATGCAAATTTTAGGTGAGTTCGCCAATCTGTTCGACTCGCCAAATGTATTCGCTTCGCAAGTGACAATATGCGTATAAGTAGAGTTAGAGCATTTTCAATATCTACAAGTCGCGAATGTGTGACAGAAGCATTCACAATAGATAACAGCTGTGATCACCTGATTTGCAGAGTTGCTTTCTTCGCAGAGTCGCAATTGGTAGTAGCAAAAGTTCATTTAATTCGTATGTAAAATTAATAAAAAGTTTGTTTTGCATTCGTACAATCATATAGTTTTTTTTCGTTTAAAGGGTTATTTCATCATAAAAATAAACAAACAAATCACACCAACGACGCAACATCTAATACATAGTGGCAATTAAGTCGATTCCGAGGCAAAATTCTTGCTAAGATAAACCCATTCTGTGTCAGAAAATCCGAAAGTGGTTATAGACAAACTTATGATTTTATAAAACTTAGCTTATTGTCCAGCTAATAATTCCAACTGTTCTATTTAAATTTTTACGAAGAATGAAAGAATCGGAAATGATGTTTTCCGTTTCTTCGTCATTTATTCATTTTAAAATAATTTAATGCACAATATTCGAATTAATTGGCTTCAGTTTTATTTTTAATGCAACTCTTCTCGTCTGACTGATAGTTCCCCTGTCACATTTTTTGACAGGGGGATAAGAGAATGGAGGAATTGGCGAAGATTTTTCACTTGTATGTATTCACAATGAGTTAGAGTCAATGTTTGTTTATGTTTGGTTCTTTCTGTTGTTGTTGTTTTAACACTACTTTGCCCTGCCTAGGTAGTCAGTATCAACCTTACCCAATATTGTCATCGAGCTCTTCTAACGGAAGTCCTAAAAACCTAGCGGCTTCAACAGGGGAGGACCAGAGGGATATGGGTGTTAGAAGAGTAGGCTCAGATGAGCAGACAAAAAGATGGTTAGTGGTATGGGGGGACAAGCCGCATGCCGGACAGACATTAGGCAAGTCGGGGTTCAGTCTGGATAGGTAAGAGTTTAACCTATTACAGTATCCAGACCGGAGTTGGGCCAGCATCACCCTAGTCTCTCTAGGCAGCTCGCGCTCCTCTTCGGCAACGGGTGGTGTTGCTGCCTGAAGAACGGCGTTCACCGGGAGAGAGCCAACATAGGAATTTACCGAATTTGTGTGGATGAGGGTGAGGGCCTGCCGGTGCACCTTAGGATCAAACGGCGTGGAAATCAGGTGCCGGATCTCATCGTAGTGTTTGCGTAGATGGCTCCTTATGCTCCTGGGGGGCGGATCCTCGTTGATCAGGCGTCCGTTCGGATGCTGCGGTTTGCAACAGTTGAACAGGAATTGCCTGGTCAACATCTCGCTATGCTCTTTAACGGCGAGCATTTTCGCTTCATTATGTAAGTGATGCTCAGGAGACATAAGAAGACACCCAGTGGCGGTACGAAGGGCGGTGTTTTGGCAGACCTGTAGCCTCGTCCAGTGTGTGTCAGCTAGCCCCGGCGACCATATAGGCGTCGCGTAGCTCAGTACCGGCTGGCCAATTGCTTTATATGTAGCTAGTAACGTTTCTTTGTCTTTACCCCAAGTGCTGCCAGCTAGGGACTTGAGGATTTTGTTACGGCTTTGGACTTTATTGGCAATTGCGGTTACGTGAGCGCCGTATTTGAACATGTTATCAAACGTCACCCCTAAGATTTTGGGGTGTGAGACAGTTGGTAGCTTGACACTATCAACGTAGACGTCTAATTCCATGTTCACTTGCGTTGTCCACGTCGTAAATAGGGTGGCCGAGGACTTATTCGGTGACAATGCCAGGTTTCTCCCGGCGAAGAATTCGGACACGGCTGGGAGGTATGAGTTTATACGAGAGCAGAGTTCTTCTACGGAGGGGCCTGTTGCCAGAATCGTACAGTCGTCGGCGTAAGAGACGATCGAGACACCCTCTGGTGGGGGGGGAAGTTTCGATATATAATAGTTGAACAGGAACGGGGATAGGACACCACCCTGCGGCACCCCCTGTTTAACTATTCTGGGTTTTGATCTTGCGCCTCTGAACTCAACCGAAGATTGACGACCACTCATATAGTTTGCAGTCCAACGTTTAAGACAGGGAGGAAGGGACGAATCTTCAAGGTCTTTCATTAGTTGCGCATGGTTGACCGTATCAAAAGCTTTGGCCAAGTCAAGCGCAACTAGCACTGTCCTGTGGTTTGGACGCTTTTGGTTTAATCCGTCCCCTATCTGAGTGGTTATGGCGTTCAGCGCGGTGGTGGTGCTGTGATTTTTGCGAAATCCATGCTGATGTTCGGCGAGCCGCAGGTTTGCGGTGAAGTACGGCAACAAGGTGGCTTCCAACACTTTCACTACTGGCGAGAGGAGAGATATCGGGCGATATGACTCCCCTACGGCAGCTGGCTTGCCAGGCTTTAGTAGTGGGACCACCTTTGCTTGTTTCCATCTTTCAGGAATAACAAAGGTGGAAAGGGAAAGGTTGAAAATTTGTGTGAGGTATCTTATGCCTTCGTCGCCAAGGTGTTTCAGCATCAGCATGGAAATGCCATCGGGGCCGATATATTTGGTGTTCTTGGATCTCCGAATAGCCTCATGAACTTCTGTTGTGGAGATGGCAACGGGCGCATCGCTGTTTTTGTGTTTGTGCGCTTCCCTGGTGGCTCGGCGAATATCTTTGTTCAACGTAAGATGCATTACAAATTGTCGGCAGAAGGCGCTCGCGCATCTTTTTGGCTTCGACTGAACCTTATCACCGAAGGCGATGGATATTTTGTCGTTAGGTTTAGTCGGGTTGGACAAAGGGTGCAGTGAAATAACTCCCAAATGAAATAACTCCCAACAAAAAAATGAAATAACTCCCAAATATTTTCCATGCAAGTTGGGACTTATTTCATTATGAAATAGCTCCCAATTCATTGGGACTTATTTCATAATTTTAACTGGGAATTATTTCATAATGAAATAACTCCCAAATGAAATAATCCCCAATAAAATATCTTTGGGAGTTATTTCATAATTTTTGGAAATTGGGAGTTATTTCATTTTTTGGGACTTACTTCATTGCTTGTAATCCAGGCATTGGGAGTTATTTCATTTTTAATGGGAGTTATTTCATTTTTGTTGGGGCATATTTTTAGCGAACTAACGTCATTGACATTCATTCGCAGTAAGAAAGCGAACTAAAGTCAGTACATTTATTTTATATTCCAAATTTTCATTTTTCATTATCACCTTCGACTTATGATCATTATATCAAGAATCTGGGATTTAAAAAATGAATCTGAGATTGGCTTAGGTCAGATCCTCAATTCGGGGCGTGATCAATGGTATTTATGTGCAGAACTCCTTTCCGCATTGGCGGACTTCGGCCGCGCTTCAAAAAATAACCCTGGGCTACGCCATTCCAACTCCGGGTGGTTGCCATAGCCGTGGCTACCGCCACGGTGATGTCCTTCCGCGTGCCACTCTTTTCTCACAGGGTAATGTGATTACAATAACCACATGAACATGACTTTAACTGCAAATATCTCGCAAACTACTAAAAATATTGGTTCAGCGGAGTTATATTCATGCTCCTGGGACCAAAGCGCGTCTCAACATTTTTGGTTGTGTATTAGCGCTCGGTACCCCACGTAAACGATTACCCATGTCTAGATTTAGAATCTGAAATGAGATTTTTTTCAACAGTTCAAAAGTTATTTCCAGTTAAAGTTCACAATTTTCTGTCATTTTCATGTGGTTGTTGTAATGGCACATTACGCTGAGCCAAAAAAGTGAAAAAGTGGGAAACGTGGCACGCGGAAGGACATCACCGTGGCGGTAGCCACGGCTATGGCACACACCCGGAGTTGGAATGGCGTAGCCCAGGGTTATTTTTTGAAGCGCGGCCGCAGGCCGCCAATGCGGAAAGGAGTTCTGCACATAAATACCATCGATCACGCCCCGAATTGAGGATCTGACCTAAGTCAAATTTTGCCTCAATGACATTAATTCGCATGTCGAAAGCGAACTAAAGTCAAAATATTAAACGAATTAAGGGCACTGACTTTAATTCGTTTTTGGTCATGCGTCTTAATGTCACTGACATTAATTCGCTTTTTGGGTGCGTAATTTGTTTGGAGGTTGAGCCCAATGTACTATTGATGCCGTGCAAACATTTAAAAATATGCAACGCTTGTGTTCTAATGCTTCATGCTAAGAGTATTTCTGAAGGACTAGAAAACTTTAACTGTCCGATTTGCCGTCAAAAGGTCGACAACACTATTCAGGTTTTCATGTAATTGTTACATTCACATATCTATGTACATATTAACTTCCTGTATTTTTCAAATTTCATTGTAACTGATTATGTTGTAAAAATATACCATTTCAAATTTTGATTTGGGATTTATTTCATTTTTTTTGGGACTTATTTCATTTGGGAGTTATTTCATTTTTTTGGGACTTATTTCATTTGGGAGTTATTTCATTTTTTTGGGGACTTGTGGTTTCATTGTGAAATAACTACCAAATATTGGGAGTTATTTCATTTCCTTCTTTGGGAGTTATTTCATTTATTAAAGTTGGGAATTATTTCATTTTTATTGGGACTTATTTCATTGGGAGTTATTTCATGGGAGTTATTTCATTTGGGAGTTATTTCACTGCACCTGGACAAAGATTTCACCGTCGACCATAATTTGCCAACTCCAGCCGAGAGGTTGCAAGACCTTAGGTGCTCCTCCCACTTAGCGCGTTTGTGTTGATCTACTAAGCGTCTGATTTCCGCGTTAAGATCCCGTATTTGAGGATCCGTAGGGTCAAGGTGTCTAATATGGTCACGTTCATTTGCCAGGGCCGTTGCCTCTGCGGGGAAGAATGGACGCACTTCCTTTATTCTACCTGACGGAATGTGTTGGTGGGAGGCTGAAATTAGGGCCATACGAAACGCCTTTTCCCCTTCTCGTACGTCAGACGGGGTAGGAAGAGCAGCGAAGGCGCTCTCTGTGGTGTTGAGAAAACCCTCCCAGTCGGCTTTATTGAAGTTAGTGTAAGTGCGTTTCTCAGCGGTGACAAAGTCGGTGGGGCGATCGATTGAGAGCACTATGGGTAGGTGGTCTGAAGCAAGCGTCAGCATCGGTCGCCAGTCAACGCAGTTTATTAGTCCAGCGCTGACTATGGTGATGTCTGGCGAGCTAGAGCAGTTTACCGCCACTCTAGTGGGGGCATCCCCATTTACCGTGCAAAACGTCGAATCGTCTATTTGGTCAGCCAGCTCCTGTCCCCTACCATCGGCCTGCAGGCTGGAGTGCCACAGGTCGTGGTGTGCGTTGAAGTCACCAAGGATGACGCGGTTCTCGCCCCTGAGTAACGCACGAATGTCAGGGTGGTAGTCCCTGGGACAACAGGTGACAGGAGGTACGTAAATGTTTATGATTTCAAGGTCGACATCGCCTGACCGGACAACCATACCTTGACGTTCTAAGGTGGTGTCCCTCGGGTCGATGTCAGGCTCAAATAGACGATACTGCACAGATTGATGCGTTATGAATGCCAGACCACCCCCAAGCCCTCTCGCACGGTCACAACGGTGTACATTGTACCCGTTGCAGGTCAAAAGAGACGACCTTCCACCTAACTTTGTCTCCTGGATCGCCGCGATCTTGATGTTCAGTCGCTTCATTAAATTTGTCACTTCAACAATTTTGCCAGTTAGGCCGTTGCAATTAAATTGCAGGATACCGAAGTGTGTAGGGGGAGCAGAGTTGATGCTGGGGGTCAAGGACTGGTGCGTATGCCTAGGTGGTAATAGGCTGGGTCGCGCACTACGGCGCAATCTTGAAGTCGAAGGAATCGCGTTACCAGAAGGTAGTGGCGAGTCGGACGACGTTGAAGGTTGCGTAGCTCGACAGCATGGCGCAACGTACGTATCAGTCCATAGGTTCCTGTTCGCGAGTCCAGAGCATATGAGCAGGTGACACAGGCCAAAGCAGTTATTGCACTTGACTGATGCCAACGGCGTATATAATCTTAACCGACAAACAGTGCACGTAGTATAAGGGACCAGGAGCTGATGGTTGTGGCTTATACTCGTGCTAATGCTGGAAGAAGAGGGGCTGACCGAGGGGGTGGGAGAGAGCGGACGCTCAGCATTGCTCAAATCCACTTGGGAAGTGCTACGTAGGGAGTAGCTGTGAGCTGCTGTATGAGATGTTGACGCCTGTGGGCGTGAGCGGCCGCTCGAAAGGTCTACTTGCTGATGTGCATTGTTAGTGCTAGTCGTGGAGACTGATGTGACAGAGTCAGACATATGTGGCGGAGCGATACTTGATCGACGACGGCCACTGGACGTCATAGGACGTGAACAGCAAGGGGCCACAAAAGTTTTATAAAAACTAGCGGGTCTATGAGTAGAGGGATTTAGTCCGGAGCAACTAGTTAGATGCAACCATCTGCTACAGTTAGAGCATTGTACCGAATGTGAACGTTTCACATAAATTTTCTTCCAGCATACACAGCAGATCCATTCTCTAGGTCCGGGGTTGGATTCAATACCAGCCCGGAGCAGGAGAGTCTTGAGCAGTCCCGCTGCAAGGAGCTGCTCGGAGGATGACATTATTGGGGGGAGGATAACTGACGGTTTAGGCAGGGGGGTAGTGAAATAACAGCCCTTGGTCGGGGAAACCCCGAGTCATTCCGGTACGTAGAACCGGCTGTCGTGGGAATGTTTGGTTATAGTTACTTGTATTTTTCACGGGATATCGGCCCGGATCATTATGTAATTGATAAATTAGCTGCTTCATATACATAATTTTAATTAACCTTTTGTTGTTAGTAATTTTTGAACATAAGGGTTGAACCCAATTTAGTTCTTTCTCTTTCTCTTTTGTTTTTTTGTTTACTTTTAAACTAAGTAACTATTTAAATATGTACATTCTTATGTGTATGTAGGTAACCCAAGGGAAAAGGGGCATTCCATACCAACTGACTGTTCAATTTTTCTTATTCAAAAAGTTACAATTTTAAAGTTTATTAAGCATTATGAAAAATACTAAATTAATTCATGAATTGGATTATTATGTTTACTAGGAGGTAAATTGGGTTCAACCCTTATGTTCAAAAATTACTAACAACAAAAGGTTAATTAAAATTATGTATATGAAGCAGCTAATTTATCAATTACATAATGATCCGGGCCGATATCCCGTGAAAAATACAAGTAACTATACGTTAGCTACAGTACGTACCAGGCCATCATAATGCAACAACAACCTACTCTAGTTAACTATGGATCGATTTTTTTATTAGTTCAAATGTTTATTTGTTTTTCTTACTTTTTTTCTTTTGTGCAATACAAAAAAATAAAGAAAACAACATTTACGAAAATTTATATGCCGGTTTACAAATATGTATATACATACATATGGCTGTATGCATAATTGCGCCCGCGTTGTACAAATTTACATACATATTTAAGCATAACAGGTGTACACATGTATGTATGTACATACTTTTGTACAGTTGGCGCAAAGCTAGTTATGCTCGTATGTATGAAGATTTGATTTTGTCAAAAATGAAAGCAAAAAAAAAAAAAAAACAAAAGCAAAAACAATAATAGCAAAAGGTAAATAAATAGATATGTTTGTTACTTACATTATGTATGAATGTATGTTGCAGTACTCCAGCGATGAAAGGCCTTCCAGCGTTGTTGTTGTTGCTATATCTTGGGCGAAACTATTGCTTTGTCTTTGCTTTTTGATTAAAGATGATTTCTTTAATGTAACCAAATGCACATCGATCACTTACAGTGGCACAAAATTTTATGCTATAATTGCAAATTTTAAACTTTTTCGAATAAAAAGTTTTTTCTTTTTGTTTTTTATTTTTTCTTTTGGGAGATTTTCGTAACTCTCAAAACATTTGAACTAATGTGTATCCATTACATTAACTTAATTTTTTTTTTTTTTTTTTTTTTTTAAGCTCCTTTTTAGTTTCATACACCTCTTATACAATTTAAGGTTTTTCTTTTTTTTTTTTTTCTATAGGCTTTTTTTTTTTTTCTAAACTTTATTATCTTTAGTTTAACGAAAACTTTATTAAATTGAAATGTTAGATTCTATCTTTTTCTTTTTTCTTTCAGAAACTTAATTTTGACGTATTACGAATTCTTTCCAATTTAGTTTAAGTAGTTTTTTTTTTCTTCTAAACCAGTGTAACTACCTCGCAAATCGTTAATTAATTACATTAGTTTAGGTTTATTCTAACACTGATTTTTTTGGTTACCTTGGTTGTTTTAGGCACACTGTACACTCTTGTCACTATATGGGTAAGTCCTGTGTAACGGACGCGACATTCGTACGCATTTAACCCTGGATAAAATGAATCATAAGCAGCAGAATTAGGGGATATCATAATGTTTTCAAAGCACAACCACAGTGCTTCATTCCATAAAAATTGTTTGGACTTTTAACATGTAACAACTTATATATATCCATATATAATGCTGTTCGGACGCGACAAGAAATGGAAGTAATTTTTTAATGCTTGTGAAAGTACGTAAAACTTAGCGAAGTTTAGTGGAACATTTATATTCCTTAAATGAGAGATTAAAGGTCAAAGAAGACCCTTCCTTCGAAGATTTACGAAATCTGAAATATGTTTTCAGAACATCGGATAGTAAGCGAAAGTCCTGTAACGGACGCGACATAACGGACGCGACAAATTTTTCCACCACTTTTGTAATAAAGATTAGATATAGTAATTGCAACACAAGAACATATTAACTGTCAAAATCATCTAATATAATATTTATTGCTTCGTTTGGAAGCATTTTGTTTGCAACTTATTTGCACATCAGCTTTTTCGTATTTTTATCATTTTTCTACTTATCTCTCAGCATGCCGTCACCAGCTTCATAAAAACCACATAATCTAGCTGTAATTACTACAGACAATATTATTGTGTTAGTTTTTCTAAATAATTTTAGTAAAAAGCTCTTATTTTTAACCATTTAAATTTTTATTGTAGGGGGACCTTATCTGAGACTTGCCCATATGTAGATGGTGGCAGGAGATGAGGCCGGCTACTTTGCTGCGCGCCTGGTTGGTGGCGGGAATAACAGGTTTCGGGAAAAAGCCCTTTGTGGAGGTTAGGGACTGTAGATTCACTCCTCGGGTGTTTATTCTGGAGGATGAGTCTGATGAAAGTCAGGTGGTCACATGGACTACTTTGGCAGATCACAATGATCCTGAACAAAAAGATCCCACACCCCCTCCTATAGATTTTGGATAAAGAGTGGTGCCCAGCCCACGCGGCTTGGACACGCGTCTGGAGGTTAGAGGTGTGTTTGAAGCGAGTGATTCCAACAGTTCGCTGAAGACACAGTATTCGACGAAACCCGATTATTCAATTTTAGAAGTTCACACTAATTGAAAAAAATAAACTCTTACCTCTTCTTAAGTGGAGAAACTGGAGGTTATGGAGACACCGGCATCACAAAAAAACTTATGGACCTGTCCGTCCACTTACGGGTGTGATGATAAAAACAGCAAAGAGGCTAACTGTAGCCGTTCAGGCTCTTTTATACCTTCTGGTTTCTACCTTCCGGCTTCTGTTTTTGACATTTCCCTAACTTCGTTTTAGAACTAAATAATGTCACAGAAATGCGTATTTTCATCCATTGACATAAAACTAATACAGAGTGTCATTGATGATGGATTTTTGCATTTTCCTAACCACTGAGTCTTATATGACTCACTCAGGCACTTTTCCCCATTTCGGAGTTTTGAACAGAGGTATCTCTGTAAAAACCTAGCTATGGTTATTTACCTTTCAGCAAATAATAGATAATTGGCAGTTTTTAATACAGGCAATCAAATAAATATGATAACTCGGCAATAAAGTCATGTAGTCATGTTCACGCATGCGAGAATTTTTATTTCACTAGGGGGATAGGTACATGCAAAAAGATATTGGGGCACAAGCCACCATTACAGATGGAATCGTTTATTTGCTGATTCAACTTGCACAACTAATTACTCGTTGAATGAAACCATTAATAGATGTAGCCGCCTTTGTAATAGTTGCGCAAGTGTTATAGATCTTAATTCAAGTTTTTATACATTCAAACTGTGTTTGTTTTCATTAAATTAATCTGCTTTATTTATTTGAAAGTAATAAACTGTCTAGTCTGTAAGATTTATAAATCAGTAGACTGAAATAAATAAATATAAATAAATATATGTTAAAGTTTATCATTACCAGACATTGAGTAAACAGGCCTTAGAAAACGATATTCGCGGTTTTCTTTGCTTGTACATATGAGCATGCATTTATGATTTGTATGTACATATATATCTATGTAAGTTAAGGTGATTACGCTTCGGATTCAGTGACAGAATGAGCTTAAGTGTCTTTATTCAAAATTTATTTTACACAATTTCTTAGCTGATTATTTATTTACAATTTTACATACAGTGCACTCGCGAAAACTCGAACTAATGAAAACCAGCCCTGTTCGACTAACGGATGGTTCGAGTTGCTTGAGAGTAAGCATAGTTTATCTCTACTACCCAGCTAACCAAAAGTGCAAAAAAAGACTCCTTTCGGAGACCCCCAGCATGCCTCCACCCTCCCTCCCGACACACTTCAAAATCCTACAGCTGAACTGTAACGGGTTAGCTGGAAAGATCGCGGAGATAACAGACTTTATGAAGTCGAACAACATTAAACTGGCCGCCATTCAGGAGACCAAACTGAATGCTAACTCGGACTTACGTACTCGAGATGGGTACAACGTACATAGGAAAGACCGTCCCAGCGGTTATGGGGGCGGCCTCGCATTCATTACACACCATACTGTACAGTATAACCTATTTGCCCCTGACGTTGACCCCAGGGACTCTACCCTTGAATGCCAGGGCATAGCAGTCCGGACAGGCGACGTCGGCCTGCGAGTGTTAAATATATACATTCCCCCTGTTACGTGCTGTCCCCGTGATTATCGCCCTGATATTAGTGCGTTGCTAAGGGGCGATAACTGCCTCATCCTAGGTGATTTCAACGCACATCACGATCTCTGGCACTCCAACTTGCCAGCAGATAGCAGAGGGCACGCACTCGCAGAGCAAATAGATAATTCGGCATTCTGTACATTTAATGGAGATGCCCCCACTAGGGTGGCAGGTAACTGCCACAGTTCGCCAGACATCTCCATTTCAAGTGCGGGCCTTATCAACCACGTTAACTGGCAACCTATGCTCACACTGGCATCTGACCACCTACCTATCCTACTAGACATCGAACGACATCAACTTCAGTAAAGCGGACTGGGACCGCTTCACGGACTTTACAGAGCACTCCTTCGCTGACCTACCCACACCGACGGACGTATGCAAAGGTGAGAAAGAGTTTCGCAAAGTCATCGATTCAGCCTCTGGCCGCTTCATCCCTGCTGGCAGAATCCCGGAATCCTGCGGAAGCAGCGGCAATGGCAAGAGAACGTGACCAAGTGAGACTCTTGAACCCCGCAGATCCAAGAATAAAGGATCTCAACGCAGAAATCCGTCGGACTGTCAATGATCATAAATTGAAAAAGTGGAAAGAACACCTACAGTCATGCAACCTCTCCGGCGGTGTCGGCAAACTATGGTCGACAGTCAAGGCCCTATCCAACCCGACCAAATACAATGACAAGGTCGCCATTGCTTTCGGCGATAACGTCAAGTCGGACCCCAGGAAGTGTGCGAGCGCAAACCTGGGAAGCCGGCGAATCAAGGAGATTCTTATCGTCCGATATCTCTCCTTTCGCCGGTAGTGAAGTTGTTAGTGGCTATTCTGCTCCCATACTATACTTCAAACCTGCAGCTGGCCAATCATCAACATGGTTTCCGTAAAAACCATAGCACAACATCAGCACTGAATGCCATCACGACGCAGATTAACTTCGGTTTGAACCAGCACCAACCAAACCACATGACCGTTCTCGTGGCACTTGACCTGTCGAAAGCCTTCGACACAGTCAACCACGCCACACTCCTTAAAGACCTGGAGGAGACACCGCTTCCTGCCGGCCTAAAACGATGGACCGCCAACTATTTAAACGGTCGGCTGGCGTCAGTGCAGTTTCGAAACGAGAGATGTAGACCTAGAAGAATTAGACAAGGGGTTCCGCAGGGTGGTGTCCTTTCACCCCTTCTGTTTAACTTCTACATCTCGAGCCTCCCTCCCCCACCAGAGGGGGTCTCCATCGTTTCGTACGCTGACGACTGCACTGTGATGGCCACGGGCAAAGGACCTTCCACGGACGAACTCTGTCCCAGACTAAACGATTACCTGCGCGATCTTTCCCGCTTCTTCACAGAGCGGAACCTGACCCTGTCCCCGACTAAATCTACGGCGACGTTATTCACCACGTGGAATGCGCAGATGGGGCAGGAGTTGAATGTCCACGTAGATGGTGTTCCACTACCTACTGTCAACCACCCCCAAATTCTAGGGGTTACATTCGACAATAGCCTCACCTTCGCTAATCATGCCACCGCAATAGCTTCAAAGGTACAAAGCCGCAACAAGATCCTCAAGTCACTGGCCGGCAGTACTTGGGGCAAAGACAAAGAAACGTTGCTGGTCACCTATAAGGCTATTGGCCGACCGGTTATTGATTATGCTGCGCCCATATGGTCGCCTAACCTTCACGACACCAACTGGAGGAAATTGCAGGTCTGCCAAAACACCGCCATCAGAACTGCGACGGGTTGTTTGCTTATGTCTCCTGAGGCTCAAATGCTCAACGTTCGCGAGCATGCGGAACTTCTAAGTAGGCAGTTCCTTCTGAACTGTCACCGACCCAGTCATCCAAATCGACAGCTATTGGATGAAACTCCGCCCCCTAGAGACATAAGGAAACATCTCCGGAAGCATTATGATGAGATCCGGCATCACATCTCGTTGCCGTTTGATCTGCGGGACCATAGGCGGGCCCTAAAGGACCTCCACACTGAGTCGGTGGACAGATCCCGGCCTGTGAACCCCGTTATTGGTGCCCAACCACACGTTCTTGCTGAGGAAGAACGTGTCCTTCTGAGGGAGTCATGCTGGCTCAACTTCGGTCTGGATATTGCAATGGGCTGAACTCCTATTTGTCCAGACTGAACCCTACCATACCGAACACATGCCCTGCATGCGGTATGGCCCCCACGACACGCAACATCTCTTTTCGTGTTCTTCGGAACATACTCTTCTAACCCCCCTATCACTTTGGTCCAACCCTGTTGAAACAGCGCGTTTCCTTGGACTTCCGTTAGAAGAGCCCGATGACAACTAGGAGTGTTCTGGCCCTTTGGGCAGGGCGAAGCACTGCTAACAACAACAACAACAACTCCTTTCGGAGCCATAAAACGCACATTTCTCAGAGCTTTACCCTCCGAAATGAGCTCCTTTCGGAGCCCAAATGGAGCGAAAAATCGTTCTACGCGGGCACCCCAAACGGAGTCATAAAAAAGAGTCCGAAATGAGTCCGATTCCGATGAATTTGGAGCGTTTTATGACTCATTTTAAATGAACTTGGGAGCCTTTTTGGACTCTTTTCGGAGCCTTTTATTCGTCCATTCGGAGGGTTTTTGGAGCCTTTTTGGACTCTTTTCGGACCCTTTTATTGATGATTTTCTGAAGCTCATTTGGGGTCATTTTTTACTCCTTTTGGGTCATTTTGGAGGTTCCTATGGGCATTTTTATAAAGTTTTATAAATAATGAAAAGGAAAGACACCTTTTAAAGTTTTATGCAGATTTATTGACACAATTCTGAAAATTTAAAAAATGCTTTGTTAAAATGTTTGTTCAGTAGCCTACTGATAAGCGTCATGAAATATGTGATCTTTACCTTCTGTTAGGTAAAGTAAAAAAATCCTCAGAAAATGCTCGCAAACATACACATATTTGAACGTTGCCGCTCATCTGCTCTCCAATGTTTATTTTCTAACAATTCTCTATACGCCTACAACAAAAAGGGTCAGAAAACGCTCAAAGTTGCTCATATAACTGAGCCTTGCAGTTCATTCGCTCTACAATATTCATTTCTTCTCTCAACGCTCCGTAAATCTTCATAAAAGAGTGGTGTTCGGTGTTTACTCCGAAAAGGCTCCAATTACGGACTCTTTTTGGATGCTTTTTTCGGAGCGCTCCGGCTTTGGCAAGCTGGGTAGTAGCGCAACTAACAGCTGACTTACTCCTAATCAGCACACACACAAGCCACACAGGGTACGTTGTATGCAATAATAAAGCAATCGGATTTTAGTGCTGTAAAATTGAACGTGAAGACAAAAAACTCCAAAATTATTTGATATAAAACAGTTTTAACAACTTATCAGATGCTATTAATTGTACATTTCATTATAAATGAAAGTTTCTAGTTGCAATTTTTACTGTCAAGCAACTCTGAAAGTTATTTCCTCCATTCCACTTTGTCGGAGTACCATCATCCATTGCCTTACACTCCGATTCGTAGAAAAAGATGCCAAACTATTCGAGGTAAACAATGATAGTAAGACACTGAACAGAAATAAACAACAGCACTTCATTTATCAGTGCGCTCACACAAGCGAAGCAAGCAAAGAACGTAATAATCTGTGTGAATTTGGTTCTCAATTATACGGACAAATTTTTATTGAGCCAAAAATCTGGTTTAATTAAGGCAGATACAATGTACATATGTGGTCTACATAGTGTTCGAAAAAAAAACAGTTATTTTTGTTTGATGCTTCTGATTAGCTACCGCATTTAATACAGCCTGCTCGCGTAGTGATTGAAGCACATTCACTTTCCTTGGGCTAATTCTTTTTGCCGTTGCCTATTCTATAGCTTTATTAAAAATGATTACAGCTTAGGATGAAGTTATCCGTCGCTGGCAAAAAAGCTTGAGCCATTCTCGCTATGTTTGGCGTCTAACTCCTCAACTTTCTTTCAAAATTAAACCGTTTATAGGATAATTCTTGCTGCGTTGTGATCTTAACCGTGCATATTTTCATGTGTTAAATAAAAATATCAACCAGAAGCTGTGCAAATGCAACGAGAACGACCTAATCAAAATTTAAAAGAAAAGGTCCGTTATTACCCAGAAGCGTAGCAAGTACATCGCGCTTACCTTCAACAATTTGAACATCGACCGTTACAGCACATACCAAAAAACAGTTTTCAATATGTGTTTCCAGAAAATAATTGTTCGAGTTTTAGAGCAATCATACTTTGAAAGCAGTCAATGGAGAAAAAAAAATGTTCCAGTTTCCAAATGTTCGAGTTATCGTAAGCCGGTCCTACGTACCGGAATGACTCGGGGTTTTCCCGACCAAGGGCTGTTATTTCGCTACCCCCTGCCTAAACCGTCAGTTTTCCTCCAGACCCATCAGTAAGCCCTTCTTCTTCCAGCACCAGCACGAGTATAAGTCATAAGCATCAGCTCCTGGTTCCACGCCTGCGGCATCAGTCAAGTGCAATAACTGCCTTGGCCTGTGTCACCTACTTATATGCTCTGGACTTGGAAACAAGAATCTGTGGACTGATACGGACGTTGCGCCATGCTGTCGAGCTACGCCACCTTCAATGTCGTCTGATTCGCCTTTACCTTCCGGTAATGTGATTCCTTCGACTTGAAGAGTGCGCCATAGTACGCTACCCAGCCTACTACCACCTAGGCATACGCAAAATTCCTTGACCCCCAGCATCAAATTTTCACCCCCTTCGCATTTCTGCATCCTGCAGTAAACCTGCAACGGCCTAACAGGGAAAATTTCAGAAATTGTCAACTTTATGAGCCAAAATAATATTAAAATTGCCGCGATTCAGGAGACAAAGCTCGGTGAACGTTCCGTTCTTAGGACCTGCAACGGATATAACATCCACCGTTGTGACCGTGCGCGAGGACTTGCATTCATTACGCATCAATCAGTGCAGTATCGTCTATTTGAGCCTGACGTCGACCCGCGGACAGCGAATTAGAACGTCAAGGTATGATTGTCCGGTCAGGCGATGTCGACCTTGAAATCATTAACATCTATATACATACCTCCTGTCACCTGCTGTTCCAGAAATCAGATACCTAGTAGATAAACACAAACGTCCTTAGTGGGAGGAGCACCTTAGGTTTTGTAACCTCTCTGCTGTAGTTTTCCAATTATGGTCTACGGTGAAACCTTTGTCCAACCCTACTAAACCCAATGACAAAATATCCACCAGGGAAGCGCACAAACCACCACAGAGGTAATTCGGAGATCAAAAAACACCAAATACATAGGCCCCGATGGCATTTTCATGCTGATGCTGGAACATCTAAGCGACGAAAGAGTAAGATACCTAACACACATCTTCAACCTTTCCCTGTCCACCTTTGTCATTCCTGAAAGATGGAGTCAGGCAAAGGTGGTCCCACTACTGAAGCCTGGCAAGCCAGCTGCCGTGGGGGAATCATATCGCCCGATATCACTTCTCTTGCCAGTAGTGAAAGTGTTGGAATCTGTCTTACTACCGTACTTCACCGCCGAACATCAGCATGGTTTAAGCAAAAACCACAGCACCACCACCGCGCTGAACGCCATCACCACTCAGATAGGGGACGGACTAAACCAAAAGCGCCCAAACCACAGGACAGTTGCACTTGACTTGGCCAAAGCTTTCGACACGGTCAACCATGCGCAACTATTGAAAGACCTAGAAGATTCGTCCCTTTCCCCTTGTCTTAAACGTTGGACCGCAAACTATCTGAGTGGACGTCAATCGTCGCGTCGGTTGAATTCAGAGGTCCTAGATCAAAACCCAGAATAGTTAAACAAGGGGTGCCACAGGGTGGTGTTCTCCCCTCATACGCCGACGATTGTACCATACTGGTAACAGGCCCCCCCTTGAAGAGCTCTGCTCTCGCATGAATTCATACGTCCCAGCCTTGTTCGAATTTTTCGTCGGCAGAAACCTGACATTATCACTGACCAAGTTTTTGGCCACCCTATTCATGACATGGAATTAGACGTCTACGTTGATGGTGTCAAGCTACCAACGCACGCATCACTTAAAAACTGATAAAAGGGTTTGTAAGAAGCTTTAACTTATCTATTAGTAGATGTTGAACTTAAAATTTAAGATATCACTTGTTCCGATAACTTAACCAGTTTCGGAGATATCGCCCGAGGCAGGCAGGGGGGTAGTGAAATAACAGCCCTTGGTCGGGGAAACCCCGAGTCATTCCGGTACGTAGAACCGGCTGTCGTGGGAATGACCTTTCGAGCGGCCGCTCACGCCCACAGGCGTCAACATCTCACACAGCAGCTCACAGCTACTCCCTACGTAGCACTTCCCAAGTGGATTTGAGCAATGCTGAGCGTCCGCTCTCTCCCACCCCCCCGGTCAGCCCCTCTTCTTCCAGCATTAGCACGAGTATAAGCCACAACCATCAGCTCCTGGTCCCTTATACTACGTGCACTGTTTGTCGGTTAAGATTATATACGCCGTTGGCATCAGTCAAGTGCAATAACTGCTTTGGCCTGTGTCACCTGCTCATATGCTCTGGACTCGCGAACAGGAACCTATGGACTGATACGTACGTTGCGCCATGCTGTCGAGCTACGCAACCTTCAACGTCGTCCGACTCGCCACTACCTTCTGGTATCGCGATTCCTTCGACTTCAAGATTGCGCCGTAGTGCGCGACCCAGCCTATTACCACCTAGGCATACGCACCAGTCCTTGACCCCCAGCATCAACTCTGCTCCCCCTACACACTTCGGTATCCTGCAATTTAATTGCAACGGCCTAACTGGCAAAATTGTTGAAGTGACAAATTTAATGAAGCGACTGAACATCAAGATCGCGGCTATCCAGGAGACAAAGTTAGGTGGAAGGTCGTCTCTTTTGACCTGCAACGGGTACAATGTACACCGTTGTGACCGTGCGAGAGGGCTTGGGGGTGGTCTGGCATTCATCACGCATCAATCCGTGCAGTATCGTCTATTTGAGCCTGACATCGACCCGAGGGACACCACCTTAGAACGTCAAGGTATGGTTGTCCGGTCAGGCGATGTCGACCTTGAAATCATAAACATTTACGTACCTCCTGTCACCTGTTGTCCCAGGGACTACCACCCTGACATTCGTGCGTTACTCAGGGGCGAGAACCGCGTCATCCTTGGTGACTTCAACGCACACCACGACCTGTGGCACTCCAGCCTGCAGGCCGATGGTAGGGGACAGGAGCTGGCTGACCAAATAGATGATTCGACGTTTTGCACGGTAAATGGGGATGCCCCCACTAGAGTGGCGGTAAACTGCTCTAGCTCGCCAGACATCACCATAGTCAGCGCTGGACTAATAAACTGCGTTGACTGGCGACCGATGCTGACGCTTGCTTCAGACCACCTACCCATAGTGCTCTCAATCGATCGCCCCACCGACTTTGTCACCGCTGAGAAACGCACATACACTAACTTCAATAAAGCCGACTGGGAGGGTTTTCTCAACACCACAGAGAGCGCCTTCGCTGCTCTTCCTACCCCGTCTGACGTACGAGAAGGGGAAAAGGCGTTTCGTATGGCCCTAATTTCAGCCTCCCACCAACACATTCCGTCAGGTAGAATAAAGGAAGTGCGTCCATTCTTCCCCGCAGAGGCAGCGGCCCTGGCAAATGAACGTGACCATATTAGACACCTTGACCCTACGGATCCTCAAATACGGGATCTTAACGCGGAAATCAGACGCTTAGTAGATCAACACAAACGCGCTAAGTGGGAGGAGCACCTAAGGTCTTGCAACCTCTCGGCTGGAGTTGGCAAATTATGGTCGACGGTGAAATCTTTGTCCAACCCGACTAAACCTAACGACAAAATATCCATCGCCTTCGGTGATAAGGTTCAGTCGAAGCCAAAAAGATGCGCGAGCGCCTTCTGCCGACAATTTGTAATGCATCCTACGTTGAACAAAGATATTCGCCGAGCCACCAGGGAAGCGCACAAACACAAAAACAGCGATGCGCCCGTTGCCATCTCCACAACAGAAGTTCATGAGGCTATTCGGAGATCCAAGAACACCAAATATATCGGCCCCGATGGCATTTCCATGCTGATGCTGAAACACCTTGGCGACGAAGGCATAAGATACCTCACACAAATTTTCAACCTTTCCCTTTCCACCTTTGTTATTCCTGAAAGATGGAAACAAGCAAAGGTGGTCCCACTACTAAAGCCTGGCAAGCCAGCTGCCGTAGGGGAGTCATATCGCCCGATATCTCTCCTCTCGCCAGTAGTGAAAGTGTTGGAAGCCACCTTGTTGCCGTACTTCACCGCAAACCTGCGGCTCGCCGAACATCAGCATGAATTTCGCAAAAATCACAGCACCACCACCGCGCTGAACGCCATAACCACTCAGATAGGGGACGGGCTAAACCAAAAGCGTCCAAACCACAGGACAGTGCTAGTTGCGCTTGACTTGGCCAAAGCTTTTGATACGGTCAACCATGCGCAACTAATGAAAGACCTTGAAGATTCGTCCCTTCCTCCCTGTCTTAAACGTTGGACTGCAAACTACATGAGTGGTCGTCAATCGTCGGTTGAGTTCAGAGGCGCAAGATCAAAACCCAGAATAGTTAAACAGGGGGTGCCGCAGGGTGGTGTCCTATCCCCGTTCCTGTTCAACTATTATATATCGAAACTTCCCCCCCCACCAGAGGGTGTCTCGATCGTCTCTTACGCCGACGACTGTACGATTCTGGCAACAGGCCCCTCCGTAGAAGAACTCTGCTCTCGTATTAACTCATACCTCCCAGCCGTGTCCGAATTCTTCGCCGGGAGAAACCTGGCATTGTCACCGAATAAGTCCTCGGCCACCCTATTTACGACGTGGACAACGCAAGTGAACATGGAATTAGACGTCTACGTTGATAATGTCAAGCTACCAACTGTCTCACACCCCAAAATCTTAGGGGTGACGTTTGATAACATGTTCAAATACGGCGCTCACGTAACCGCAATTGCCAATAAAGTCCAAAGCCGTAACAAAATCCTCAAGTCCCTAGCTGGCAGCACTTGGGGTAAAGACAAAGAAACGTTACTAGCTACATATAAAGCAATTGGCCAGCCGGTACTGAGCTACGCGACGCCTATATGGTCGCCGGGGCTAGCTGACACACACTGGACGAGGCTACAGGTCTGCCAAAACACCGCCCTTCGTACCGCCACTGGTTGTCTTCTTATGTCTCCTGAGCATCACTTACATAATGAAGCGAAAATGCTCGCCGTTAAAGAGCATAGCGAGATGTTGACCAGGCAATTCCTGTTCAACTGTTGCAAACCGCAGCATCCGAACGGACGCCTGATCAACGAGGATCCGCCCCCCAGGAGCATAAGGAGCCATCTACGCAAACACTACGATGAGATCCGGCACCTGATTTCCACGCCGTTTGATCCTAAGGTGCACCGGCAGGCCCTCACCCTCATCCACACAAATTCGGTAAATTCCTATGTTGGCTCTCTCCCGGTGAATGCCGTTCTTCAGGCAGCAACACCACCCGTTGCCGAAGAGGAGCGCGAGCTGCCTAGGGAGACTAGGGTGATGCTGGCCCAACTCCGGTCTGGATACTGTAATAGGTTAAACTCTTACCTATCCAGACTGAACCCCGACTTGCCTAATGTCTGTCCGGCATGCGGCTTGTCCCCCCATACCACTAACCATCTTTTTGTCTGCTCATCTGAGCCTACTCTTCTAACACCCATATCCCTCTGGTCCTCCCCTATTGAAGCCGCTAGGTTTTTAGGACTTCCGTTAGAAGAGCTCGATGACAATATTGGGTAAGGTTGACACTGACTACCTAGGCAGGGCAAAGTAGTGTTAAAACAACAACAACATATCGCCCGAGGTGTGGGTTAAAGTGATCCAAAATGGGTTCAGTACAATATACACAACGTTCTCCTGGCCTGAATACGTTTTACAAAAATTATGACCAAAAGTGTTAATGAGAGCACCAAAATCCATTGCAAGTGAAATCGCACCTACTCCGTGAAAAAATGCATTTTACCATAAAAAATTGTTTAAAAAAGATTTTCTTCTTTTTATTGGTTTATACTGTTTTTAGTACGAACATTTATCGCTAAGAATGTATTTATTTAAATTGTGACGGTGTAAGCGGAAATCGGAAAAAACGCCAAATAAAAATAGCTGAAAAGTCTTTTTTTGTGGCTGAAACGAATCTGTAAATGATTTTGCTGATGAAATTTTTCAAAAGCGCCCATTAAAATTGGCTTTTCGCAAAACAAAAGGCTTCCGTGATGTTAAAATAGTCAATACGACACTTGATCTTGTTTGTTACCATACCCCGTGTCACAAGTTGGTGACCGTTATGAGTAACAAGTATAATGAGGAATTTGAAAATTTCTGTGCAAACAATGCAGTAAGTATGGAAGAAATTAATCTAAATATGTCGTTAATATTGTTATTTTCATCTGATTATTCTACACAAACCTGTACAACAGTCACAATGGCTGAAGACAGCATTGATGACACATATAACTCCACAAATGTGTGCCACCTTTATCAAGGTTATTTATGTAGAAATATTACTACTTCCTATTTTAAAACTTTATTACAACCTTGATTTATTATTACGGAAGAATTATACACCTAGACCACCGACAAGTAGTAAAATCAACTATCTTTTTTGTAACTCTAAGCATTTTTTCACTGAGCATCATAAGGGTTAAAGCGAGATATTTCGTGAAAACGAGCAGGCGCGATTTCACTTGCAATAGATTTTGGTACTCTCATTAACACTTTTGGTCATCATTTTTAAAAACGTATTCAGGCCAGGAGAACGTTGTGTATATTGTACTGAACCCATTTTGGATCACCTTAGTCCACACCTCGGGCGATATCTCCGAAACTGGTTAAGTTATCGGAACAACTGATATCTTAAATTTTAAGTTCAACATCTATAATAGATAAGTTAAAGCTTCTTACAAATATTTTTATCAGTTTTTAAGTGATGCGTGACCAAACATATAGGCAGACCGAGAGACGAACACACACACAAAAGTTCTTAAAAAAGTGGATTTGGCTTCCTCTGGCTTAATAATAATCTATGCTATCAATTTTTGTTAAATATCTGCTGTGTACAGACGTCGACCTGTTACAATTCTGCTATATGTAGAAACTTGGTCATAGGTATCACACATACACTCAAATATCTGTCTTCTAAACCAAGTATAGATATAGATTTTTTTTTGTCCGTGCATCGCCGGACAACCGATAGCTTGTAAATATATCAAATGATAACTCTACCAAGAAAATACAGAATATTTGCAAATTTTACATTTTTTTTAAATATCCCTGAACGGATTTTTCCAGGCAACCGACAAACGAAATGTTTCATAACATACGAAATTTCATATAAGGTGCATTTCATTCATATACGCGATGGGTGAAGGTCGCCCCTTTGTCGGTTCTCCGACTATAAAGACAAAAAATGTTACTATCTACATACATATAAGGCAATTGGTCAGCCGCAGCAGAACACCGCCCTCAGAGCCGCCAGTGGATGTCTTCTTATGTCTCCTGAGCAGCATCTCCACAATGAAGCAAAAATGCTCGGCTTTGAAGCGCACAGTGAGGTGTTGACCAGGCAATTCCTGTTCAACTGCACTAAACCGCAGCATCCGAACAAGCACCTAGTCAACGAAAATCCGCCTTCGCAAACATTTTGATGAGGTCCGGCATCTGATTTCCCCGCCCTTACCATCGTGCACACAGAATCAGTAAACTCCCATGTCAGCACCCTGCCAGCAACAACTCGAGGCAGCAACTCAACCCGTTGCCGAAGAGGAGCTTGAACTGCCTAGGAAGACAAGAGTGAGGCTGGCCCAACTTCGCTCTGGCTATTGTAATAGACGAAACTCTTACCTATACCGACTGAACCCCAACTTGCTCTGGTCCACCCCTTTCAAGGCCGCTAGGTTTCTAGGACTTCCGTTAGAAGAGTTCGATGACACTACTGGGTAAAGATACTGACTACCTAGGCAGGGCAAAGTAGCGCTACCACAACAACAACAACCACTGAAATTTGGTAAGGGTTTGTGAGAGTAATCCCTAAAAGCTGCATGACAACTGGGGATAACGAAAAAGGGGGCGATTTTTTTAAGAGTCCGTATCTCTGGAAGTATTTAGGTTGAACCCCTGAAATTTCATTAGGGGTTGCTAATTTATCGACGATAAATTGTGTTAAAGAAGTTAGTGAATTACCCAACAGAGGTCCCCATAAGAGAACACCTTTGTTCAGAGAATATAACGCCATTTTTCTGTACTTAAACCATTCGTACAAGATCGTTGACGCCACTGCGTTTATTTCTTAGAATTGACAGGAAATTCTTTTACCTAATTCCGGTTCAGCGTTCACGTGCTACCGTTACTTACATATACATATGTGACCCGGTCTACGAATAGGTGGCTTATGGCTCGCAAAAAAGTTTCCCCTTTTTTTCTGGTTTCAATAGTTTTGGAGAAGCTCTTTCACGTGGTGAAAACTAGAAAGTCCTACCTTGAAGAAGTGTACTAAAAATATTCCTCCATTTCCTCATTTCTGGGTAAGCATATGGCATTGTTTATCTTTAACAACTGTTTCTCGCAATTTTTTTTTTGGAGTAATTTAGATATTAATAAATTTGTACAAAATTTGCATAAATACGAACTTTACACAACGCTCATTCATACATATTTCCATGTACGAGTATTTGTTTATGTGCACCTAAAATAATACACAAACTAAACAAAAATTAACAAAAGTAACCAAAAAAGAAAAGTTTTTGATTGTTTTTGAGTTTTCTTTGTTTAAATAAAAAATTATGATTGTTTTGTCTTAAAGTATTGGAAAGAATACTAGATGCGCACATTAGAGATAATCTGCGCCCTCTTGACCTCTCGAAGGCTCAACACGCATACTCTAAGGGCAAGTCCGTGGAAACAGCACTCCATGCTATTACCTCAAAGATAGAAAAAGGGCTTGCCTTCAAGGAGTACACGCTGGGTATCTTTCTCGACATTGAAGGAGCCTTCAAGAACGTACTCCCACAGGCCGTCATCCAATCCCTTCGGGGAACGGGCCTGGAACCCCCGCTTGTGGGATTCGTTAGTCAGCTCCTGGCAAAGAGAACCATCCAGGCTGATCTGGGTGAGGCCTCAATAGTGCGATACGCATCTCGAGGCACCCCTCAAGGGGGAGTTCTATCTCCTCTACTGTGGAACCTAACCGTTAACACCCTGCTTCTGGAACTGGAAAACACCGGTTGCCAAATCATTGCCTACGCCGACGACATCGCTCTTACGGCCACTGGCAGGCATCTTCAGACCCTAAGTGAACTGCTCCAATCGGCCCTGAACCTCGTGGAGGACTGGGCTATGGCAAGCGGCCTTAGCGTAAATCCTTCTAAAACGGAAATGGTCCTTTTCACAAGAAAATACAAAGTACCAGCTTTTACACCACCCCGTCTGAACGGGGTAAGGCTCAACCTCTCCCAAGAGGTCAGGTACCTCGGCGTTATCTTAGATAGCAAACTCAACTGGAACAAGCATGTTGAGGACAGATCCCGGAAAGCTATCACTGCCCTATACGCATCCAAAGCAGCCGTAGGGAAGAAATGGGGCCTGAACCCCCGGGTGATGCATTGGCTGTACACCGCTGTGGTAAGACCCATCCTCTTCTATGGTGTTGTTGTATGGTGGCCTGCACTAGAACGTAACAGCACCATAGGAAGGATGGGCAGGGTACAGCGGTCTGCGGCGGTGCTCATCACGGGGTCACTCCCCTCCACGCCTACCAAAGCTTTGGAGGTCATGCTCGACCTACTCCCGGTTGACTTGTACGGTAAACTCCAAGCAAGCTGCAGCGCAGTAAGACTGAGCGCTGTTCAACGATGGAACGACACCAGATTTGGACACGCGAGAATCTTGGAGACCATACCCCAAAATCTGAAAACCGTGGACTACACCCTACCTATAGGCCACGCCCCAAATACCAAGTTCTCCACCACAATCCCTAAGAGGGAGGAATGGAAGGACAGGCACTTTCTAAACCGGGATTCAGACTCCATATTTACAGACGGCTCGAAGCTCAACGGCAACGTGGGCAGCGGCGTCTATTCGGAGGATCTTTCGCTATGCTTAAGCATTAGACTACCCAGCCACTGCAGCGTATTCCAGGCTGAACTTACGGCCATAGAGGAGGCTGCTCGCTGGCTTCTATCTGAAAACCGCACATCTGTGTCCATATACAGCGATAGCCAGGCAGCGATAAAAGCTCTTCAGAGTAGTAACTCTACCTCGAAAGTAGCTCAAGACTGTAGGCAATTGCTCAATGAACTGTCTTCGAAATGCTCCACAGCGGTAGTATGGGTTCCAGGCCATAGCGATATTCCTGGAAACTGTGCTGCTGATGAGCTGGCAAGGAAGGCCACGGAGCATACAGAGGAGAACCACATTAGAAGCATCTCCCCGCCTCTTGCCACGACTAAGCTCTGGCTACAACGTGAATTCGAGAAAAAGGCAAACTCTAGGTGGGCTACGGAAACGACATGCGAGGTGTCCAGGCAAACTTGGCCCCGCATCTGCCACAAACGAACCGAGTCCATACTCAAACTTGACCGACCCTCCCTTGGTCTGCTGATCGGGGTGCTCACGGGACACTGTCTCATGGGCGTACATGCCAAGCGCATGGGGGTTGCTTCAAATGATTTCTGTCGCAGCTGCAGGGACGAGGAGGAAATCGAGAGTGTAGAGCACTTCCTCTGCAGCTGCCCCGCACTAGCCAGAACCCGGCTGGAGTGCCTAAGCAGGTGCCTACTCCTCGGCCTAGCGGAGTTAGGCTCTGCCGAAATTGGAGACATTCTGCGCTTTATTAAGCGTACAGGGTGGTTCTTTCAATGAACAGTTCTCTTAAAGGTAAAAGGGACTTAAACCCGCTCAGTGGTATCACAATGGGCCAGTCGGCCTAAGTGCGCCTCTCGGCACCGCTGAGAGGCGGCCACATTAACCTAACCTAACCTAACCTTTGTTTTTAAGCAATCATTAAATGAACTGTTAAACCCGATAGGAATGGCTAATCAATCATTAACATGCTTTTCCGAAAAAATAACCTATCAAACCGGTAATCATTTTAATTACTATCATTCCTTTACAGGTCTTTATTACTAGTGAACAATAGACATTGAGTTGGCCATGTGAACAAATATACAAACCAGGGTTCCGAAATATTTACTCTCGTTCGCTCTTATTTGTGAAGCTGAACAATAAAAAAATATACATATATTTCCATTCCTCTTATCCAATAAGAACGCATAAAAAAATCCCCATCATTCGTATACCCGATCACGTGGTCGAATAAGTACTTATGTACTTCCTACATATTCAAAACCTTTGGGTTAGAGGACGATTAGAAAACTACTTGAATTCTAATGTTATTCTCTAAGGTATAAGGTTAGAGAACGATTTGAGAAACTATAGCGAATTAATTAATGTTCTTCACAAAAAGGGGACTTAGTTCTCGATATCGAGAAAAAGGTTAGTTTTGAGTCGAATTCTAACGTGAAACTCTAATTGTTTTAAATGTGTTTGACATGTTTTAAGCTTAAATATCTAATGTGAATAAAATTCAAAGTTTTTATTCCTTAGTTTATAAATACAAATAATCGTAAAGTACTCTAACCAGATTTTCGATTAGAGATACATTAGAGAGCTACATTAGAATTCTTATGTAAAACTACAATATTCCTCTAACGTTCAAGACTGTATTTGCTGGGCAGTTACAAGTAGGACCAGAGCGTGTATTCTCATAAAGAAGAGATTATCTTACTCTTTGTTATCAAATTTCAGGGACGCAGATACGATAAACACCAGCTTTAAACTGGAAGGAAGATAGATCTGGCTGATTGCAGCCTATATGGCAAATGACGCCGATTAATCAATGCAGTGAAAGAGGCAAAACTACGGAAGCTGCCAATAATAGTCGGAGCTGACGCCAATTTGCACAAAGTTGTGTGGGGTTCTACGAGTACTAACCCCAGGGATAAGTGCCTTTTATCTTATCTCATAACCTAAATATAACCTATGACCTCAACAAAACGTTCTCCATCCGAATCCCGAAGAGGCATGAACGGGAGGACGTGAATATTCTAAACCCACATTCAGCCTCCAATTGGCAGCGGCGTATACTCAGAGGATATTTCACATTTCTTAGGTATTATACTAGCTAGCCACTGCAGCGTTTTCCAGGCGGAACTTGCGGCCATAGAGCGATCAAAGCCCTTCAGAGTATTAACACTTCTTCGAAGGCAGGCTCCCCTGCAGGAAATCGCTCAAGGAACTGTGTTTTAAATTTTACAACAAGTAGCTACAACGCGCAACGCCCTAAAATAATATATTTGAGATAGCTAAAAAGCGCAATTATTTTGTTCCTTAACACTAAAAAACAAATATTGTGCATTGTCGTATTCCACAGAATCACTTCAACCACTTCGTGGTAGCCAAATCAGATAATGCCTATCGTACTAATGAATAGAACTAAAAATTGTATGTGCACAAAAACGAACATCCACAACGCTGCTGAAACGCCGTTTAGTGATCGACAACCTAAAAGTTATGTAATATTTTGAGTAGATATATTATCTGTATTCTTCGACTTCTTTTATACCTGTAATGCTACTTAATAAGTAATGTATACCCAAAAGTCGCAAATTTGGTGATGGTTTTCAAATATTTACTCGCTTGAGGTTACCATTTCTGTTCTGTTCTGTTCCTTTCGTAATATTTGGGATTTTATCTATAGCTGAGTTGAACTAAACGGTTCATGGAATTATGCAATGCTGTTATACTTCCCGTTCATCATTTACAGCAAAAAAATGTTGCAGAAATGTCCTATTCTGGCCTTGAATTTTAAATATTAGCTATAACATTGAAAGATATAATTGCTGATTATCCAAACGAAGTACCATTTGTAGTTGGATATGTTTCTCAGGAAAAGATTTGGAGTTGGGGTTGGACCATAAATGTAACTGAGAAGTGGTTTAACTATGGCAAAACTCGTTCACCATTTGGTAACTGCTTTGGAATCTTTGCAAAATGGCAATCGCGCCACCACGCCGAAAATTTACTTTTTTATATTTAATTTATGTATATCAAAACTTAGATTGTGTGGAACTAAAATATTTGTTCCTATTAATGTAACATGTTTATTTATGTTTAGATATAAATTCAAAACATGCGAAAAGTAATTTTTCCATCTTTGGCGGTTGCCCTCGTCATTAATTGTAAAAACTCGTCATTGGGTTGAATCCAAAAAGTCAATCTTTTGAGTTTTTTTATAATAATTTGTATAAAAAAGAAACCTCTTAGACTAGACAGAAAAGAACAGAAACTCGTGGAGAGCGATAAAAATACGGCCTACATCTGCAGAAGATAGCAATGATGCAATATATAAAGGAACAAATTTTTGTTGTAACATTGTACACGAAAAAGATCACAGCCAAAGTTCACAGTAAATTTTACAAATAATTGCAAGTTTTTACAGCTCTGATAAATAGTACTTGCATTTATTTTTAGCAGTATATTATGCATTTTTTAAATATACATATAATTTTGTGAACTAAAGAAATAAACAATTTGTTGTGGCCTTCCTCGAAAACTAAGCTCAAAGTTACTTTGTTAAACTCATCTATCATTCAGTGCTCTAATTCTGCGAAGTCTAATAACCCAGGAAAACGCTCAAACCGTCTTTCGATGTTCTTCCATAGTTTGTTTCTTACCCTGTTCCTATTAACGGTTTGCCATTGCGCTCCCATCGAAAACTTACAGGCAAATCTCCCTCAAGTATTTGGCATGAAATAGCAGCACGCATACCCTCTCGCAACATATCAGTCATCGCTTGTATTGGCATAATTTTTGGAGGAACTAAAAAAGAAGATAAGTCGAGAAAAAACTATTTATGTATTTTAATGAACATTGATTTTGGTGTTTATGTATAATAACTCTAATATTACATCAGTTGATGTGTAAAAATGTTGCCAAAAATGGCAAAAAAATTCATATGGGCAATTAAAATACCGATAGAAGTTGTTCTGATTATTGGTTAATCGGCCGACATTCACCGTTTGGTCCGATAACAACTATCAGTGTGATAGCTCGCTAAGGAGAACAATTTATTTTTTACACGCAATCCTAGTGTGGTAACAACATACTTTTTAAAGGCAAACAAATAATTTGGTAACTTTTACACCCTTTTGGTATTATTCTGGCTTAATTAGTTGCAATTCAATTTCGCGACCACTAAAATAGGTGGTAACGTCAGGTAACCGAGAAAATTTGCACGTGCTTTGTGGAAAGAAAATAGCACACATTGTGCACATAGGTACCGAGAATTAATAATTAATAGCATAAGCACTTTTTTAAGGCATTTCCGGCGATTACAATTTTTGGTTAGATTTTCCAGGTGCGCCCAAAAGGCCGCTTAAGCGCTGTATGCTTTTAAAACAGTGGTCGGCGTTTTTTTTATATTTATTATTAATTTTTTAGAATTGCTCTTTCATTCATTTTAAATCGCGAATAATTTACTATCACATAAAACAGTCAACAAAGCGGCAGTACGTACCACTGTGCCGCAAGTGCTTTTTCGCTCTCATCAGAAGAGTGTAAGAATATATCTGAAGAACGTAATACCCGCACGGGCTAGGTTTGCCGACCAATATTTTAAAAGCATACGCCTCCAGAAATATACTAAACAATTTTCACGTTAAAGTCGCCAAGCTATTTATTTGGCGGTAAACGGACTTTTGTTACCACGCTAGTAAAGCCTAAATGGCAGATAGGAGAAGGTTTAAAAAGACTTCGTATGCCAAAACTTCTTACGGAGTTCTAAACTATGTACTATGTATATTTATTAGGCATGGGACTATTCGAATACAAATTATTCGGATAAACACAATTTATATTCGACGGGTACAAAAAATTGGAATAGTATTTATTCGAATTATTTATTCGTTTATTCGAATAAGCGTACTAGTACTAGTACAAGGGTATATTAATTTTGTCCACATAACGGTACTATGTAACGGCGCAAAATAATCGAGTTAGATATAGGGTTCCATATATGAAAGTTCTTAGGTTGAAAAGAGGAATTGATTAAGGCATGTCCGTCCGTCCGTCTGTCCGCCCGTGTACACGATAACTTGACTAAAAATTGAGATATTTGCATGAAATTTTGAATACAGGTTACTTTCTGGCCAAGGTAGGTTATTATTGAAAATGGGCGAAATCGGATGATAACCACGCCCCCTTTTTCGATATCGAAAATTTCGAACAACGTATAAAACGAGTTAATTCTATATCAGAAGCAGCTACAATGACAAAATTTGCAATATCTATTGATTTAGATGTTCTAAGGCCGATTTTATCAAATTTTTTGGGGCGTGGCACCGCCCACATATATTTGAAGAAATTTTCAAATTTTGACTCTCAATAACTTCAGAACAGTTTGTGCTAGTATTACGAAATTTTGTAGAGGGCATACTATTGTTGTGTTAAATTCAGCTACAGAAAATAAACGAAATCGCTTGGCGACCACGCCTACTTTTTTATAAAAGTTATATTGAAAGGAGGTGGAGATATTGAAAAGTCCATATCTAATTAACTGATACCGCTATAATAATATAATTTGGTACATACATCAATTTTCATATTCTTTACATAATTTTTGCAAAATTTTGGAAAGTGGGCGTGGCACCGCCCACTTATGAGTCAAGCAATTTTCAAATTCGACTGCTAAAAACTTCAGAACGGTGTGAGATAGGTTTACGTAACTAGGTACCAGGCATGTTATGTTTATGTAGAGTACTACCACAGAAAATAAGAAAAATCGGTGAACGACCACGCCCCTTTTTGGACTAAAGTTCTCTAAACGAGAGTTAGGAAACCGGAATATGCAATATCTGTTTAACTGATAAAGATATAATGCTAAAATTTAGTACACTCATTCACCTGATGATGTTATTAGTGATGTTTAAAGGTTTTTTGGTAATATTTTGGAAAATGGGAGTGGCACCGCCCACAAATGAATACACAAAATATCAACATTTCACTATTAACAAACCACTGTGAAAGTATCATAAAGATCGGCAATGAAAACTGAACTTCAAATAGGGACAAAATTAATAAATATTGATTCAAAATTATGTAAATATTGATTAATGGACACATATATCCGTATATCAAAAAATTTCACAAAATTCGTTAAAAGTTATTGGCATGGCATGCTTTCTTTTCCAAAGTTATATATAGGGCATGGTATAACCCTTGAAAAGATCGATTCAGTACTTTTGGCTCATGTAAGCGGTTAGTTTTATAAGCAAGGAGCGTGGCCGCGTCCACCAAATTCGCTATTGTGTAGGCTCGGAATAGATTGGTTTTTAAAATGGGCGAAATCGGATGAAAACCACGCCCCCTTTTTCTAAAAAAACTAACGCTGGGTATTTAATGTTCGGTTCACACAAACTTAGACTTCCTTACTTGTTATTAATAAATTTAGAAAACGATATTCGCTGTTTTCGCATTGTGCATTATTATCGCCTTTTACAGCGAAAAACATTAATTCACAATCGTTATTACTCATTGTGTTGAACTATTGAAAGTTGAACGCAAAATAAAACAAAATATTCATTTGCAATTCTTTTAATATGAATATGCCTTTTTGGGCATTGCGTAGATTTTCCTCGAATTAACTGGCAAGCATTTGGCGAAATTCTGAAGAAATTTAGCGAACAGCGGAGCAGAATTAGCAGCGTCGTTTTTGTGTATATACAGCGCTGCCGCGTCGAAGCTACCCACGGGTAGCGTTTTGCCGATAGATGCCCTAGAACAAAGCCTACCAAGCAAATATAACAGCAATGAACATATAAATGTACAAATACATATTTATTTATAGTCAGCCCGATTCTAAACTAAATATCCGCACCTATTTTTCCGGTTCTCGCTCTTCGCCTATTTTGAACGATGTTCCAAAAAGCGGAAAGCGGTGGAATCGGAAAAGGCACCATCTTACAGGCCCGTGCGCACGGGGGGTTTTGGGGGTTAAAACCCCCCCATGGCGAAATCTAAGTTGCAATTATTTTGCAAAAATTTTCAAAATACAGTTTATAAATCTTGTATCGAATCTTGACTCATAATTTTTGACAAAATTTGTTAAAATAATTTTACGAAAGAAGAAATTGGTGAAAGTTGCAAACGATAAGGTTGGCCAATACATAAGTCCGCCACTTTGAAGTGCACTTGGAGCTTTCCGAAATTACAAAGTTGTGTAGCGTATGGGCATATTTTAAAAAATTTTACTGATGAAAACAGTGAGCAGTTTCAATTAACAAGTACTGTAAACAGTACTATTCAGGGCCTGATTAATTAGGTTTTGATGAATCAGAATTATGACTAATCAAAATATGATTTAATTTGTTCATTGCACGTCCCTAATTTGTCCAAGTACAATTGATGTCATGGCCAAATGATGCTACGGTTGTGTCAAGTGACTAGCTGACTTCTACTTTTTTCATGAGTATTGACAGAATTATTTTCCGTACCTCGAAGAGTTGCAATGTTAAACCGACTTTAATTATAGCCATGTATTCATGAAAGTGCGAATAATCCCAGCATTCCAAAGTCAGAGCACTCCAAAAAAAGCATCCAAAAAGAGTCCGCAATTGGAGCCTTTTCGGAGAAAAGAAATGAATATTGTAGAGCAAATGAACTGCAAGGCTCAATTATATGAAAGCTTTCGGGTGTTTTCTGACACTTTTTGTTGTAGGCGTAAAGAGAATTGTGAGAAAATGAACTTTGAAGAGCAGATGAGCGACAACGTTCAACTATTTGAATGTTTTCAAACATTTTGTGAGGTTTTTATTTTATTTTACCTAACAGAAGATAAAGATCGCCATTTTCATGGACGTTTATCAATAGTCTGTAGAAAATAAACATAGCACATTTCATATTTTCCGAATTGTGTCAATAAAACTTCATAAACCTTATTTTTTACTAGCAGGAAACCCGTCGTTGCTCGGGATGTAAGTAGTTCATAAAATGCTGATACCCTCACTTGAGATGACAATTTACAGGCAGAGAAGGTTCAGAACAATATTTTTTTTCCACATTCTATCCCGTTTATGTCTACGGACGCCAACTGAACCGTTTATTAATACTCTAACTTAGACATTTTGTCATCTCCTTTTCATTTGACTTTCTAGTTGTGCCTAAACATTTCCCAAGTCATCCCCAGTCATATTTTCAAAGAAATTCCCAATATACAGACACAACTTATCTAGAGTTTTATTAAAGATATGCTGATACCCACATAGGACGGGAGTGTACCTATGCAATTGATTTTTGATTTAGCTGAAATTAAAAAAAAGTTACCAAAAATTTTAGAGGAACGCTTAGTTTTTTTTTTGACAAAGTGAGTGAATTTTTCTTCATATCAATTTGTGTAAGAATAAAAAATTTCATAGGTACATACCTCCCTAAAAACCAGTATATCTTTTTTGTTTGTCGTTCGGTTTTGATAAAACAAAGTGCAGGTCCCTTTCTAAGCTTGAAGCAGTCCATTAGTGAAACTCTCATCAAAATCCATTCCTTAGTTTCCGAGATCCTTAAGTTCAAACAGACAGACAATAATTTCAAAAATGGATCAGATAAACTCTACAGTATTCCCTAAGTCATCCCCAGTCATTTTTTCAAAGAAATTTTTAATATACGACTTTCCTAGAAATTTATTATGGTATAGATTTATGATGTTTAAAACGTATAAAAAGTATACTTAATTAACAAAAAAAAAAAAAGTGTGTTCTTGAAAAATTATCAAGCTTCATAAATAGTTAAGAAAAAAATATTTAATTTTTAATAAATAAAACTCAAAAATAATTTTTATTTTTGCGTTAAAGCCAAATGAAGTCATTTTATTTCTGACTCAGAAATCAAAAATCTTTGAAATATGTATTTTTCTGATTATTTATAATGAAGACAGAAACGGGGGATAAGGTTGTTAAGAATCTTTAGCAAATTAGGAAAGTGTTGTTTACACACAATTTACTTTTACCTTTCCATTTTAATTCTTGGTCGCAATATAAATATATGGCATTTATGAATGTTACTCGACCAAGTTAACCGATTTAGGCTTTGTTATCGGTGAGGGAAACTGAGTTGCCACATGGTACACAATGAAACTATTATAATAATTTAGACATCGATTATAAAAGAAATAAAAACTTTCTTAATTTTACAATACCATTTGTCCAAATAAATTTGTAACCAAAAAAGAGCTAAAAATGAAAAGAAAGGACCAGAAAAAGAGCTAGGAGCTAAAACAGAATTTTAGAGCTAAACGCCAAAAAAAAGAGCTAGATCTAGCTCTAAAAGTACCAAAATGGCAACACTGAATGTGTACAACCAAAAAAATTTTCTGGGGTATAGTTTTAGGCATCAGAGTATGTAGTTTCAGAAAAGTTAAAGAACGTTTAAATTTATGATATATGGGTCTAGGTATCTGTTTCAGCAAATATGTTTATCTTAGTGAAAAATATATGCGAATGCAAATCTAAATTAAAACCCCCCCCAAGGCTAATTCCTGCGCACGGCCCTGCCATCTTATTTATAGCGCAGGTTTTATCAGGAGCAGCTTCATCGGTGAAAGTGCAAACTTTTTTTACCTGTTGGGTGTACGCTGTTAAAATGTCCAGCACATATTTATGAATATGCGGGTTTTTTTACCCTATAGTATTTAAAAATTTGCAAAACAATTGAATCAATAAAATGCACTAAAGAGAGTTTTGTTATCTCTTACAATGATTCCGGCAACTCGTATCATCACACAACCGTCTTCTTATAGACCTACATACATATATTGCGGTCCCTGTGCTACAGAATCTTCCGTTTCTCCGAAAGGCAATACTATGCCTTATTATTATCAATTTATCTAATTTAAAAACCTTTTATCACAAATTTTAATATTTTGCACAAATTTTTCTGTTCATCAGTGGAAGAGAATTGGCGGAAAATTTCCTGGCGAATAAAAATTTCCGTAAGGAAAGAAATCCGAGCGGATATTAAGAATCGGGCTGAGTACCTTTATAGTAAATGTCTATTTACAACATCAATTATTTAAAATAATTGTATTTAATTATTCGCACTACACTATACGAATAGCTATTTGAGTATGGGCACAATAAGCCAAAAACCATTCAACCACCATTAACCGAATAAATTCAACTATCTAAATATAATGTAAATGTGCAAGTTAACTAGAATTGTCCCACATTACGGCCAAACTATATGTACATCTATAGCTTCAGTTATGCTTACTTAGCTTAGACTCGACTTGAGAACTGTCACTTAGTGTTCTGTTAAATGAGTTTTGCATGTAACCGATTACCCAACAACTAAGTTTACTTAACTCGACTTAGAAATCTGCTGAATTTTGATTTGATACGTAAGTTCTAGGTGACATCTACTTTTTGCGATGCCATTTTTGCTTTCTTATTCCATTTTTACATTTATTTTCACATGTTGATATTTATTTGAAAGCAAAAAGTATACATATGTACCGAACGAATTTTTAGTTTCATAATTAAAAAGTGAGTAATTTACTTTAAATTGAAGCATAATATGCCTGTATGCGCTAAGTATAGTATAATCGATGATAAGTGGCGATGTCAAGTACAAGTCAAGTCAAGTCTAAGCTAATTAAGCATAACTGAAGCTTAAGCCAGCGGCGAACAAAACACCTAATGGCGCATACCAGGGTTGGGAAATGGCATTTCATGAATTGTACTAAATCCACTCAAAAATCGTACTTTTTTCGTTCAAATTGTACTGATTTTTTTTTTGTATGGATTCGCATTTTCTTTACTATTACTCATTTACTTTTTTTTTTTGTAGTTCCGAAATAAAAATACGGTAATTCTTTACGACCGTACGTAACTGCTAATACACCTCCAAAAATATCGAAAGAGGTACCAAAAGACGCGTTTTGGCCTCTGTAACAAGAATCCGAAACCGGAAAAGAAATCTTTTAGTTCAGTGGAAAGTTATTAACAAAAAACCAAAAAATGACCCAGGTCAAATCCTGATATAGGGGTCGGATCCATGTTTTTTATGTGAAGAACACCTTTCCGCATTGGCGGCCTTCGGCCGCGCTTCAAAAAATAACCCTGGGCTACGCCATTCCAACTCCTGGTGTTTGCCATAGCCGTGGCTTTTCTCACAGGGTAATGTGATTACAACAACCACATGAAAATGACATAAAATTCTGAACTTTGATTGCAAATATCTCGCAAACTACTGAAAATATTGGTTTTACGGATTCGGATTCTTGTTACAGAGGTCAAAACGCGTCTTTTGATACCTCTATCGATATTTTTAGAGTTGTATTATCAGTTACGTACGGTCGTAAAGAATTACCAAAAATTCATTTCAAATCAGTTTTTCCCTTTTTTATATGAAAATATTATTCTTAGCTCAATAAGAGTTTTTGAAAAACATAAATATTCTTTACTCATACATAAAACATATTATTATAACATACTAGCTTACCTTCGTTCTGCCCAAAATAGACTTTACTATTAAGTTTATTTAAAAAAAAAAATATCCAACTGAATAATAACTATGAATCTATTCCAATGTAAGTTGATATTCGCCGACCCACTAAATCATTTTCACCAAATCACTCAGATCAAAAATGTATTCGATAGCACCTTTTTCAATACCTCTTGGTCTCCTAAATATCTACTTAAAATGACCAAATTTTTTTTTCACCATTCTGGCATCATTGGAAAATGTTATAAAAAATGACCAATTTTAGAGTGAAGTTTCGTATCTAGTCATCTTTGGTGCTAAGCGACCTACCAGTGTAAGTACACAAATGAAAGCAACGTTGTTATTTGTTGGAAAGAAGGTTGCAATAGCGCCAAAATACATTAGAATATTAGCTGTAGGCGAAATTGTACCAAAAGCGATAGCGTAGTACTTCAGTACTTTCTTGAGCCAAATTGTATCGAAAAAGTCCAATTGTATCGAAAAACCCAACCCAGGCGCATACGTACAAGGCAAGCGCTGTCTATGCACTGCGAGAAGAAGGTACGTATATTTTGTAATCAGTTGTTTGTCGACTGTTGACAACGAAACATCAGAAATATATGTATGCGCACTATTTCCAAATGTTTAAGATTCTGTGGGAATATACAAGTATTCGTTATGCTCGATTAAAAGTCAGTTTTGTTGTTGTTTTTGAGCTTGCACAGCAGGGTAGACCATTTGAGGATGGAATTTTTTTTTAAACACATGCTTCAAAGAGCTGTACAATAACACATAAATAAAAAGAAATAAAACACAAAGTTAAAAAATTAGTTTTTTTTTTCTTTTTAGAATGTAGGAATTATGGTAACACTATTAATATAATATTATCGTTTACAATAATTTACATATATAATTAAACTTAGGTGTGCTCAACTGATTTCAAAAAATGTAGTTGACTAATTTTTCGGGTGTATGAGGGAGTTCACTCATATTCTAACACAAGCGCAAAATGTCATTGTATACGTGTGAGCACCACCCTGTCCTCTTATCCTCATTCATACAAAAAGGTGGTCCAATTTATGTGACCATGTCCGGTGATTGGATCACCTAATCCATGTCAGAGCACGCCGCTGAATAATCTATGGAGCACCTCCGTAAGAATACTTTGAAAATTTTGCCAAAAGATTACTCTGCAGTGAAGCGAGCGAGCGCTTTGGGGGTAGTTTTTTGAAATGATCACCAGTGATACATTGGCACCTGGGGGTAGGTTTTTGAAATGATCACCAGTGATACATTGGCAGCCAACGTGTTAAGAGATGGTCGAAATAATTTAATGACCCGTATGTAACTAAAGCCCTTTTTACAACACTATTAAGACCGATATTAGAGTATGGCTCAATTATTTGGAACCCTTGGTACCAAGTTCACGTCGATCGGATTGAATCGGTTCAAAAACAATTCTTACTTTTTGCGTTAAGAGATCTGCCATGGGATTCCTCATACAACCTCCCACCCTATACAGGTCGCTTGAAACTTATAAACCTTCCGACACTCTCCAGTCCTAGGGAAATGCTCGGAATCATTTTTATCATTAAATTATTAAACGGGTTGGTCTCTAGGCAATTACCGGACATCGCCACATAAAGTGAGTGAAGTGAACTTTAACGTGCCCTTTCGGCCATCAAGACATTTTAAACCTCTTTTCCTGAGACAATGTAAAACTAATTTTGAATTGAATGAGCCTTTCCGATGTTTATGTCATAACTATAACTCTCATTCCAGCACATTTGATATTTCTGACTCGCTTTTCAGCATTAAAATATCAATACTTTCCTCACTTAATCAATAATCTTTTAAATAAAAATGAATGTGTGTCTGTGTGTCTGTGTGTCTGTGTGTCTGTGTGTCTGTGTGTCCTTTATGGGCGTCCAAAGTACTCAACCGATTTTTATGAAATTTTCACAATAAATTCTTGGGATCATGGGTTAAAGCATAGGCTATATTAATTTTTGGAAAAGTGGGCGGTGCCACGCCCCCAGGCTATATAAAACTACAATTCTTCATAACTCTGAACATATTTGGTCTAAATTAATGATTTTTGGATATGTGTGTCCTTTGGTCAAGATTTATGTAATTTTGGAAAAGAGGGCGGTGCCACGCCCACATTTTTTGTGTTTTGTTTGTACTTCAATAATGTCCAAAGTTTATGGTCGATCTCTTTTAAACTTTGAAGATTGGTTCAGAATATTGTTGTGTACGATTTAGGCTATATCAACTTTTGGAAAAGTAGGCGGTGCCACGCCCCCAGGCTATATAAAATTTAAATTCTTCATAGCTCTGAACATATTTGGTCTAGATTAATGATTTCTGGATATGTGTATCCTTTAGTCAAGATTTATGTAATTTTGGAAAAGTGGGCGGTGCCACGCCCACATTTTTTGTGTTTTGTTTGTACTTCAATAATGTCCAAAGCTTATGGTCGATCTCTTTAAACTTTCAAGACTGGTTCAGAAGATTGTTGTGTACGATTTAGGCTATATCAATTTTTGGAAAAGTAGGCGGTGCCACGCCCCCAGGCTATATAAAATTTAAATTCTTCATAGCTCTGAACATATTTGGTCTAGATTAATGATTTCTGGATATGTGTGTCCTTTAGTCAAGATTTATGTAATTTTGGAAAAGTGGGCGGTGCCACGCCCACATTTTTTGTGTTTTGTTTGTACTTCAATAATGTCCAAAGTTTATGGTCGATCTCTTTTAAATTTTCAAGATTGGTTAAGAAAATTGTTGTGTACGATTTAGGCTATATACATTTTTGGAAAAGTAGGCGGTGCCACGCCCCCAGGCTATATAAAATTTAAATTCTTCATAGCTCTGAACATATTTCGTCTAAATTAATGATTTCTGGATATGTGTGTCCTTTAGTCAAGGTTTATGTAATTTTGGAAAAGTGGGCGGTGCCACGCCCACATTTTTTGTGTTTTGTTTGTACTTCAATAATGTCCAAAGTTTATGGTCGATCTCTTTTAAACTTTCAAGATTGGTTCAGAAGATTGTTGTGTACGATTTAGGCTATATCAATTTTTGGAAAAGGAGCCAGTGCCACGCCCTCAGGCTATATAAATTTAAATTCTTCATAACTCTGAACATATTAGGTCTAAATTAAAGATTTTTGAATATGTGTGTCCTTTAGTCAAGATGGTTATAATTTGGGAAAAGTGGGCGGTCCCACGCTCACATTTTTTGTGTTTTGTTTGTACTTCAATAAGTTCAAAGTTTATGGCCGATCTTCCCTAAATTTCCAGATTGGTTCAGAAGATTGTTGTGCCACGCCCCCAGGCTATATAAAATTTAAATCATCATAACTTTGAATATTTTTGGTCTGACCTAATGATTTTTGGATATGTGTGTCCCTTGATCAAGAATTATATAATTTGGGAAATTTGGGCCGTGCCACGCCCACATTTTTTGTATTCAGTGCTTTGTTTGTACTTCAATAATGTCCAAAGCTTATGGTTGATATTTTTTAAACTTTTCCAATACGTTAAAATCTTCGTTGGGTACGACATGCATAGGCTACATTTGTAAATTCTTTGGAAAAGTGGGCAGTTCCAGGACCACAAGCTAAGTAATATTTCAATTCGTTATATCCCTGAATGTATTTGCTTTAGTGACATTTTAACGTTCTTAAATCTTAATCAAAGCACTTAATTTTTTTTGTTTGTTATTGCCGTTCATACATATCCAGAGTATTATAGGTAGATATAGGATATAATTAAATAAGTACTAACTATACATCTGCTCAGCAAATGAGTTCAAAAGATCCGTTTTTTGAGTTGGACATCCAAAAAATTTTTTTTGTTTATACCAAAGACTTTAAACCCAGAAACATTGTATATCCTAAAGCACTGCAATAAATGGAATGTTAAAAGTTAAAGAAAAATATTTGAAAATGTATTTCTAGGGAAGTCACTGGTCAGGCAGAACAACGTCTGCCGGGTCTGCTAGTAACTTAATAAACACATGGTTAATATTTATTTTTACTCAATAGTTACTTAGCTGATGAGTTTCTCTCTGTAGCTGAGCAGTTTTAGATCTCGACACTTAACAAACCCATGCCTTTCAACGACTCGGCAATATATTTCCAAAAAAAAAAAAAACCTTGCGTTATGCGGATGCGCCCCTCGTGTCGGTTGGGCGGGAATGGTGGGTTATCCGTTCGGAATTATGATAAGACGTCTTGACTTTTTAGCTTCAAAATCATTTATCACGTCTTCTAAAGAAAATTAAAAAAAAAACAGCACTGCACTCACATACATACATAATGATGTAATTTTTCCTGAGTAATAGCTATTGTAATTTATTTATCGGAATTGCAACATTCCGTGGGTGTTTGAACCCCCCTAAATACTCATTTGAGGAAACGTGTCGTGCATTTTATTTTTAGCTGTTGCTATTGCATTGATCACTGGTTACGATTAGCAGTGTCAGCGTCCCTCGTGAGTACTCGTAGAGTTTTATGTTTGGATTTCAATCACGGATAACTCTAGTAACTAGAGTCCGTATAATTGAGAACCAAATTCACACAGATTATTACGCTCTTTGCATGCTTCGCTTGTGTGAGCGCACTGATAAATGAAGTGGTGTTGTTTATTTCTGTTCAGTGTCTTACCAGGCCGGTGCGCACGGGGGGGTTTGGGGGTTAAACCCCTCCCCCCATGGCCAAATCTACATAAGTTGCAATGATTTTGCAAAAATTTCACAAATACAGTTTATAAATCTTGTATTGAATCTTGACTAATAATTTTTGACAAAATTAGTTAAAATAATTTTACGGAAGAAGAAATTGGTGAAAGTTGCAAAGAATAAGGTTGGCCAATACATAAGTCCGGCACTTTGAATTGCACTTGGAGCTTTCCGAAATTACAAAGTTGTGTAGCGTATGGGCATTTTTTAAAAAATTTTACTGATGAAAACAGTGAGCAGTTTCAATTAACAGAGCGAATGAACTGCAAGGCTCAATTATATGAAAGATTTCGAGTGTTTTCTAACCCTTTTAGTTGTAGACGTAAAGAGAATTGTGAGAAAATGAACGTTGGATAGCAGATGAGCGACAAAGTTCAATTGAATGTTTTCAAACATTAAGGTAAATGTCCATAATTTCGTGGTACTAAGGAATTTTCTGACTTTCTACCTCTCTTGCGTAAAAACGGATGAAGGAAAACTAAAAAAGTAAATTTTTCCCATTGAGTTGATCTATTAAGATAGCTTTCCATTTAATTTCAAACAAAACTAACAAATGTTTTATTTTATATAAATAAAAATGTGTGAGTACCTCAAATGTCCCTAATTTCGTGGCAAAAATTTTCTGATGTACCTAACTTCGTGGTAAAGTGTCCCTAATTTCGTGGTATTTGGTTAAACTCTAATTTTATGGAAAATGAAAGTTATTTTAAACGCCAATTCCTAAAATTTATTTATTAAAATTTATGTTCAAAATTTTAAATTTTAAATAATTTTTTTATTGTTATTGTATTTATGAAAAGAAAGCGTTTTAAGACCAAGTAAGTATTAATTTGTTTAGTACTTAGTAATCAATTGATTAGACGGATTTTTTAATTGTTAATGATTACTTCAATTGGTTTTTGAGAAAAGGCAATTAGTAATTGATTGCGATTGAAAAAATCAAAAAAAAACCAATAAAAAAAATTTATTTAACTGATGTAATTTGTTACTTTTCTCAAAATTTCTTTTATTTATTATTAGTAAAAATGTTTTTTTTTAATTTTTGTGTTTTTTTGGTCTTTTAAGTTTTTTTTATTTTTAAACAAAATAAATAATTAAAAAAAATAGTTTTAAAACAAATATAAAAAATAAAAAAAATTAGTTCAATTGATGTAGCTTATTATTTTTTATTATTTCAAAAAATGTTTTTTTTTTTAATTTTTTTGGTATATTTTTAATTTATTTGTATTTTTTTAATTTTTTGATTTTTTTTAAATTAATTTGGTTTTTTATTCTTTTTTTAATTTTTTGGTTTCTTGTTAACAATGTATCTAAATGCGCAGTATACCACGAAATTAGGGGCATGCGATAAAATTGATGTAGGTAATTTCGTGGTATCGCTTTAAGCGGTAATATGAGTTTTATATTTAAATTTTTTTGTTTATTATCGCTATTCATTCATTACAAAAGCAAAAAAGTATAAATCTTGGCATATTTTTTTAAATTAAATGAAAAATTATTGAATAAACAAAAGTTCTATAATGCCATTATTTCGTTAAAACACAAGCACAAGCAGAGCTTTTCGATTAAAATATTAACGAATGGGTTAATAAAAGTGTACCACGAAATTACGTCAAAATCTTCCTCAGGGGTTTATTTAATAATTAAAATACTTAAAATAATAGGGTATCTTATGAAATGTGAAAGAAAATAAGGAGAACAGAAAATATTATATTCCCATAATTTCGTGGGTACCACGAAATTAGGTACATCACAAAAAACATGTGTTCCTAATTTCGTGGTATTTAAATATTAAATAAAATGTAAATGAAAAGTTATTGAAATAAGTTTTACAGTATTAAAAACGTTTAAGAAATGTTAAATAAAACCAAAAAAATTATCGTCAAAAAAAAAAATTTAAAGATACAATTTTTACAGGCTTAACAAATTCTACTGGTCTCCTTAACAGTTTCCTTAAGAGGCCTCCCTACAAAAGGCTCATTTTCTGAGCTTCCAACTTTATAATGATTGTTGTTGTCATAGGTTCAATTTTAAAAAATTTGTAAAATATCCATTATTACACCCGAAAAGTTAATCTTTATTATAAAATTTTCAGTTTTAAAAAAAACTCGCCAAATTTCTTGTTTGAAAGAAAAAATCGAAATACCACGAAATAACGTACTACCACGAAATTATGGACATTTACCTTATCTGAGGTTTTTTTTTATTTTACCTAACAGAAGATAAAGATCGCGTTTTCATGGACGTTTATCAATAGTCTGTGGAAAATAAACATAGCACATTTCATATTTTCCGAATAGTGTTAATAAAACTTCATAAACCTTATTGTTTATTATTTATAATAATAATAATAATAATAATAATTCCCAACGGATTATCCACCTTATTCCGCCCGACCGGCGCGAGGGGCGCATCCGCATGACGCGCGGATTGTCGAGATCTAAATCTGCTCAGCTACAGAGAAAACCTCATCAGCTAAGTAAGGTAGATAAAAAATAGATGACACAATTAATAAATAATTAGTTGACAGCGAATAGTTATTGTAAAGAATAAAGATAAGAATCAAAGGATATGAAAGCAAATTGTTGCTATGTATTTAGGATAGAAATAGTTGACATTTTTATTCTGCATTGTGAGTCTAAAATATCAAAAGTACCAGACTGAGAGTTATAATCTTGACACAAACAACGAAAAGGCTGATTTAATTCAAAATTAGTTCGGCACTGTTTCAAGATAAGTGGTTTAAAATGTCTTGATGGACGAGAAGGTACATTGAAGTTCACTTCGCTTAAAAGAAACGGGCTTGTGATTGAACCATTTAGTAATTTAATCATGAAAACAATTACAAGCATTTCCCTCAGACTAGAAAGGCTGTGAAGATTAATTAGTTTTAAGCGACTCGTATACGATGGCAAATTATACAAGGGATCCCAGTGAAGATCTCTTAAGGCAAATGGTAAAAATTGTTTTTGAACTGATTCTAAGCGATCCACGTGAACCGGGTAAAGGGAGTTTTAGTTACTCAAGGGTCGCTAAATTCTTTAGACCATCGTTTAACAAATGCTAGAACGCCTCTAGCTTTATTGACTGTTACGTTAATCTGGAAGTTAAAACTGAGTTTGTAGTCCATAGTAACCCCAAGGTCAACAAAATCATTCATTTGTCCAAGACTATAATTGTTAATTGTATAGGAAGCTGGCTGAGAAATTCCCCTCGAAAAACGCATGTATTTACATTTCTTTAGATTAAGCAGCATATAATTTAAATCGCACCAAGTAACTAGTGTATTGAAATCTGATTGGCTTATTTCTATCTTCGAATGAAGCGAATGACGTGAAAAGCTTTACATCGTCGGCATACATTAACATTTTCTATTACTGTAGAAATATCATTTATCTTATAAATAAAAATGAATGTGTGTCTGTGTGTCTGTGTGTCTGTGTGTCCTTTATGGGCGTCCAAAGTACTCAACCGATTTTTATGAAATTTTCACAATAAATTCTTGGGATCATGGGTTAAAGCATAGGCTATATTAATTTTTGGAAAAGTGGGCGGTGCCACGCCCCCAGGCTATATAAAACTACAATTCTTCATAACTCTGAACATATTTGGTCTAAATTAATGATTTTTGGATATGTGTGTCCTTTGGTCAAGATTTATGTAATTTTGGAAAAGAGGGCGGTGCCACGCCCACATTTTTTGTGTTTTGTTTGTACTTCAATAATGTCCAAAGTTTATGGTCGATCTCTTTTAAACTTTTAAGATTGGTTCAGAATATTGTTGTGTACGATTTAGGCTATATCAACTTTTGGAAAAGTAGGCGGTGCCACGCCCCCAGGCTATATAAAATTTAAATTCTTCATAGCTCTGAACATATTTGGTCTAGATTAATGATTTCTGGATATGTGTGTCCTTTAGTCAAGATTTATGTAATTTTGGAAAAGTGGGCGGTGCCACGCCCACATTTTTTGTGTTTTGTTTGTACTTCAATAATGTCCAAAGCTTATGGTCGATCTCTTTAAACTTTCAAGATTGGTTAAGAAAATTGTTGTGTACGATTTAGGCTATATACATTTTTGGAAAAGTAGGCGGTGCCACGCCCTCAGGCTATATAAAATTTAAATTCTTCATAGCTCTGAACATATTTCGTCTAAATTAATGATTTCTGGATATGTGTGTCCTTTAGTCAAGGTTTATGTAATTTTGGAAAAGTGGGCGGTGCCACGCCCACATTTTTTGTGTTTTGTTTGTACTTCAATAATGTCCAAAGTTTATGGTCGATCTCTTTTAAACTTTCAAGATTGGTTCAGAAGATTGTTGTGTACGATTTAGGCTATATCAATTTTTGGAAAAGGAGCCAGTGCCACGCCCTCAGGCTATATAAATTTAAATTCTTCATAACTCTGAACATATTAGGTCTAAATTAAAGATTTTTGAATATGTGTGTCCTTTAGTCAAGATGGTTATAATTTGGGAAAAGTGGGCGGTCCCACGCTCACATTTTTTGTGTTTTGTTTGTACTTCAATAAGTTCAAAGTTTATGGCCGATCTTCCCTAAATTTCCAGATTGGTTCAGAAGATTGTTGTGCCACGCCCCCAGGCTATATAAAATTTAAATCATCATAACTTTGAATATTTTTGGTCTGACCTAATGATTTTTGGATATGTGTGTCCCTTGATCAAGAATTATATAATTTGGGAAATTTGGGCCGTGCCACGCCCACATTTTTTGTATTCAGTGCTTTGTTTGTACTTCAATAATGTCCAAAGCTTATGGTTGATATTTTTTAAACTTTTCCAATACGTTAAAATCTTCGTTGGGTACGACATGCATAGGCTACATTTGTAAATTCTTTGGAAAAGTGGGCAGTTCCAGGACCACAAGCTAAGTAATATTTCAATTCGTTATATCCCTGAATGTATTTGCTTTAGTGACATTTTAACGTTCTTAAATCTTAATCAAAGCACTTAATTTTTTTTGTTTGTTATTGCCGTTCATACATATCCAGAGTATTATAGGTAGATATAGGATATAATTAAATAAGTACTAACTATACATCTGCTCAGCAAATGAGTTCAAAAGATCCGTTTTTTGAGTTGGACATCCAAAAAATTTTTTTTGTTTATACCAAAGACTTTAAACCCAGAAACATTGTATATCCTAAAGCACTGCAATAAATGGAATGTTAAAAGTTAAAGAAAAATATTTGAAAATGTATTTCTAGGGAAGTCACTGGTCAGGCAGAACAACGTCTGCCGGGTCTGCTAGTAAACAATAAGAACATAATCGGGCCCAGATGGCTTCCTTGAGGAACTCCTGAGGAGACATAAATAACATCGGATTCACAATTTTTAAACACTACTTTTTGTGATCTGTCACTAAGGTAAGAAGAGATCCAGCAATTGAGACCCGGCTAGAAACCCAACTGATGTAGTTTATGAATAAGTAACGAGTGACACACTTTATCGAAAGCTTTGCTGAAATCAAAGTAAATTCAAGTAAGTTTGTAACGGTGGACTTTCCCTTACAGAACCCGTGTTGACAGTCGGAAATTAAGATAGAGATAGGATTCGTAAGCTGATTGGTAACAATAGCTTCACACACTTTTGGGATGGCAGAAAGCTTTGCTATGCCACGATAGTTCTCTATAGAAGCTTTGCTTCCGCTTTTATGAAGCGGTAGAAGAAACGACTCTTTCCATGCTGTTGGAAAAACACCACACTTTAGTGACAGATTGAACAAATTGGTAAGGGGTTTGTAAGCACACTTCTTCAAGAAGCTTGTAGGAATCCTATCAGGACCGCATTTAAAAGATTCCTTCAAGGTTTTCAGATAAATAAGAACATCATTGGCGCATATAGTTGGGCAATTAATTTAATTGTTCCCATGTAGCTCATAGGGATAATTTAGAAAGTCAGAATTGGTGACGGCAGAATAGTTAGAAATGAAAAATTGCGCAAAGAAATTATGACCCAAAAGAAATAAAAAACGACCCCAAATAGCTTCAGAAAAGCCTCTGAATGGATGAATAAAAGAAAAGCACCAATTAAAGGGCTCCGAAAGGCGTCTGAAAAGGCTCCAAAAACCCTCAGAATGGAGGAATAAATGGCTCCGAAAAACGTTCAGAAAAGCGCCAATAAAAGGCTCCGCAGTTCATTAAAAAGAGTCGAAATCGGAATTGAAAGAAGCTCATTTTGGAGAGTAAAGCTCTGAGAAATGAGCGTTTTATGGCTCCGAAAGGAGTCCTTTTTTGCACTTTTAGTTAGCTGGGATATGCGATCATATCACCAATTCTCTATTAAAGTTATTATTAAAGTTAAAGAACATTTAAATTGATGATGTATGGGTCTAGGTATCCGTTTTAGCAAATATGTTTATCTTAGTGAAAAATGTATGCGAATGCAAATCTAAATTAAACCCCCCCCCCAACGCTAATTCCTGCGCACGGCAACAGAGCAATAGCTTATGCGGAAGTATTTCACTAACGCGCAATAAAAAATGTATTCAAAATGAATGAATGTAATTATTTTATGTTAACAAATGCGTTTGAACAAATGCAATGCATATTATGCTACAAATGTTTCTCAGGAAATGTACGTGCCATTATGAAATGTTTCATAAAAACATTGTGTAATAATAATTATTTCTTGCGCGATAACAAAAATTATGCACACCCGACCTTGCTTCTTTCTTAGCTAGCGACGCACTGAACACAAACAAACGACAGCATTTCAGTGGAGCGCTCTCACTAATGGTTCAATTACCCGCCGACGCAAGCACGTAGTACGTGTCAGCTGACACGACCTGTCTTACAGTGTTGCCATTTTGGTGCTTTTAGAGCTAGATCTAGCTCTTTTTTTTTGGCGTTTAGCTCCGAAATTATGTTTTAGCTCCTAGCTCTTTTTCTAGTCCTTTTTTTCATTTTTAGCTTTTTTTGGCTCCAAATTTATTTGTACAAATTGTATTGAAAAAAGAAGAAAGTTTTTATTTCTTTTATAATCGACGTCGAAATTATTATATTAGTTTCATTGTGTACCATGTGGCAACTTAGTTTCCCTCACCGATAACGAATACCTAAATCGGTTAACTTTGTCGAGTAACATTCCTAAATGCCATATGTTTACTTTGCGAATCAAAATGGAAAGGTAAGTAAATTGAGTGTAAAAAACACTTTCCTAAGTTGCTAAAGATTCTGAACAACCTTACCCTCCGATTCTGTCTTCATGATAAAAAATCAGAAAAAATATTTCAAGCGTTTTGAGTTCTGAGTCAGAATTAAAATGACTTCATTTGGCTTTGACGCAAAAATAAAAATAATTTTTGAGTTTTACTAAAAATGATATATGAGCATTTCCGTAGAATGGTCAACCAGAGCAAAAATTTTAAATGTTAATAAAAATAAATTCTTGTTTAACCCTGTTACACAAAATTAGCCAAATTTTTATAAATATAAAGCTTTGGAAGTTGATTTAAATTTTTTTTATGAAAAATTGGGATTGAAACATGAAAAAATTTTTTTTTCATTTCCAGCCAGTTTTAAAGGCCTGTTTCTTTTCAATTTTTTCACATGTTCGACTTATACTAGGGATCCTTTTTTGCAACAAAATACCCCCATGAATATCAGTTAAGACCATCAAAATGAAAGAAGAGTGAACGACGATGTCTTAACTGTAAATTTTTATTGAAACTTTTACCTCTGCCTGGATCGTACGTTCGCGACCAAAAAAATACATTTTTTGTTACCATTTCTCAAGGAGTGTAAGGAAATGTATAGAACTACATTTCTAAAGCCGGTTGAGTGCACTTAATTGAAAACCAAAACTACTTCTCTTGAAGGGTTTACCAAACCATTTTTTTTAATTCTCAAAGTTGCGTACGTTCGCGACCGTTTTGCATTTTGATATATTTTTTCCTACCAAAAACTGAAGCAAGAAAAAATAGGTTGTTAATATACTTTTTTTGCATGGTTAATAATGGATCATAGGGTTTTGAATAATTTTAATGAAGTTATTCATAAATTTTCCAACCATACATTAAAGTGAGTATACTTTATGTTATGCAAGCCACTTTCGAGTCTTTCGGTGTGAGCCGCGGGATTTCAGTAGAGTCTAATAATTTATGCTATCTTCTTTCTTTATAAATACGACATATAAGTTTTAAACTTGTGAATTAAGTGTTCCTATTCATATAATTTGTAAAACATTATGCCGAAAATAGGAAAAGAAAGTGTATGGAAAAATCGTACGTTCGCGACCGGTATTTAAGCGTATATATAAAAATGTACTGAAGATATTTTAAAGCTAAATAAACGAAAAGAAAGTCACTTTATGCGACTTCAATATGTTATCAACCATTTTGAAAAAATCCATTCCATTTCGCTGAATTTTGAATTTTTCCAGTTGCACAAAAAAGTCACTTCCATTTTGCGTACGTTCGCGACCACATGTTTATTGCCCCCACAGTCTAAACTAAAAATCGAACAAACCTGCCTCTTGCACCTAAAATTGACCTTCCAAAATGCTATCAAAGTCGCAAAAAAAAAAAAAAAAAAAACCTATGTTTACTTTGTTTTTTGGCCCATAAACGCGTACGAACGTACTGTTCGCGACCGTGGAAACACCCATATGTATTTTGTTCTTAACTATTTATCAAGCTTGATAATTTTTCAAGAACACACTTTTTTTTTGTTGACTTAGTTATACTTTTTATACGTTTTAAACATTGTTTAAGTTAAATCTATACTATAATAAATCTCTAGAAAAGTCGTACATTAAAAATTTCTTTGAAAAAATGACTGGTGATGACTTGGGGAATGCTATAGAGTTCATCTGATAAATTTTTAAAATTATTGTCTGTCTGTTTGTCTGTTTGAACTTAAGGATCTTGGAAACTAAGAAATGAATTTTGATGAGAGTTTCACTAGTGGACTGCTTGAAGCTTAGAAAGGGACCTGCACTTTGTTTTATCAATATCGAACGACAACAAAAAAGATATACTGATTTTTAGGGAGGTATGCACCTATGAAATTTTTTTTCTTATATAAATTTATATGAAGAAAAATTCACTTACTTTGTCAAAAAAAAAACTAAGCGCGCCTCTCTAAAATTTTTGTTCACTTTTTTTCAATTTCAGCTAAATCAAAAATCAATTGCATATGTACACTGCCGTCCTATGTGAGAGGGAGATGGCAAAATGTCGAAGTTAGACTGTTAAAAAACGCCTTAACTTTAGTTGGTTGCCGTAGACATAAAGGAGATATAATTTGGGAAAATAAATATTGTTCTGAACCTTCTCAGCCTGTAAATTGTTTTCGCAATTGAAGGTAGCAGGAATTTATTAACTACTTAGGTACATACCGAGCAAAGCTGGGTTCCCTGCTAGTATGAAATAAATGTAAAAACTTACACACAACACTTAACCCAATAATGACAGAAACCCAAAAGTTGATAATTTTTGTTGAAATTTAGTTTAGCGCCTATACTTAGTCTCTTAGAATGGTAGAAACAATGTTTTTTTTTATTTTCTGCAGTGGGGTTGACACATATTGGGTGGTTACATATATGTAACGTTGGTCACTTTCTTTCGAATTGTGTGAATCCACGGAAAGTATACACATGCATTTATTTATTAAAAAATTTCACAAATCATTTTTATTTCTATAACAATGTAACCAAAAATAATAATACACAAAGAAAAGATAATTCATTTCACTTTCATAATATACAAAACAAACAAAACGAGCTGGAAGTCCTTGGCTTGCAGGTGAACAAAAAGAGTGAATTTTAGTTTACCGATATAAAGTGATACTTTTGAAAACAATCAATGCACAATCCAACATCACATTTTACACATTCTGTTGTAACGCTAGATTTGCAGTTGGAGCCTTGACATCTTCGTCTCTTTCCAAGTGGAATTCTTGCTATAAAATGCGCCTGACAATCATATCGCGAATTTGAGGATTCGGTATAAGATCTTGGTCGACGATAGCCGCCAGGTGGTTTCGCAACACCGAGAGTTCTGCAATAATATCTAGCAGTGGATTGGCGAAATTGAAGCTGAGACATATTGCCTCCGCCTTTGCGGTGCAGAATCCAAGCATTCTGAATAGAGACGTCAACAAGCCAAGTAAAAATTGATGACCACCACTTTCTTACTCTGGCCGAAATACGATAAGTACACACGTTTTGGTCCATTCGGTCTGTTCCACCCATGAAGCTATTGTAACGACTAATTGCTAAAGGACGTGGAACATCTATCTTTTTACGAACTTCACGTGAGTATCTCGGAACAGTAGATATAGGATGCATGCCGTATATTGTAGACGCTACTGTGACAATGGAATTGTCGTTCCACTTGGTGAAGTAAATATCCGCCTTTTCCAATTTCACACCATCTATCCATCCACGTTCAACTTTCATCTTGATGAGTTCCTTTTTGGATGGAAAAATACAAGATTTCGGAATGCAGTTCTCACGAATAGTTCCTGTACCTTCGTAGCCTCTTTCTTTCAATCCTATGAGGACATTTATATTTGTGAACAAATTATCGAAATGGACCGAGAAAGGATACTGTTTCACCTCTTCATCAAACTCGTCCAGCATACAGAATAGCGGTGCTGTTGGCTTTGAATACTTTTCGATATACGCTGGATTGATCCTCGGATTTGAACCTTGGTACATTTCGAAATTTATCAAGTAGCCTTGCGGTGTGTTCAGTGACCACATTTTGTAGCCGAATCGCACAGGCTTTCCTCTTATGAACTGCTTACAACTATGGCGGCCGAAGTATTCCACCATACTCTCATCATAAGAGAGATTTTGCTCTGGGACAAAGTTCTTTCGGAAGCGTTCTTTCAGTTTATCGGTGAGTGGACGAAGCTTCCATATTTTGTCTCTCTCATCATATAAAGACATGTCCGCAAAATGAAGGTTGCTGAATATCGTTTCGAAACGAGAGCGTCTCATGGCCTGTTGAATCATTTCGCTACCCATGTCATCTTCCTCAGACCAATAGTCCCTTTTAGCAGGGGCTGGACGGTATCCAGTAACAATGAGAATCCCCAGAAATACTTGCATTTCTTGGGGTGTAATTGCTGGGCTCTGTTTGTTTGGATCCTTGAACACGGCATAGTTATTAGTTTTATCGCACAGCATATTGACTATTTCTTCATCAAAGAATTTTTCAAATAACTTGTAAGGTTCAATGTCATACGCCGCTGGGTAGACCAAATCGGGGAAAATGTTTAGGTTTCTGGCATATTCTTCTTGTGCAACCCATTTTAAATCTTTGCTTATAATTGCTCGAGACCTTGTTTGCTTCATTGAAGCGACTGGAACAGGTTGCCTTTTCTTTTGCCGTTTTGCTGGAGGTTCTATCATTCTCGGTGGCGAACGAAGTGGCAGTTTCAGTGGAGTTAATCGCACATAGGCTTCAGGAAGTTTTTGTGATATTGATTCAGGTGATGCTGTCATTGGCTCAAAAGGAGATGTCACTTGTTGCGAATTTGTCGTCATTTCTACAAAAGGAGGTGTGGATTGATGAGTGCTTATTGCGACTGCAATAGAATCCGAAGCAGTGTATTGCGAAGTTTCAGTCAACGATGTATTTTTCTTATAAAAAGATGATGTGGGCAATCCTTCCTTCAAACGAGGAGGTGTTTCAAGAAGGTTCGTCTGAACGTTCGAGAATGAGTGTTCCAGCACATCTTTAATATAGTTTGCCAGCTCGTCTTCAGCTACAATATTATCTTCTTCAAAGTCATCGTCAAACGCTCCTGCATATACCACTTCACAATTAGTCATCCTATGTCTCCTAGATAAATTTCTCAATCTTCCTCCTTCATCTTCATTTGAAGATTCCTCGTCAGAAATATGTTCTTCATCCGGTGGCTCCAGAAATATCTTCTCGACATCACGGCCATCGTAATTATCTGCTTCTAGCAGCTCAAGGATCTCTTCAGTGCGTAAAACATCACTTAAATAATTAAAAAGGAAGCAAAGAAAAAATAAGTACACTTGTCATAGGAGTGGCCAACGTTACATATATGTAACGCTGACTTTTCAAGGTCTAAGCACGAAGGAAATTCAGATTTTTTGGTTTGTTTTGGTTTTTAATATTTCGTTATCACAGTTCTGAATAAACCTGTACAAAAATTCTCCCTAAAAAGTGAAGAAAAATATTTAAAAAGACCTACTTACATTTTGCGCTTGCTCATAACTGCAAAAAAAGGCACACAGGAAAATTACACTCACTTTAAACTTCTGCTCAGTTCGGTGGTTGTAAGTAAACTGATCGCAACACGCGTCGTCTTGAAGTTTATGCATAAAACTTCGTATTGACGCACGCATAAATCCAATTATAAAGCTCAAAATCATTTTTATGGATGATTATCTAAATCTATGTTACTGTTACATATATGTAACGTTAGTCAGTAATGGGTTAAGTGCCTTTTAGCTCATTTTTTACATGTTTTGGATTTTCTTTAATAAATCTAGCTCTTTTCTAGCTCTTTTTTTTCTCAAACCTAGCTCCAAAATAAATTGTATCCTGGCAACACTGCTGTCTTATGAGATTGCCATGTAAGTGATTACTCAAACTACTTTTGATTTTTTACGTTTGCCTACTCACATTTTCGTATGCTCTTTTTAGATCGTTTTTAGTTGTTTTACAAAAATACCTTTTCAATTATGGGAATAATATTGAAATAACCCAAAATAAATTTTGCTAAAATTTGATTTCAAATAAATTGACCAATTATTATTATGCATTGTTGCGAGTAGACGTGTTTAAAGTGTGCTGCAGTAATTTATTATTTATTTTAAATTGTCACCAGTTTATCTGCATTTGTGTGCCTTGCTGGACAATTCTAAAGCCGTGGTTTCCTCGAAAAGCGGTGCCGCTATGTAGCGGTCGCTATATAGCGGTCGCAATGCTTGTCGTCATGAGCGGCACCGCTTTTCTGTAAACTTACATGATCACCGTTCCTTAATTTTTTTTATTTTATTTGCTTTGTTTAAATTTTGTTTGTTTTCTTTTTTGAATTCAAAATACGTTAATATTTATTTTGAAAAAACTGACATGTTTCAATTATTGCATTTGGAGAAAAATTTTGAAGCGTTTGATAGAATTCACACCGCTATGACTATATAGCGGCACCGATTTCGAGGAAACCAAAGCTTAATACTTCCTGCCTTGAAGTTTTGTTCTCTATTTTTACGAACGTCTCAAAGTTTAATATTAAAATTCAGTTATACTCAAAAAATAAATATTCGTGAAAATGAAACCGGTGACCAAGGCGAATATATATATGGTGGTGGCAAAGCGAATTCAGCCATCTTGGGCTTAAATCGCCGTTCACTCGGATGTCAAAGTGAAAGAGAATATGAAGTGAACACCACTAGGACACACACTGTTTGTTTTCATCGCAGAAAGTGCTTACGTGAATTTCGGAGTGAAAATTTAATTAATTAACTGTTAAAATAGTGTTATTTATGTAGAAATAGATATTTACTTGCATGGTCATCGTGTGAAGTGCTGAATATTGCACAAAGTATGAAGCCGCAAGCACTGCTAATGTAAACAAACCTTTGAGGATTTTCTTTTGATGACATTTGTATGTACCCCATAAGTACTACAGAACGGGAAGAACAAGCAATCAGCTGATTGTATGCCATCACCAGGTATATAATTCGCCTTGCCGATGACAACAAGAACAAAAAGTGGGCGCCAAACGGACTCTACTCTGCAAAGTAGTTTGACCGGTATCAATAAAGATGAGAGAGAAGAGAGCTTACCAACACCATCTCCATTAGATCGTATGGAAGAACAGCTGGAATCTCTGAGAAAGAGTATTATTGAAGAGTTGACTGAGCGAGTGAAGGAGAGTGAGGAGAGATTAATGCGACGATTTGGCGATTTGACGGATGAGTAAGCGGGTCTTAAGAAGGCAATGAACAACCTAGAAGTGCGTGTGGAGCGAGCAGAGGCTCGCTGAGGTAAATGACTGTTTAAATCAAGCCATATCTACTGACATTATCATCAATGGTCTCCCTTGTGCGAAAAATGAGAACATTGAACCCGTATTTGCCAAAATTTGCCAATCCATTGGTTTGCCTGTGCTAAAAACCCGTTCTGCATTTAGAGTCCGAAGTAATAACAATACTAAAACACCCTCAGTAATTGTTAAATTGATATCTGCTGCTTATCGACCGACTCTCTTTAAGGCTATGGCTCGCTTTTGCAAAGATAAAAATCTGCCTTTATTGCTCCGCGATGCTGGATTCCCCTGCAATCAAACCAACTAGTTGAAAACTACTTTACAACTAGTATGTGCACTAAGCCCAACTAGTCAGCCAACTGTCATATTTTCATATAAGCAACTGGTATTTTTACAATGTTGATGCCCTACGACATTTCAATTGTCAGATTTCGACCAGAACATACCAGTCATCTACTAGTATATACATACTAGTTTGCATATAGTTGAAATATAGCAGTTTCATAGTAGTTCAAAATGGAATGAAATGAACTAGTAAAATTTCAGCCCAGTGGGCCTAGTATCAAACTAGTTCGAAAAAGATTGAACCTTTCAATGCATTTCGTCTCATTTCTGCTGTAACCTTGTATCTTAAAAAAAACCACTTAAATAGGTACTTAGTTCAGTTTTGCATATTGATTCCCATTTCAAGATTCCAGATGCATTTTCACATTCGAAGGAATATTCTTATACAGTGTCGTTACGAGGTTAAAGCAGAATGAGAAGGATATTTTAAAATTTTGATTGAAAAAGGTCAATGCAACCGAAAAATGCATATAATAGCTATAAAAATAAATAAAAACTAAAAGAAAACTTTGTTTTAATAACTTCATAGTTAAAAGAATACATATAAGGTAATTAGAGTTTGAACTTTTTCAAACTAGAACAATTTGAACATGAAAATTGTAGTTGAATTCTAGTATGGAATAGACTTTTCCAGACTAGTATGATTTCAACCAGAAAAGTGTAGTTGAATACTAGTATGGAATAGACTTTTTCTGACTAGTATGATTTCAACCAGAAAATTTATTTATTTATTTATTCAAGCCAATCAGCATACAAATCTTATAGGCTATGTAAACTTATATATATATACAGTAAGCAATAATACAATAATTCAATGCAAAATTGTAGTTGAATACTAGTATGGAATAGACTTTTTCAGACTAGTATGATTTCAACCAGAAAATTGTAGTTGTATACTAGTATGGTGTCTGACTAGTTTGGTGTTTCACTGCAGGGTCGATGCAGATGGAAATATACACATGCATGAGTGTCTCACTAATAGCAACCGTGGCTATGTGTATATTCGCGTCCGTCCCCAATGCGATGATGTCAAAGTTATAAGTACTGAACATATTAAAACTGTTGTTGCTGCAGGTGCATGATGATGTTTGCGGAGAGTTTTAATTAATCATATACTTATTACTTCTTATTCTTAATAAGCAATGTGTCTGAATTGTGTGTACTTTTTATTTCTTTTTTTCTCTTCCCCCTTCTATGCAAACCACAGCCTTTCTCTTATTTCTTACTTAATAACTCTTCTAACATCTATCTGCTGCTATTTTCCGCCCATGCAAATATTGTTTTGTTTAATTGTGTGGTTTTCTTTGCTCCTTTTCTTCTTCTCTTTGTTTGCCTTGATGGTCGACCAGCACAGTCGTCTTGTATGCTTGTTGATAGTTGTTCTTGTTTTGGTTCAGCATGGTAAATGCATATCTATTTAATGTTAATGCGTATGTTTGATGATACGTACTCTCGCGTTAATAATAACAAAAAAATACTTATCGATATTTTATGTAAAGAAACTTGTGGGTTAAATGTCGTACATTTTAATGCACGCAGCCTAAGTCAAAACAAGCTTGATTATGTTAGGTTTATTTTTGAAGGGTCTGCAGTAGATGTTATTTGCGTTACTGAGACATGGTTCCATGGTGACCTTACTGACTTCAGTCTCTCTATTAGTGGGTACAACTTCTTGAGGAATGATCGCGACCATAAGAAAGGGGGAAGTGTTGCTTTATATTATAGATCAAACCTGAAAAGCAGACTGTTGGCTATGTCTGACGACTGTGGTATTGACTACATCTGTACTGAAATATCAGATGGCTGGAGCAAAGTCCTAATTTCGTGCGTCTACAACCCTAATAAAAATGTTGTTCTCGACCCACTTTTTGTATCTTTATCAGAACTTCTAATGGACTAGGAGCGTATTTTGATTTGTGGTGATTTCAATATTAATCTGTTATCGAGTGATCCGCACTGCAATAGGTTGATGGACCAGTTGGCTGCAGCTGTACTCTGTATTGTTAATGGTATTGCGCCAACGAGATATGCTCATAACTCGACTCCTAGTATTCTTGATTATTTTATTACATGTGAGCACCAACATGTCCTTAAGTTTGACCAAGTGGACTTTATTTCTGACAACGACTTAATTTTTTGCACCTTGGATGTTGTCATGAATAGACCAAATTTGGGTGAGACCTTACATTATCGCGACTTGAAATCATTGGATGTTCCTTCATTACACTTAATTGGAATTTGTGTAGGTATCTTGAAACAGTAGATAAAAAGCTAGACTATCTTAACCAAAACCTCACCATGCTATATAATACTCATGTACCTCTTCGGTCATTAAAAATTGAAAGCATCTGGTGCCCATGGTACAATTCTAGAGTTCGTTCTGCCATTAGGAAACGCAATAGTTTTTACACTAAATGGAGGAAAAATATGACTGATTTTTCTTGGCGCCGATATAAAGTAGTTCGTAATGAAACAAACGCAATAGTTAGAGAAGCCAAACGGTTGTACAGTAATTCTAAGCTGAATCCCTTACTCCCTTCTAAGGAACTATGGCACAACTTAAAGAACTTCAAAATACATGGTAAAGAAAAACCCGAATGTGAAATTGATCTTGATGGGCTCAACGATTTTTTTGTTAGCACCAACAATAACGCTCGATGTGATAATATAACTAACAATATGGCCCCATGTATTAGCCTCAATGAGGAGTTTGAGTTTAATTCTGTTACTGAAGATGAGGTTTTAAAGTCTCTTTTGAACGTAAAATCGAATGCCATTGGAGAAGATGGGATCTCGCTGAAATTTTGTAAGATTGTCATCCGGTATTTAATAAGCCCCTTAACGCACATTATAAACCATTGCTTTACCAGCTCGTGCTTCCCCTCAGTCTGGAAAAGAGCCATAATTGTCCCGGTTGCGAAAAAGCCCAATTCGCTTAGCGTTGGAGACTATAGGCCCATTAGCATTCTGCCTGCCTTTTCCAAAGTGTGTGAGAGCTTCATGGCTGGGCAAATCTCAACCTTTGTGCAACAGAAAAAGTTATTATCTCCACTTCAATCTGGGTTCAGAAAAAACCACAGTTGCTCAACTGCAATGCTTAAAATACTGGATGATATACGTATATATTTTGACAAGGGAAACTTAACACATTTGACTCAGTAGATCACAACATATTGTGTATGAAACTGAAACACTACTTCGGTTTAACAGACAGCTCTGTAAGACTTATGCCCAGCTATCTCAGTGGCAGAACTCAGAGAGTTAAGTCTGGCGAATCTTCATCCCAGGCTAAAACTGTAAGTTCTGGAGTCCCGCAAGGATCTGTCCTTGGCCCACTTCTTTTTAGCATGTTTATTAATGATGTTTTTTCGGTACGTCAGTATGTGAATGTTCACGCATATGCAGATGACATACAACTGTACCTATCTAACCGTATTGGTCTTCTTGAGGACTTATGTTTTAGGATAAATAGTGACTTATCTGCTATATCTGATTGGGCTTCTAGGAATTACTTGTGTCTAAATGCATCCAAGTCGTATGTCTTGCCAATATATAGTTGTATATAGTATTCCAAAGCTGTGGATAGATTCTAGTTCACTTGGTTTCACAGACAAGATAAAGAATCTTGGCTTTATCATTAACTCCCGACTTACTTGCGTTGACCATATAAATAGGGTTGTTGGCCAAGTGTATGCTATACTTCGTAGGCTAAGAGTATCTTCACAATTTACCCCTGTGGAAACTAGGCGAAAACTAGTTCTGCAACTAGTTATGCCCCTTATTACCTACTCGGAGGTAGTATACAGCAAGCTGGATTCTGTGTCTTGCCATAAACTTAATGTTGCTTTCAATTATGCTACTCGTTATGTATATGGTATCGGTAGGTACGAACATGTTTCTGCCTGGCGAACCAAAATTCTCGGATGCACTCTAGAAAACTACTTGCTCGCAAGAAATTGTATATTTCTCTATAAACTTAGTGTGTTTAATGGATCAGTTATGCTTGCATAGCATGGCAATACATTGCATGGGTTCTGTCATTTTCGATATCTGTTAAATGGGTTTTACATGTATTCGATTATACAACGCATGGCAACCCAGAGCATGGCATAGAAGTCTGTTGAATTTTGATCTCTATGTAACTTAACATACCTACTGTCAAAGCTTTTGCTTATCATTCTTATAAATTTTAGTAAAAAACAAATAAAAGCGTTGTAATGGAAGAAGAAAAGCTGAAAGAATGTGTGCGAGCTCATGAAATTCTGTTTGTTTCGCGAATATCTGATTTTGAGGGGCTGTGCGTTGTGCGAAGTATAATCAACATTTTCTTTTACGTGCTGTGTATTGCTATGCTATGCCCTGCTATGCAAGCATAACTGAGCCATAAGATGCCAGCCTATCTATATGAGAAGCTGACGGCAGTGAGGTAACGAAGGCACCATAGTCTAATAGTACCCAAGTATAAGTGTATCTGACATCCTCTAGATTGTTCTTTATTAAAGCGGTAAGAGTCTGGAATTCAATTCCTGAGTCTGTGAAGGCTGGACTGACCAACACCAACTATAAGACAAGAATTTACATTTTTTTTGCTTCATTTTAAGTGTACGACATCTAAGCATATCACTACTATCTCTTTCTCTCTAAATCCTATCATACTTTAAATTTTATCATACTTTAAACTCAACATGTCGTTATTTTATGAATTCATTATATTTTTATTAGTGGTTAATCCTTAGATAACCTGAAATACTTTAGTCTTTAAATACTTAATATAATTAAGTTACTTTTGTAATCATATGAATGTATATAGTTGAAGTACTATTAAAAGACCTTAGTCTTACTTTGTACTACTTGAGAAATTGAATAAATTGAAATTGAAATTATCACCTGAAACTAATGATTATTATATCGCGCGATTTTTTATTTCAAATTTTCATTTTATGTTATTAGCTATTTACATATGTATATGCATGTACACTGTATTGTTATTCCCTTTATGTTATCTTTATTGCCAATTCAGAAAGGTGTTCTGCACAAAAATACCACGAATCCAGCCCATAATATGGGAACGGTGGCATGTTGCCACCGTTCAGGGCAACCACCCGGAATTGGAATGGCGTAGCCCAGGGTTATTTTTTGAAGCGCGGCCGAAGGCCGCCATTGCGGAAAGGAGTTCTGCACATAAATACCATGGATCACGCCCCGAATCGGGGATCTGACCTAAGTCAATTTTCGGTTTTTTGTTGATAACTTTTCACTAAAACAAAAAAATTAAATTTCGACTTCGGATCATTGATACCAAGGTCAAAACGCGTATTTTGACACCCCTATTAGCGCATTCATATCACTCAAACGTATAATAGCAACAGAAATCACACTTATAGCAAAACGTTAATGAAAGAATTCCTAACAATCAAAAATGAATAAATACCTAATTAGGCGTTTCTTCATTTTTGTTTGTTAGGCTTTCTTTCATTATGAAGAATCAGCTAACAGTTTTAATGAAGAAATGCCTAAAATCTTAGATATTCTTTTATTATGAACAACCGCCTAATTCCTATATGAAATATTTAGGCAATATTTCATTTTTTTTAGGCGTTAGTTCGTTAGGCCTTTATTCGCTGAGCCCACTCCCTTAGTGATTTTAACCTTTCGTAAAAGGAAAAATTCCGTTGTATTATTTTATATTTTTATATTTTACAAAATTATGGTTTCTCCTTTTACGAAATGTGCACTATAAGTGATTTTTTATAGTAAAACAATTTTGTTTACTTAGTTTTCGCGACAACATTAACCAGCGGTTATTGCAACGGACCTACAAAGTAAACCGGCACAAATTTCAATGAATGGGCATGTTTTTAGCACTTTTGACACTATTTCCATTTCAGTTTGGAAATAGTGTCAATGACTTATTTTCCATTTTCTTGTTGACACTAATTCCATTTCGAAAGCGCAATAGTGTCAATTGACACTATTTCCTTGGTAAATTGGACCAGTGACACTATTACCTGTCACAATAAAAGTTCGCCCAAAAGTACGTACGTACTTTATACGTACACGTACGTTACACGTCGGTGTGTAATTCAGCTATAACTCTACCTCAATTGCAAAATTGCCTCGGCCTGCTCTAGTTCGAATAGTTAAACAAATTTTGTTATTGTTTGTGCACACATTTGTACACTCAAACATACATACAAAACATAAATGCACGCTCATAGGTACAAGCAAAGAAAACAGCGAATATCGTTTTCTAAATCTAATACTATTCGAATATATAAAGAAATAATTCGAACGAATACTATTCGAATTTTTTGCAACGACGATTTTTATTCGTTTATTCGAATAGTATTTATCCGATACAAATCCCACTCCTAATATTTATACATATTTTTACGAAAACCAGATCCAAGGCAACTGTGGGTTGGGCAAGATAAAACTGGTATGATACAAAATCAGATGTTTACTTTTATCTGTAATTTTTTAACGAGATTAGCACATAATCAAAGGTCCATCCTTTGATGACTTGCTAAACTGTATCAGCTTGCTAAACATAATTGCTGTAAAAATACTTTATTTAGTTATCAGATCAATAAATTTTAAAAATCTTCACGAAAAAATCTGACTTTCATAAATTTAGAGTCCGTGTTCATTCATTATTAGTAAAAGTTACATTGAAACGAATAAGGAAGTCTAAGTTCGGATGGACCCGAACATTATAATGATCTGTTATGGCATCCTAATTTACGCAGGTCCAAATTAGTACTTTTCAGTTCGTATTAGCGTTGAAATAGAGAGGCGAACGTCGACTCAGCTCATCCTCCTGCTCACTTCAGTATACTGTCTCTTCTTCTCATACATTGAACTTGACCCCCTCAAACTTTTATGTAATTTTACATAGAGGTACATCTTACCGACCCAAACACAACCTCATACGATAATAGGTACTTTTAAAGTGTGATTACTACGGAATGGGTTTATCGATTTCAAAGGTCTTCATACCATTAGAAAGGTATTGAAATTTGATTTCAAAAAAATACACTAAAATTTTTTTAGAATACTGGAAACATTTTTTTTTCCAAATTAAAATTTTAAGCTTAAAAAACATTTCAAAGATTAAGCGATTTTGAAAAATAAAATTTTTTTATAAAGGTCTATTTAATATATTTAACATATCTAAAAAGTAGAATCGTTTTTTTTTCTTTTCTTTTTAAAAAATTTATTAATATGTATATAAATACGCCACATGAAAAACTTTAGGAGCCACATGAAAAACTTTAGGAAAAAAACTTATTTATAGGGTCAAGGCAGTCCCCGAAATTTAATGATGGGGGTACGGGGCTAGCAACCCCACAACCCCCTTCAGTCACCACCATCGCCGGTATTTGCGCACTTGACCATCTTAGCATATGCCTTTTGTTTTAACAAAATATATTAATATTTGAGCGCGTAACTAAATTTTCTCTGTCAGGACGCATAAGAAATTCATCATATGTGATTTCATAAGAAATTCATCATATGTGATGTGTGCCAGATCGGAGTAACATATAGCTCCCATACAATCGATTGTTCCGATAAATGTGTTCTGAAGAGTTTGTACCAATTGTAAGGATCGTACACTCTAAAAAAATTATGCGTATTTATGAAAGGTGTAAAGCCTTCGGCACAGCCTAAGACAGCCCTTTCCTTACTTGTTTTCTTTTTATCTTGAACGTTTGTCTTGATATACCTTAATAAATATATATCTCGATTCGTTTATGCAAATGAAGTAATATACCTTATGTACGTAACAAAAAAAAGATATAAAAATGTGTGTCTTTTAACAAATTTTCACAATATATACTTGGGTGCGGCATAAACAGTATACTATATGTAGTTTGTCATAACTCCGAACGGTTTTGGTCTAAATTAATGATATTTGGATTTATGTATTACTTAGCCAATATCTACATAATTTTGGACAAGTGGGCGGTGCCATGCCCACATATTTTGTGATTCATTTATATCCATAGTTTATTGTCGATGTCTCTTGAACTTTCACGATAGGTTGAAGAGCTCGACACAGTCTTTACATAACTTTTGGAAAGCCCTCAGGTTATATAAAACTGCAGTTCGGTATAGGTCGGAATTTATTTAGTTCAAGTTGATGACACTTTACTTTGTGTTCTATGTATAAAAATCTCAAACGCGTTTGCTAGTATATTATATTATATATTTGCGTGCAGACAGACGGACATGGGGAAATCGATTTCGATCATCGGGCTGATCATTTCAGTAGACTTTTCTGTTATTATTATACTTATATACATTTCATGTTCATGAAAGGTATGAAAATCGAAAAAGATATATAATTTCCCTATTGCCTTTGCATGTTTGTTATCCGATTTGACTGAATTTTGGCACACACTATTGAAAAGCAACCAATTTTCATTCAAATGTTTATTTGGAACTATAAGCGATCAAGTTCGCCCATTTTTACAACAAACGGTAACCTTTGTAAACACAAATTTCAGGCGGAGTTATAGCAATTGTAAAGAGTCCACTATAAAAGGGGCAAGGCCACGCCCATTTTCGAAAATTTTCATTTAGGGATTTCGTAGCTTGCGGACACTTTGAAAGTGAAATATAAAGTAAAGCTATTTTACGCAAAGTTATTGCATATTTCATATATCTACGATCCTCTTAAAAATCTTTCATATAAAAGTGGGCGTGGACCTTAACTGATTTTGCCCAGTTTTTCCTGGATCATTCTTAGCACACCAAAAACTTCTTGGACTTACGTATTACATTAAGCTGTTCGTTAAGAAAAACAAATTTTGTGCCGGGAGGAATATGATGCATAATTGTGTAAAATTAAGCTGTTCAAAATTTCACTCGAATTGGACAATTTTTCGAATTCACGCGTTGCTTTGAAAATCTTAAAAACTATATGCACTCTAGATGCAGCAGTTTATGCAAAAAAACTGATACCCGTAAACTTGGACGACTACGATTCTAAAGGGAAAAATTTTAAAATAGCTATAGGTTTTGAGATTTCGCCGAAGTTATCGTTTCTTACAAAGTGAGAATACGCCATTTTGGTAATATTAAAAAAATCTCCAGTTCTACAAATCCGATCAAAAACTTTTTTCAACCTGTTAAAGACGATGCAGTGATATAACGCCCATGGTGTAAAATTAAGCTGTTCAAAATTTCACTCGAATTGGACAATTTTTCGAATTCACGCGTTGCTTTGAAAATCTTAAAAACTATATGCACTCTAGATGCAGCAGTTTATACAAAAAAACTGATACCCGTAAACTTGGACAGACTACGATTCTAAAGGGAAAAATTTGAAAATAGCTATAGGTTTTGAGATTTCGCCGAAGTTATCGTTTCTTACAAAGTGAGAATACGCCATTTTGGTAATATTAAAAAAATCTCCAGTTCTACATATCCGATCAAAAACTTTTTTCAACCTGTTAAAGACGATGCAGTGATATAACGCCCATGGGCGTTATTTCCCATTCTAAAAGGAAATTACGCCCATGGGTCTTATTTCCTTTTTAAAAGAGAAATAACGCCCATAGGATTTTACGCGAGCAAAACCGCGTATGTGTAAAATTTAAAATTTAATTTTAAAAACAACCCTGAACTACACCATGCTAATTCCTATAAATTATTATAAATAACCCTGGGCTACGCCATGCCAACTCCGGGTGGTTGCCCTGAACGGTGGCAAGGAATTGGCCTTGGGGGGGGGGGGGTTTAATTTAGATTTGCATTCGCATACATTTTTCACTAAGTTAAACATATTTGCTGAAACAGATACCTAGACCCATATATCACAAATTTAAATGTTCTTTAACTTTCCTGAAACTGCATACTCTGATGCCTAATACTACTATTTTTTTGGCTTCAATCAGATCTTGTTACTTGGTGCGATTTAAATTATATGCCGCTTATTCTAAAGAAATGGAAATACATGCGTTTTTCGAGAGGAAAATCACAGCCAGCTTCCTATACAATTAACAATTATAGTCTTGGACAAATGAATGATTTTGTTGACCTTGGGGTTACTATGGACTACAAACTCAGTTTTAACTGCCAGATTAACGTAACAGTCAATAAAGCTAGAGGCGTTCTAGCATTTGTTAAACGATGGTCTAAGGAATTTAACGACCCTTGAGTAACTAAAACTCCCTTTACTACATTAGTCAGACCGATACTTGAATACGGTTATATAATTTGGAACCCACGTTACCCGGTTCACGTGGATCGCTTAGAATCAGTTCAAAAACAATTTTTACCATTTGCCTTAAGAGATATTCACTGGGATCCCTTGTATAATTTGCCATCGTATACGAGTCGCTTAAAACTAATTAATCTTCACAGCCTTTCTAGTCGGAGGGAAATGCTTGGAATTGTTTTCATGATTAAATTACTAAATGGTTCAATCACAAGCCCGTTTCTTTTGAGCGAAGTGAACTTCAATGTACCTTCTCGTCCATCAAGACATTTTAAACCACTTATCTTGAAACAGTGCCGAACTAATTTTGAATTAAATCAGCCTTTTCGTTGTTTGTGTCAAGATTATAACTCTCAGTCTGGTACGTTTGATATTTTAGACTCACAATGCAGAATAAAAATGTCAACTATTTCTATCCTAAATACATAGCAACAATTTGCTTTCATATCCTTTGATTCTTATCTTTATTCTTTACAATAACTATTCGCTGTCAACTAATTATTTTTTAATTGTGTCATCTATTCTGTATCTACCTTACTTGGCTGATGAGGTTTTCTCTGTAGCTGAGCAGTTTCAGATCTCGACGATTAACAAACCAAAGCCTTTCAAAGACTCGGCACGAAAGAACAATCCGCGCGTATTGCGGATGCGCCCCTCGCGCCGGTCGGGCGGGATATGGTGGATAATCCGTTGGGAATTATTATTATTATTATTATTATTATTATTATTATTATAAATAATAAAAAATAAGGATTATGAAGATTTATTGACACTATTCGGAAAATATAAAAAATGCTATGTTTATTTTCCACAGACTATTGATAAACGTCTATGAAAAATGCGATCTTTATCTTCTGTTAGGTAAAATAAAAAAAACCTCAGAAAATGTTTGAAAACATTCAAATAATTGAACGTTGTCGCTCATCTGCTCTCCAACGTTCATTTTCTCACAATTCTCTCTACGTCTACAACAAAAAGGGTCAGAAAACACTCGAAATCTTTCATATAATTGAGCCTTGCAGTTCATTCGCTCTGTTAATTGAAACTGCTCACTGTTTTCATCGGTAAAATTTAAGAACAAAAAATGCCCATACGCTACACAACTTTGTAATTTCGGAAAGCTCTAAGTGCAATTCAAAGTCCCGGACTTATGTATTGGCCAACCTTATTCTTTGCAACTTTCACCAATTTCTTCTTCCGTAAAATTATTTTAACTTATTTTGTCAAAATTATTAGTCAAGATTCAATACAAGATTTATAAACCCCAAAACCCCCCACGTGCGCACGGGCCTGCCGGGTGGTTGCCATAGCCGTGGCTACCGCCACATGAAAATGACAGAAAATTCTGAACTTTAACTGCAAATATCTCGCAAAGTACTAAAAATATTGGTTCAGCGGAGTTATATTCATGCTCCTGGGACCAAAGCGCGTCTCCTGATACATATCTCAACATTTTTGGTTGTGTATTTGCGCTCGGTACCCCACGTAAACGATTACCCACGTCTAGATGTAGAATCTGAAATGAGATTTTTTTCAACCGTTCAAAAGTTATTTGCAGTTAAAGTTCACAATTTTCTGTCATTTTCATGTGGTTGTTGTAATGGCTCATTAGGCTGAGCCAAAAAGTGAAAAAGTGGGAAACGTGGCACGCGGAAGGACATCACCGTGGCGGTAGCCACGGCTATGGCACACACCCGGAGTTGGAATGGCGTAGCTCAGGGCTATTTTTTGAAGCGCGGTCGAAGGCCGCCAATGCGTAAAGGAGTTCTGCACATAAATCCCACGGATCACGCCCCGAATTGGGGATCTGACCTAAGTCAAATTTTCGCCTGCGGCGCTACTTCGTCGAATCTCAAACCCAAATGCGTCAATGACATTAATTCGCATGTCCAAAGCGAACTAAAGTCAAAATGTTATACGAATTAACGGCACTGACTTTAATTCGTTTTTGGTCATGCGTCTTAATGTCACTGACATTAATTTCACTGACGTTAGTTCGCGCCACCTCCAGTACTACTCGATGGTTGTCAAACCAAAAATGCATTATTCGCATTTTAGAAAATTGGGATGTACTTGTACAATATTTCACTTATGATGAATTTCTTATAGGCTGAAAAAAACATACATTTTGAACCCGACCCTCTCAGAATTTGATGAAATTTTGCATAGAGATACATCTTACCGACACAAACACAACCTCACTTTTAGAAATTGCATTTTCGAAAAATTGTGGGCGTGACAAGATATCGAAATATCCGAAAAATTACGATAATAGGTACTTTTAAAGTGTGATTACTACGGAATGGCTTTATCGATTTTAAAGATCATCATACCATTAGAAAGGTATTGACATTTGATTTCAAAAAACTACACTGTAAAAATTTTTGAGTACACTGAAAAAAATGTTTTTTCCAAAATAAAATTTTAAACTGAAAAAACCCCGATTTGATTGAAATATGCACCTATAGTTAGAACACCAACATCGCCGGTTTTTGCGTAATTGAATTTTTTCTGTCAGGACGCATAGGAAATAGATACCCACCTACTTTTTAGATTTTTATATATATTAAATAGACCTCTCTAAAAAAAATTTTATTTTCAAAATCGGTTGATCTTTGAAGTATTTTTTCGAAAATGCAATTTCTAAAAATGAGGTTGTGTTTGGGGCGGTAAGATGCACCTCTATGCAAAATTTCATCAAATTCTTAGGGGGTCGGGTTCAATGCATATTGGGTTTGATATGAAATTCGTCTTACGCAAGTGCTCAGGACCAATTGAAATTAGCAGAATTTATATTATATTTATATGTATGTAACACAGCATATTTGCTGTTCTTGAAATATGTACTTGAATATTCTAATTTTCTCAATGCCCTATTTCAAACAATGAAGCCATTAATACATGACCTTCGTGGGGAGTCTGTCAAAATATTTTTTTAAAATTGGTCGAAACTGTATTAAAAAGTCGGAGCTTCAAGTAAACTGTAAGATAAGTTCACCGCATATCACGCTACCTATTGAAGAAGTGTATATTGGGCCAGAGAGAAAGTTAGTTGCTCAAATGCCTTTGAATTGCCGTAGTAGAATTTATTCAGCTTGTCTTTAATTTTATATAACCGCACTAGAAGAAATCCAAAAAAGCTTACCCCTTAGTGAGAATTCTATATTTAGAGAAATGGGTTTTATAAATCCGCAAATTGCTTTGTTCTCAGATTCTTTAATGCCAAATTATATATTTGAAAAAGTAGAAAACTGCCAAAAAATGAATAAGGAACAAAATTTTTAAGAAGATGTACTGTTTCCAAATTTGTCAAAAATGACAAATTATGTATTGAACTTACCTCATGCAAACGCTGATGCTGAAATAATATTTTCTATTATAACTGATGTACGCACAAAAAATAGAAATAAGCTAAGTGAAAAAAGCAAATACAGTGTCGGACGATACTAAAGCGCCCCCTATATAACATCGAGCTATAACAACAACGTCTTTCATATGCGATTTTGATTTATTTTGTTTAGAAATATTGTTCACGTTGTAAGGAATACTTTTAAACTTATTCTTGAACATTTTGTACAAAATTCAGAATAACTCTGCAAATTTTTACCTAGTTTTTCAACTTTTTTCCTCGGCACTTTAGAAAAATTCTGAGTACGCAGTTTTGTAGCCCATTCAATTTGACTCTAATAAAGTGCCAGTATTAAGTAGCTCAGAAAGCGCCTTGATTTTTAATAATTTTTCATGTGTATTTTTTCTCCATACCTACATCGAAATCACAACATTCTTTTTTATATGGAGAAAATACATAACTTAGTTCGGAAAAAAATTTATTCAAAATCAAGGCGCTTTTGGAGCTACTTAATACTTGCACTTTATCAAATTGAATGGGCTACAAAACTGCGTACTCAGAATTTTTCTAAAGTGCCGAGGAAAAAAGTTGAAAAATTAGGTCAAAATTTTGCTAAATTTTTTTGAATTTTGTGCAAAGCCTTTAGAAAAACCTTGAACGACGTTTGGTACAACATAAGTCAAACTTTTAAATGAAATTATCAAAATATTATTTGTAGAACGTCCTTGTCTTAATTCGATTACAAAAAGGGGTGCGATTGTATTGGCCGACACTGTACATAATACTTCTATATTGGCAGTAAGAGCTAATACCGCTCGAAAACATTACAGTACAGATACATATATTATTTTTGAGCGAGGCAGGCATATATTTTTATTTACAAAAATATGTTCAAAAGTCATGAGCGTTTCAAGAAAAAAAAAAGAAAGTGTGTGCCGTGCACACCCAGGGGAAGTTTACTTCTATAATTTAGCATTTCGCCGTCTATCACGAGCCCTGTTGTTATCTTTCGGCATATCGGTCCCTAAACGTAACCAACAAAATTATGAAAATTCATTTGTTAACAGATATCGGTAATTCTATTTCCCACAAAATATCACAACCGTAATAAATTCCATTACAAAGAAAAATCAAATGCAATTATGATGTAAGTGACGTTTTGCATGAAATAATTAAAAAAAAAAAACAATGAAAAAAACAAATTGGAAAAAAGTAGCCTCGAACCCGCGACCTTTTGCGTGCTCATTCGCACGCTTACCTCATATGCCATATGTCGATATGTTTTTATGTCAAATGCCGTCTATGGTGCTTTTGCTATATGAGTTTTGTGTGGTTTATGCGGAATTCAACTATTATTTTGTTACAAAATATGTATATTCACAATATTTAGAAGAAGATTCAACAAGGTGATTTTGTGCTCTTGACAAATTTGTCAATCTTGATAACATTCAGGAAAAAAATATTTTTATCAAGTGTTTTTGAATTTTGCGTCAAAGCCAAATTTTATTTTATTGAAATTAATTTTTAATAACTTTTTTTTGACGCAGAATTCAAAACACTTAATAAAAATTTTTTTTCATGAATATTTATCAAGATTGACAAATTTGTCATGAGCACAGAATCTCATTAATTGAATTTCACGCCAACAAATTTTATTTAAAGCTTTGCAGCACTCGCGCTGAATCTACAACGCGATCAAAAACAGCAATTGACGCCGTGTTTCAACATACCTTTATGCTTGGTTTTCATTAGGACAAAATGACTGACCACAAAAACTGACTTAACTGACACTATGGCGATTTGGTGTCAAATGTGTTTTCATTACGACTTAAAAACTGACATAAAGTCGATAAAGCAGAGTGTGTCAAAGACTGACGTCAAATTGTAGTGTCAGTCGATTGACGTCACGTTTTCACTACAAAATTCACGACAAAATTTGGGGTGCGAACCCAGCTCCACAAAAAAATTGAGTCAAATGAAATAGATTTGCCAACATGTTGACAAATCTATTCTGAGTGTCAAAGTTATTCGCATTAGGAATAATCGCGAAGGTCAATATAAAATGGACAAAAATTTCAAAATAGTATAAAAAAGGAAAAAAAAAACAATTTTTACAACATTTGGGGTGCGAACCCGTCTCCACAAACAAATTGAGTCAAATGTATACATACATGAGTGTCAAAATTATTCGCATTAGGAATAATCGCGAAGGTCAACTCAGCCGAAGTGCAATGGCCAAGCCTCGCTCCGGAGGAACCGCCTTCATGATCACGGTAACCTCTACGCCAGGTAAGTATGCTTTCATCAGCTAAAAACGAACTATTTCAATCAACATCATGAGCAACGAATGAACAGCGTCTGCTATTTTTATAAATATCTATACTACTAGTAGGCTTTGTGTTTATCAATGCGTGTGTTTGTGCGTGTGTATACCTACATACTGTAAAGCGCTGTCGCTTAGCAACAACAACACTCATATGGTTGTTGTCTTCCAATTTCCGTGACAGTTTTTCCCAAATGCATGCCGCTATAGAAGTAAACTTCAAAAAATAATAATTTACAAAAGCGGTCTTTGGAAGCATATGTATGTTTGTATTTAATATAGAAGTATATAGTAAGAATTTCGTAACTCGGTACGCTGGAGGTTTGAGAAGCGAAATGAAGAAATTGTATAAAAAGTCCCTGTGTGACAGAGCTTAGCTAGATAGGAGCTGTTGTTGTTGTAACGGCCGGACTGTAATGGCAGACATTTTGTATGACCTGTGTAACTTCCTGGTCATGCCATCCCTACGTCCGCTTCATATCCGTGGATCAACCCACGAGTTGCACGTCCCTCCTACGACCGGTATGCCTACTTCGGACATATTGAAATTCTACGTTTCGTTTCATTTCTACCGTTCGTTTGACACCCATGTTGAAAAACTAATTTTGGGTCACATTTGGGTCAATATCTCTGGAAGCGGATAAGATATCCTGACGGAAGATGTCTTAAATTTTAGGATAGGCGTCTAGTAATATAATGGTGAAAATTACATTCAATTCAATGGAGTAGTTTTTGTGTGTAGTGGGCATAATGTTAAAAAAACCACATTTTTGGTCACCCTGGGCCCACATTTTGGTCAATAACTCAGGAACTGGAAGAGATATCCAAATGAAGGTTATACAAAATTTTAAGTAGTTTTTGAGTGATACCCGGACAATCATTTAGACAGACAGACAGACAGAGAAAAATCCTAAAAATTTTAGATTTGTATTCCGTTGGTCCAATAACGACCCCTCCTATTAGTTTTTCTTGAATATCTTCAATGTACAGACATCGACCAGTTACAATTTTATTATATGTACATATGTATGTATAGATAGATGATATGCTGATACCCACATAGGGCGGCAGTGTTTTTGGATTAAGCTGAAATGGAAAAAAAATAAACAAAAAATTTTTAGAGTCACGCTTAGTTTTGTTTTTTACAAACTAAGTGAATTTTTCTTCATATAAATTTATTTAAGAAAAAAAAATGCATAAAAATTAGTTTCTTCCGATTTTGATAAAACAAAGTGCAGATCCCTTTCTAAGCTTCCTGCAGTTGTGAAACTATCATCAAAATCCATTTCTTAGTTTCCGAGATCCTTAAGTTCAAACAGACAGACAATAATTTTAAAAATGGATCAGATGAACTCTATAGCATTCCCCAAATCATCCCCAGTCATTTTTTCAATGTTCAGACACGACTTTTCTAGAGATTTATTATAGTATAGATTATAAAAAGTGGGCGTGGCTACCATTTTGCCCATTTTAAATAGTGCTTGGAGATAAGTGCCAAGGAACCTGCATGTCAAAATTCACCAAGGTTTTTCAAAATTTACTAATGTTATCGTGTTCTCTTTTTATCCTGAACATTTTGATATATATGTACATACATCTGATAATATGAATTCAAATATATAGGTAATGCAAAATGCATAATTGCAGATATAGCTTTCATCTAACGGCATATACATATAAGTAATAAGAAAGAATAGCCCACTGCTAACAACAACAACAACAACAACAATAGCCCATGAATAATAAGAAAGAATAGTCCACTGCTAACAACAACAACAACAACAACAATAGCCCATGAACAATCTTCAATAATGTTACAGTTTTTATAAGACTGGTGGATTCAATCGTTTTGGCAACTAAAAAAGTAACAAAGTTAAATTTAGTCTTTACATTTTTAATGATAGAATGTTCATGACATCCAAAGCCGGTTTTTTCATCGTCGGTTCCGAGTTATTGACAAAAATGTGGACCAGGTGTGAACCTAGGGCTGTTTGTATGATATGGGTATCAAAGAAAAGGTGGTGATGAGGGTTCAACCGAGGAATGGTTATTAGTCGAAATTTTAGGGATGCAGTCAAATAAGTTTTTCTGCAAAACAACGCCTGATTGAGAACAACCTTAGAGACGACTTTTTGCCATAGGAGACAGGAACACAGAATCTAGAGCACACAGGTTTGAGTTCCAATATGCCAAAACCATCGTTCTATAATGATCCTACAGTTGACTAATTTACCCTGGCTAGACATTTACATTCACATTTTATGTCAGGATTTAAATATTGTCGTCATGGATTATGCGCTCTGGTGTATTAATTACTGCAGGCTGGAAATGAATTTATATGCTTCACAACATTTACATTAGAGTATGGTGCTAATCGAAATGGCATCTGAAATATATTAATTATTATTCAATGGCCAAAAAAAATTTCCATTTAATGGTATTAATCTTTTATTCAGGAAAACTATTATAAATAAAAAAATTTATCAGTATACCAAGGGCTTCGACACTAAAATTTCAAAAAATGGAGTTAATGCATTGAGCGGCTCTTCTATCTCGATTCGTTTATGCCGTTACATAATACCGTTAGGCGAACAAACCTTTCGTGCGTAGCACAACTAAATGTAACGCCCGCGGTTTTTGTTAGTATGAGGAGGTCTCATGTCAATGTTAATAACATAATCGGCAAAACAAAATAGAAATATACCCCAAAAAAATAAGGATATCATTCATGCATCAAACAACTATAATCAGCTCTTAATAAATTTATCCAACTCCCGGGATTGTAGGAAAGCAATCCTGAGTTTTTCGGTCTCTAAAAATAGGCGTCCACGATATTTACCTAATACTTGGATTTCCACATTGCGCCGAGATGTTTGCTTCTGTTTATTTTGTGCCATACATGTATAAGTGCCTGCATCCTCCAGTCGCTGAAGCTGCTCAATTATCAGAGTACCGTTGTTATAAGCTCTTTGTCTGCGATTTATTGGCAACGTTTGTCCATCTGTTGACGAGCATTTAAAAGAAAACAGAAGTTCAGAATAACGGGAGATAATATATAACTTAACCTAGGGATAGCACAAAAAATACTTCGAAATCACAGTCAAAAGCACGATATGTATTTTCAACCTTTATAAGTGATCAACAAGAATAGCTTTTTTCTCATCTGTTAGCTCAACTATACATATATTGACATTGATATATTGACAGTTGAATCAGATTCTCTCGTAAAGGATTATTGTGTCAAACGAATGTAAACAAATAAATTAACCATTTGAAGTGCATGTAGCTTTTAACCAATCAACAGTATAGCTTTATTTTGTATTTCTTTTATTTTACTTTAGTCGAACCATTTGTCAAAGATCCCTACAACATCCATCCAGAAAAAGTGCGGGATAATATAATTCGACAAGTAACAGTGTATTCTATAAAACATGTAAGCATTCCTTACTTGAATTAAAAAAAGAAACACATTTTGCCGATGTTTTGTTTTAATTGCCCAAGTTTTGTTTTTTTTTTCATTCCTTTATTGACAATATTAGCACAATAAGATCCTGGTTGATCTTTTATAGTGCAACAATGGTTACATAAAAGTGGGTATAATTTTTTAAAACTTAAAACTTATGAATTTATATATTATTACAGGTACAATATTGCAGCAAAAATAAGAAAGAATAAAGTATAATCAACAATATCTAATAGTTATCGTCATGTTTTATTTTTTTGATCAAAAATAATCGTTATGTTTTGTGTTCTATTTTTTGATCGAAAATAAAACTCATGGTTGAGTTTTATTTTTTTAGTCCCTTAAAAAACTTATTCCTTGAGTAAAATTTCGGATCGAAAGACTCAAAAGGCCGCTGCCTGTTTTTGGCAAGTAATTTATGAAATATATGGGTTGGTATAATCTCGTCAACATATGTACTTAATAATTCAAACATATTTATAGACACATATGTCTGTACATATATATATGCACATAGGGGCAGTGACTTTTTGAGTTTTTCGACCGGTGAAAAAAATTAAAAATCAACATTTAATTTTTGAGGAATAAAATATCGCTCAAGGAATAAGTTTTACTTGCGACTAAAAAAAAACTCAACCATGAGTTTTATTTTCGAACAAAATAATAAACCTAAAAAAAAACGATTATTTTCGATGAAAAAAATAAAACTCAAAATGATTGATTAGATGTAATTTATATACATAGGTTTCGCTCAAATTTGTTTCAATTTTGTTTCGTATATCTACTTAAACTGTTTTCCGATACCGGGAAGCCTTTACATTTTTTCATTAAAAATATCAAAATAATCATTTTTGGGGGTCCCTGAAAAATTCAATTTCTTAATTGTAGATAAAGTATTTAGCCATACACTTTCATAAAACCACTTAATCTTCATTATCAGACTTCTTTATAGGATCATTTTTCGATCTTACAGTTTATGTTCTATTTATGTTTTTATATTTGTTATTTTAAACTTCAATAGTTTACTTCAATATATGTACATAATTAAAGTCTTTTGTGAAAAATGATCGGGAAAAATTTGGAATTTTCCATTAGCAATTAAGTTATTTCAGTATCAAGAATACTGTTAAATTTAAAACAAAATTGTATCTCATATTCCTTGGTATGAACTAAAGACAAAGAACAAATATTGAAATTTCGAAAATTTATAATTAAAACAGTTTAAAATGTGTCCTGTAATGGGTTTTAAACTGAAAATATTATTTTTAAATGGGTTAAAGATTTTGTTCAGTTTGACATGTAGTTTTGTTTCCACTGAGCGCAACGTCAAATTCAATCATATTACGTTATACATATCGTTGGCTTCGTGAGCAAATCGACTGATGAGTGAAAGATCACCCTATTCCAAAATATTTTTAAAAAATGCCCTCCTTCAGAATTCGTTTCAAAATCGCCCCGTTTCAGAATATGGCTGGAGATCGCCCTATTTCAGAATTCTTTTTAATAACGCCCTATTTCAAAATTCGATTCTCGGCTGAAAATGTTCAGATAGGGCGTATTTGAAACTCATTTTGAGATAGGGCATTCTCTAAACGAGTTTTGAAATAGAGTGTTATTTAAAAAAAAATCTGAAATAGGGCTTTTTAAACAAATTCTGGGATAGGGCGTTTTTCAAAAATATTTTGAAATAGGTGATACAATAGTACAATAAACTAGTAAGGAAAGGGCTGTCTTCGGCTGTGCCGAAGACTTTATACCTTTCATGAATACGCACAACTTTTCTAAGTGTCCGATCCTTACTTACAATTTCTTACAAACTCTCCAAAACTGTTAATTTTAAGATACATAGCCCAAACCACATTTATCGGTGCAATCGGTAATATGGGAGCTATATGTTATGTAAGTCCGATCTGTATGATTTTCACTACACACATTACTCATATAATAAGTACCAAACCTGCCAAATTCTACGTTTCTAGCTTTCTATTTGCAAAATTTATAGCCCAAAACCCATTTATCGAAACTATCGATTATATGGGAGCTATATGTTATGTTGGTCCGATCTAGGTGATTTTCACTACACACATTACTTATATAGTATGTTCTAAACCTGCGAAATTTCGCTCTTATAGCTTTTTAATTGCAAGAGTTATAGGCCAAAACCCGTTTATCGGAACAATCGATTGTATGGGAGCTGCGTTGTATCGGTCTGATCTTGCTGGTTCCGACAAATGATTAATCCTATGCAAAATGGCGCCTGCTTGCAAAATTTCATCGAGATATCTCTGAAACTGAGGGACTAGTTTGCGTTCAAACAGACGGACGGACGGACAGACGGACATGGCTAAATCAACTCAGCTCGTCGCCCTGATTATTTCGGTATACTTAATGGTGGGTCTATCTCTTCTTCTTCTCACACTTACAAACATCGGACCAAAGTTATAATACCATTTCATGTTCATGAAAGGTAGAAAAATATATCGTTTACCAAAAAAAAAGTTACCATAATGTCGATTTTCGACGCTGTTATGCAAATGTGCTAAGTTCACTAAAAAAACAAACAAAAAGCAAGTGCTAAGCAGTGTTGCCAGGATACAATTTATTTTGGAGCTAGATTCGAGAAAAAAAAGAGCTAGAAAAGAGCTAGACTTGTTCAAGAAAATCCAAAACATGTAAAAAAAGAGCTAAAAAGCACTTAAGTATTTTGTATGTAAGTTTTTACATACTAGCAGGCTTCCCAGCTTTGCTCGGTATGTACTACATAAGTAGTTAATAAATTCCTGCTACCCTCAATTGCAATTTACAGGCTGAGAAGGTTCAGAACAATTTTGTATCTATTTTCCCACATTATATCCCGTTTATGGCTACGGCAACCAACTAAAGTAAAGGTGTTTTTTAAAAGTCTAACCTCGACATTTTCTCATCTCACCTCTATTTGACTCTTAAGCTGTGCCTTAACATTCCCCAAGTCATCCCCAGTCATTTTTCAAAGAAATTTCAAATATACAGACACAACTTATCTAGAGTTTTATTAAAGATATGCACATAGGACGGCAGTGTACTTATACAATTAATTTTTGATTTAGCTGTAATTGAAAAAAAAAACACAAATTTTAGAGAGGCACACTTAGTTTTTTTTTGACAAAGTAAGTGAATTTTTCTTCATATAAATTTATGTAAGAAAAACAAATTTCAGTATATCTTTTTTGTTTGATTTTGATAAAACTTTCCCTTTCTAAGCCTTAAGCAGTCTAGCAGTGAAACTCTCATCAAAATCCATTCCTTAGTTTCCGAGATCCTTAAGTTCAAACAGACAATAGTTTTAAAAATGGGTCAGATGAACCCTATAGCATTCCCCAAGTGATCCTCAGTCATTATTTCAAAGAAATTTTTTATGTACGACTTTTCTATAAATTTATTATAGCATAGATTTAACTTTAACATTGATTAAAATGCATAAAAAGTATAATTAACTCAACAAAAAAAATAAGTGTGCTCTTGAAAAATTATCAAGCTTGATAAATAGTTAAGAAAAAAATATTTAACTTTTAGTAAAAGTCAAAACTAATTTTTATTTTTGCATCAAAGCCAAATGAAGTCATTTTATTGAAATATTTTTTCTGATTATTTACCATGAAGACAGAATTGGGGAAAGTGTTTTTTACACACAATTTACTTACCTTTTCATTTCGATTCTTGTTCGCAAAATAAACATATGGCATTTAGAAATGTTACTTGACAAAGTTAACCGATTTAGGTATTTGTTATCGGTGAGGGAAACTAAGTTGCCACATGGTACACAATGAAACTAATATAATAATTTCGACGTCGATTATAAAAGAAACATAAACTTTCTTCATTTTACAATATAATTTGTCCAAACAAATTTGGAGCCAAAAAAGAGCTAAAAATGAAAAAAAAGTACTAGAAAAAGAGCTAGGAGCTAAACCAGAATTTTGGAGCTAAACGCAAAAAAAAGCGCTAGGTCTAGCTCTAAAAGCGCCAAAATGGCAACACTGGTGCTAAGTGCAGGTAAAAAATAGTTTATATTTATTTTTATAAAATTTGTTTCATAACTTCAGTTCGCTGTGAAGTTGATAAATTTTTTCTGTGTTTAATATTGAAAAAAAATTAATTCCTCTAATTTCTGGTCATCTCTGTGTAAAAGTTTTGTGCAAATATTAAGTGTGCCGCTAGTGATTCTATAATTTATTTGATTTTGTTATTATATTCACATTTTGTGGATACAATTAAATTCATGTAATTTTGCTTTAATTGCTTTTGCCGAGTCATTTTGCATATTGTTTCTGTTGCAGTTGAGTGGCCTGTTGATTATTCTTCCTTTTGTGTTTGTGTGCATTTTTTTTCTTGCCTAATTCTTTTATCACAGCTGTTTGCGTTGTGTTTATTAAGTGTTACAATTACAGTGCATCTCAAACTGCTCGCTACCATTGCTTTTCAGTGTTGCCTTTTTATTAACTGATTTTCCCATTTAATTCTACTTTTTAATTCGTGATGTCTTGCATTTTTAATACATGTCAAATTAAAAGTGCGTCAGAACGCCACTTGACGTGCTGGCTTTGTGATGGGCTTGCTCACATCAAGTGTGCTGGGTTGACCAGTAGGGTCGCGGATATTGTGCTTGAGGGCAAGGGTCTACGTTATATATATATATACATATGGCGCGATATACAACAGTTATATCATCAACCTCCTAGGAGATTTTTTGCGCCGAGCTCCTCTTCCAATTTGTGGTGTGCCACTTTTAAATATTTCCTACAAATTGGCGGGACCTACGGTTTTTCGCCGACTCCGAATGGCATCTACAAAGCAGATGAATTTTTGCTGAGAACCCTTTCATGGCAGAAATACAATCGGAGAGTTTGCCAAACCACTGCCGAGGGGCGACCCCGTTTTGAAAAAACTTTTTCAAACCACTTTTTGATGTAACCTGTACCAGGGATCGAACCCGGACCTTCGGTGTGGTAGGCCGGCAACACTACCTCCAAACCACTGTTGCCGCCTACGTTGGTCCTGTTTAAAATGTCGTTCAACCGAAGTTGATATATTTAAAATATTTAGGTAAATCCGTAATGGATTATCCGAAATCGGTATAGACCTTTCCATGTTGAATGAAAAATTCAACAAGTAGATACGATACGGTATTTAAAACTTTTAAATGTTTGGACGAATTTTCGCCCGATTCATATATTGATATCACCGGTAAACGTAAACGTACTGACGATTTTTCTGTTGGTTTAACCCCTGTCCCAACTTAAGTTCCAATTCCGAGTGTTCCAGTCCCAATTCCGTCTATTCCAGTCCCTGTTCCGACTATTCCAGCCCCAATTCCCACTAACCCACCACCATTATCAATCGAATTGATTAATTTAGCTTCTCAAGGAAGAAACCTGAACCTCCATCTGTTAGGGTAGGATCAGAACCAACTGTTAAGAATCTGGTTGTGGTTCCTCGAAGAAAATCGTTCTTTGTGTCTCGTTTCGAAAGAGATACTACTGATGAAGATTTGAAGCTTTATGTAAGTTCTAAAATGAAAACTGATAACTTAAAAATTATGAAATTTATATTTAGTCGCGAAAGAAGCATTTCTTCCTTTAGAATTGATGTTTCTGCTAGCGATTTTGACACCTTATTAAGTAGTTCGTTTTGGCCGTCCGGGGCATTTGTGAGGGAATTTGAGTTCAGACCTAATAAAATCGTGGAGGCTGTAGCTAAAGTCCCAAACCAGAATACAGCTTCAAAAAACTAAGTACTCAATCTGTGCATTTTTATTATCAAAATTTTAAAGTCTAAATTCAAAACTAACCCAACTTTATTTAGGCCCGCTTTCATAAAAGCCGGTTTAATTATTCCTAATCGGTGATTCCTTAATCGCTGATTTTCTGAATGGACAATTTCGTTTTCACCAAAGCCTGGTTAAGTTATCGCCGATTAGACCCATCATTGTGAATAAATTAGCAAAAAATTGCATTGTGAACAGGCAAAACAGCTGATTTTCGTTTTGTTTACGTTTTCACAGAAAATAAATTGGCTGAATTAATTTTATAGAAAACAGTTCAATGCCTATTATTTATCGGATTTTGCTGAGGTTGAAGAATCCGAATACGGAAAATACAAATTGTATTTCTGTAAAAAGTTATCGCCAAAAATTTGCCCTAAATTGGTCCAAAATGTGGATCTGTCTCATAGTATTTATGTGAAAAATACCCCTATCAGCAATATTTAATGCAAATTGGGCATTGAACTGTCTTCTACAACGGCACCAACTTTCAAAACAGCACAAAGTTTCCAAATTAAAATTGTTTTTGTGGGAATATAAACAAATGTTGATTGTGTCCACAGCTGATAAATGTAAATTTTTGCTTAATCGGCCATCCTTCGCCGGTAAAGTTTATCGGCCTTTGATCGGCCGATTTGTGCTAATCGGCCTTGGTGAAAACGGATTTTAGACAAATCAGGATTAAATTCGGATTAAGCACTAACCGGCTTTTATGAAAGGGGGCCTTAAAGGTTCTTAGCTGTAACTTTAAAATTATTTTCCTTACTGAAACCTGGCTTAAGCCGAATATTTATAACGCCGAAATCTTGCCAAATAGATATCAAGTATTCAGAAGCGATCGTAAGAACAGAGTTGGGGGTGGTGTCCTGATTGCAGTTCACTCGTCAATCCCTTCTGAGGAAGTTAATGTACCTATCGTTGATTCAATTGAATTTAAGTGCGTCCGTATACAGCTTGATAGAGCTTACATATACATAACGCTCAGCTATACTCCTCCTGTCTCTGAAAGTTCTGTCTATTTGCAGCATGTCTCCCTTTTTAAAACGGTAAATCAAATGATGAAACTTTCTGATTCGATTGTCATTTTGGGTGACTTGAATTTACCACATGTATCGTGGAGTATCCTGGACCAAAACATTGTGACAGTTTCAACCAAAGCAGTATTTAATGAATTCCTAGATGAAATGTCAGATCTTTGCCTTAATCAATTAAATATTGTCCCTAACAAGTTCAGGAGGGTCTTGGATCTTGCATTTGTTGATGATTCATCTAAGTTCTGTTTAAATCGATGTGATCCTCTGGTTTTACCGGAAGACGTTTACCATCCTTCCCTTCAGATGGTTTACGAAATCATAACTAATGTAGAAGGTTATTATACTAAGCCCTTTGAGCCTAGTTTTCACTTTCAATTTGATTTCTCTAAAGCGAACTTTAAAGCATTAAATAATGAGTTATCTAAACTATCTTGGCCTGAATATTGTGGCAATATTGAGCTTGACGTTTTACATTTTAATAATACCATTTATAAACTTTTTGAAAAGCACGTACCTAAACGTAAGTCTTTCTACGGTGAACCAATACAAGCTTGGTTTACCAAAGAGCTTAAAGTTTTAAAAAATAAAAAGAACCGTTCTTTCAAGTTATACAAAAAGTCCGGTTTAAACAAAGATTACTTAAAGTACTCCAATCTACGTCTGAAATATTTTGAACTAAATAAAAAATGTTACGCAGCTTATATATGCAAGGTGAAAAAGAATATTATTTGCAGCCCGAAGTCATTCTATGATTTCGTAAACTCTAAACGTAATGTAAAAGGCTGTCCGTCCGCCATGAAATACCAAGACTGTATATCCAGCGATAATCAAGATATCGAAAATTCCTTTGCACGACTTTTTAAATCTAATTATTCTTCCGAAGCCCTTTCGCAATTTTATGAATCAACACTCCAATCATATCTCTCGAAGACGTTCTGGTCTTTCTGAAAACCATAAAAGTATCAATTAACAGCGGTCCGGATATGATCTCTTCATGTTTTCTTAAAAAGTGTGCAAACTACATTTACCAGCCCTCAGCGATGGATAGGATTCCATGTTTCAAAGTGTCCCCACTTACAACCAACAACAAAAATACCCAATCCCGCCAAGCTACAACAGCAAAACAAAATGGATTCATGAGATCACAAGAAAAAGGGAAACCTTCTCCACTTTTGATGGGACATGATCTCTTTGTTTCCGAATCTGAGTTAATATAAATTACCATATCGCTGCCCTAGCGTTACTCTGTTCTATGTGCAGCTAAATCAGTTTTGAGAAAAACGAAAATGAAAAAAGTGGTTGTTGTTATGCCGCAACCATCGTAGAATTAACAGAGTTGCATTTTTTATTTTTTCCATTCGAAGTGGTTTGTCAATGTATCTTTTTTTGTTCTGTTTACATGTTTGTTTTGTTTACATGAAGCAATAGTTGTCTAAATTATGTCTTTCCTGTGTTTTTCAGTAAAATAAGTCACAAGAAAGTTTGTTGAATGATAGAAAGATGCACGCGAGTAGATGGACCGGGGAAGGTTATTTTACAGTTTCCAAAGATCCCAGAAGGAAGCGGAAGTTGGAAAAATCTTGTATCTTGGTTCACGTATTAGCTTCGAGTTTTAACTAAAAACACATCCCATTTTAGTGAAGCATTTTAATTATCATATCTTTTTAATTCATATATCACCACCACACTTCTAAAAACAGCCACTAAACGCGCAAAATTGTGAAAATTTTGCTGAAAAAACATTATGTGTATTTCATTTCGTTTTTTTTTAAGCAAGTAAACAATAATGAATTGTCAACTCCTTATACCAAAGCTGTGTAACGCCACTCGCTGTTATTGCGTTGTTACCGCTGTGTTAAATGTTAATCCGGGCACAAAACATTTGAATACAAATTCTGTCTTTAGCTCAAAAAGCAATGCTTCCGCCATACCACGGCAGCCGCCGAAAGGTGTGTTTCGGTCCAAAGAATCATAATTCACTATTGGGAGGATTAGGTTTCGACTTCGGATTCTTTATCTTAAGATTGATTGTGTTTTCTAAACTGCACTACCCTCAAGTTGGTATCAGTCTTTATTCCAAGCAAATACAGAATTGAGCGGAGTCAAATTAATACTTAGCTCAGTTGCATAGACACATTGCGCTGATACCAGCAAATACGATTTAAGTGTACTTCTTTATCGCTAATGTTTTGTGCTGAGGAATTGTTTTTTCTACAGATATGTTAGTTCGAGGAAGACCAGTTAAGTAATCCGAATGACTACCGGTTTGATTGATTACTTTTTGAAAAAGCATAGAAATGATTGATTACCCATTGTTTACGGGTTTTAATAATTACTAGTATATCCCGTGGTCGAAATTCGACCACCTTAAATTAGTTTAACTTATTAAATCCTCTGTTCGCATTTTTCTCCAGTACCTAATGCCTAGAGGCATAAATATTGGAGACATTTTTATTGCTGAAAATAATTATTTATAGTTGAGTTGTTGAGAGTCGCCTTCATAAAAGCTGGATTACTCTAAAGACGGGTAATTTGACAACTAACCAAAAACAAATCCATCCATTAAAGACCAGTAATCATTAGTAGGAGATGGCAAAAACGGTACTTAGTAATGTTTGAAAGTCCACCATCGACCCACCACTCCTTTCACATTCCGTCAATATTTCAATAAACAAAATTAAATTTCATGGACATATACCAACAGCATAGTTAGACTTATAATATATGTATATAATGGTCACATAGAATGATGCCATATCGAACAAAATTGGAAGCAAATCAAATTTTCAGTGCGTTTTCCACAAAACAATTTACATTTCATTGTAAACACTTCAGTTTTTCGGGATTTTAGGATGCATCTAAATTACCGACCGTATATAGTGAAATTTAACAAATAAGTACCAATTTCATAAAATTAAAAAAAATTAAGTTTTAGAGTTCTATAAAAACACAACTTTTGTCCTATTTTCCAGAAAAATTTTAATTTTGAACTATTTTTTGTAATAGAACATGCAAGATATGTTAAAAACAAATGTTTTAGGATGCATCTCAAGAGCTACCCGAAAATAGTGACCATGAATACTTTTGAATCTCACTTTTATTATAGAATTTTGCAAAAATATGGAAGTTTGACTGCGTTTTTGAAAAAGAATAATAATTTTAAATTTTTTTTTAAATGAATTTGGAGTTTATTTCGAAGTCTCATTATGAGCATTAGGCCGGTTTCCATTTTGGATTTTTTAGGGGTTTTCCTCAACAATTTAGATATATGTATACATATATATAAGTACATTACATATTGACTTTTATATCATTTCAATAATATTCCGTGATATTTATATCGTATGACCTCAACTTAGATATACATATAGCTATATTTATTATGGAAAATCTATTAGAAAAAAGCAAATTCCTTAAAAAAAATTCATAAAACGACATGTGTATATAAGTACATATTGTGTTAAGGTAGATTTTAGTAATTTCCCTGCAAAAAAAAATAGTCAATATGAAAAAAAGGGGGAAAAATTGTATATTCGAAGTTGGGATCGAACCATGAAACGCACGCGTCCCACCCGAAACCATTACACATGCGCTATTGGTACACATGAATATATCCGTATAGCGGGAGAATATTACAACTTACACATATGATGATTTTCTGGTTTTTTTTGTCAAATTCAACTCGGAAATATTGAAAACACATATCTTAACTGGCCCAATTAACCTAAATATGTAAGAACTCCGGTTATATGTCGACTCTTTTGCAAATAAAAATTTTTTGGAACAAAATAGTTGATGTCTTTAAGAAAATTAACGCGATTTCAAACTATTTCGTGAATATAAAATTGAAGAAGCTACAAACTGTGTTTTTACTTTTTGTATATTAAATATGATATATTGCTTTAAAAATATATATTGATAAATTGATATCATTTTTTAGCTTTTTTTCAAAAAAATTTGGTTTCTTCACTCCAAGATAGATGTCATAAACAGAAAAATATTGAAATATTGGGTTATATGTCGACTCTTTTGCAAATAAAAATTTTTTGGAACAAAATAGTTGATGTCTTTAAGAAAATTAACGCGATTTCAAACTATTTCGTGAATATAAAATTGAAGAAGCTACAAACTGTGTTTTTATTTTTTGTATATTAAATATGATATATTGCTTAAAAAATATATATTGATAAATTGATATAATTTTTTAGCTTTTTTTCAAAAAATTTGGTTTTTTCACTCCAAAATAGATGTCATAAACAGAAAAATGTTGAAATATTGGGTTATATGTCGACTCTTTTGTAAATAAAAATTTTTAGGAACAAAATAGTTGATGTCTGTAGGAAAATTAACGCGATTTCTAATTATTTCGTAAGTATAAAATTGAAGAAGCTACAAACTGTACTTTTTCTTTTTGCATATTACATATGATATATTTCTTAAAAAATATAAATTGATAAATATTGATAAATTTCAATAATATTTTAGATTTTTTAAGATAGATGTCATAAACAGAAAAATATTGAAATATTGGGTTACAAATATAATAAATTAAAAAAAAAATATGATAAAAACTTTTCGTATGTTTTAAGGCAAATTCAATTTAGTAAAAAAAAAAAATTGGCCTGCCCTAAACACGTGCTGTAACCTACGAACTCACGCATCATAGCCGGCAAGCTCACCACCTGCGCCACTGCTGTATGTACAATAAAACAATCAGATACTGTAGTTAACAGTTTTGGGTTTTGGTGAAAACTTTTATGAATTATTACAAATTAATGAAGCATTTTTTGTTAAATATAATATGCCTATGCAAAGCTCCTGGCCCATGAAAACATATCAAAATATATAATAATTGGAATTATGCATTTTTTTATGAGATACACTCTGGCAATTGATTGTATGGAAAAAATGTTAGCCTATTAATATATAGATTCTAAATAACAATCATGATTTTTTATGATTTAAAAAAAAAATTAAAATAATTAAAAATAATCCAAAGTAATCAAAAAAAAATATTTTTGATTATGTATGATTGTTTTTGATTATTTGATTACTTTTGATTAGTTTTGATTTTTTTGATTATTTTTTGTATTGTTTGATAGATGTAAATATGCATAAGGGATGCATAAAGTTCGTTTTTATACAAATTTTGTAGAATTTAAGAACACGCACGCGCCTGGTGCGTAGCCAGAAAAAAATTTCGGGGGGTTTTGGCCAAAGTGTCAGTAAATAAGAATTACCTGTAAATACACACATATTTATATTTTTACATATCAAATATTTCTACTTTTATTTATTAGACATTTTTCTCTTTCTACACGGCTAAAAATTTGAGCTTAACTTTTAAACCATTAATTGGTTTAAACAATTTTTACAACTTTTTGGTAATAAATTCCAAACCTTTCAATTAACTACAAAAATTCTAAATTTTTTGCGGTTTAGATTTAAAACAAAAATACAACAAAAGTCGTATACACAGCGAATATGTGTACTTTTCGCATAAAATTCATGAGTGCGCCGTAACTCAGTAGGTAGAGCATTGCGCACTGATTTGGGGCACGTCGAGTCCTAACATTTTTTAAAACAATAAAAAATTGTTAACATTTTCGGTTTAAGATTTAAATAATTTTTATTACGCATAGTTCTATAATAAACGGCGTAAATTTAATTCTAAACCAAATTTAATTTGGTCATACTATATGTAGCCCCAAAAAGTTTTAAATCTAGGCTAAAACTTTTAGCCGTGTACAAAACAATATTTATTTTTCTTGTTTGTTTAGGATTTCTTCAGGAGTTACTTCAAAAGTAGAGTGGATTTGGAGTAGAGCCAGCCTCTCCTACCCCATTGTAGTTCTTAGATAAGTTTTTAACCTTCGAAGGGAAGAGAAATACCGTTCGCCAGGAGCAACGGAAATTGGAAGCGTTGCAGCAATTTTTAAATATCCATGTACCATAGGGAAAAAAGACACGGAGCAATTATTTAATGCATCAATGAACGTGCTTAGTCGCTCCACGTTTGGGATTGGAAAATATTTTTCTTTTTTAGGGCTTTACGCTGTTCAAAAGAAATTCAAAAACTCTATATAAAATGACACTTATGAAACGCTTAAGAAGAATTTCTTGTGTCAGAATCTCTTCTACTTTTCTACTGCTAATTTCTGGAAAATGTTTATAAAAAAGCGACCTGTGCATTTCTGGCTTTAGCAAGAAATAAATAGTTGTCGCCATGGTATAAGTATAGAGGTAAACGTAGTTATTGACGTAGGCAGCCATCTTAGCCATTTGACTTTTATTGAATTTTTGACATTTCAATAAAATCATGCTACCAGAGTTAACAGCAGAAAATGTTTTTTTGGCCCGAAATCTGAAGTTTGTGGAAATAAATGAAGTTATTTTCAAAAAAGCAATTGCTTCGAAAGTCACGCGTGAATTGTAAAAAATAAATTAATTTACTTTTAAAAACGTAATTTGTGAAAAAAATATTGGTAAAATGAGCTGCCTCTTCAAAGGATGCGGAAACACCACCCACTTTTGCAAAGGCTCAATAGTGAAGTTTTTTCGGTTTCCCGCAATTCCTTTTGTAAGCAATCAATGGGTTCAAGTGTGCCAAATAGAGGAGGTTGATCTTCCTAAAAATCCGTTGATGTGCTCGGTGCATTTCGCTGCCAGCGATACATATTAGTATTACAAGCAATACAACTTTATTGTCTAAATGTGCAGTGCTAAGTTATTATGCGAAAACAAAATAAGGACGCAATATATAAAATGTGCATAATTATTTATAAAATATGTATGTATTTTTTAGAGTGCAATTAGTGGAAAGCTTTGTCAACAAAAATCTCGAGGCTTTTAAGTCCGATTTTAATGAACCGTACACCGTTGTTCATGGCTTGGAAGCCGCCACAATTCTTACCTTAATCATTTTCAAGAAAAAGTTTCACAGAATTTAAAGGCCTTTTCGACAGACTAAAAAAAATACCGACAGTCACTACTAGAATTTGAACTAGGAATAAAAAATGATTAAGGTAAGAATTGTGTTGGCCTCCAAGCTATGAACAACGGTGTACGGCTCATTAAAATCGGACTTAAAATGGCGACGTAGTGTCAAAAAAAGTAAATAGCCCATCGGGGGGGCGTGGCAAAAAAAAAAAAGCGCGCCTCTCTAAAATTTTTGTTCACTTTTTTTCAATTTCAGCTAAATCCAAAATCAATTGCATATGTACACTGCCGTCCTATGCGGGTGTCAGCATATCTTAAATAAAACTCTAGATAAGTTGATTCTGTATATTTGAAATTTCTTTGAAAAATGACTGGGGATGACTTGGGGAATGTTCAGGCAAAGCTAAAGAGTCAAATAGAGGGGAGATGACAAAATGTCGAAGTTAGACTGTTAAAAAATGCATTTACTTTTGTTGGTTGCTGTAGACATACATAAAGGAGATATAATGTGGGAAAATAAATATTGTTCTGAACCTTCTCAGCCTGTAAATTGTTTTCGCAATTGAAGGTAGCAGGAATTTATTAACTACTTAGGTACATACCGAACAAAGCTGGGTACCCTGCTAGTATGAAATAAATGTAAAAACTTACATACAATACTTAAGTGCCTTTTATGTCATTTTTTTCATGCTTTGGATCTTCTTGAATAAATCTAGCTCTTTCCTAGCTCTTTTTTTTTCTCAAATCTAGCTCCAAAATAAATTGTATCCTGGCAACACTGGCTGCTATAGGTTGCTTCGCAAAAAAGAGCACAAGCTACCGTGTCCTTCCACGTTACGCAGGTGGGCATGTAAACTTTGTGTCGACCTTCGACAGAAATAATGACATAATTTTACCTCCAGCAAGGATGGTTCAGGTTGCAATGGTGCGTTCACTTCGCGGTAGCTGGAGGCAACCAGTATTTTACAATTTTGATTGAGAAATGACGGAGAATATCCAGCTTCACATTATACAAAAAGCTGTCTATGGAGATGATTACAGTAACTGGAGCTGGTAAATAAAAAGGCTTTATTGGCTTTTCAATTGTTTTGTAGATTTGTTTTCTAAACATGCAATAAAAAGAGTCATTTTACACGGTTCCAGTATCTATTGAATTCAAAATATAATTAAAAAAAAATTGAATATAAACTATAGAAAAATAAAATATAATAAAAAATACATGATAAAATAAAATAAAGTAAATGAAATAAAATATAGAAAAAAAATTAGTAAAGTAAAATAAGATAAATAAAAACATATAATAAAAAAGGGAATGAAATAAAATAACTAAAATAAATTATAATCAAATAAACATTGAGAAAAATAAAATAATGTTAAAAGCTCACAATTTTAACTTCAAAACATGCACCACAACTTACTGAAACACGAAAAATAACTCAGTGTCATTTACATTTGTAGGTGTCGATATAATCGCTAATCGACTTAACATTTTATACAAATCGAAATATTTTCTGCTGCCACATTCAGCAGAAGTGGCCGCGATACAGGAAGCTGTAGAGCATCTGAAGAAAATGGACATCAGCGACGGGGATGTCCACATCTTTTCTGATAGTCAAGCAGCTCTCAAGGCGTTGGGGGCTAGTACATACAATTCCAGGACTGTGGAGGGCTGCCGCAAATCTCTCAACGAGATGGCTGAGCAACTCTCGATTCACCTGGTATGGGTGCCGGGACACAGGGACATACCGGGAAATGAGGCGGCAGACGAGCTGGCTAGAGGGGGCACATCCGCTCCACTTTCACAGTTCTGGAAGGGTTTAGGTATGCCGCTCGCTACTAGTAAGCTCTTAATGAGGCAAAAATTCCTCCAAGATGCAAGTAACAGGTGGGATAAGATAGGCACCTGCTGTCATGCTAAGTTGATATGGCCGGAGATTAGTGCGAGCAGGTCGGTTGACCTGCTAAAACTGAGAAGAGAAGAGCTTTCTCTACTTATGGGACTTCTAACGGGACATATAGGTCTGGGTCGTCATGCAGAAAGACTGGGTATCCCCTTTAATGATTTCTGCAGAAGCTGCAGAGATGAGGAGGAGCCTGAAACGGTGAGGCATCTCCTATGTGAATGCCCTGCGCTGTGGGGTAGTAGGTTAAAATATCTGGGGTCGGGCTTTCTCCAGCATCTCGGAGAATTAACCACAATTAAGTCTAAGGACATTCTGCGCTTCGCAAAATCCACAAAATGGTTCGAGTAGGGGGTCTGTTTCTAAGATCCATGTGGTATCACATCGGGACCTCCGGGGCCTACGTGTGCTAGCTCCCTTACTAGCAGCCACCGCAACCTACCTTCCTACCTTCAGCATACAGCCACATTCAGCAGACAACCACATTCAATTTCGATTAGTTTTAAATGTTAAGTCATATTTAATAAACTTACTAATATATTTTGTATGTATGTATATATCCTACAGCTAGGCAAAAAGTGAAACACGCCGTAAAACTGTTCTCCCATACCACCGCTTCAGCTTTGAAAAGAGTTGCAGAGCTAGGTGCTTGTAGCGATGCTACAAAATTTACAAGAACTGCCAGCAAGGATACACGTCCCCTGAGCAAAGCGTATGGATTGTCACTAACGCAACAAAATGCCATAGTTATGAACTTGTTTCCGCCTCGTAAGAGTGGCGTTCTGCTGCCATTCCAGCGCGATATCCTCCAAGCAAACAACGCCTTACCTCGTTTGTGTGAATACGTAAAAAATGAGTACAACATGACCATGGCGAAATAAATAAGGTGAACGCACGGCGAAAAGCGAAAAACCCCTCATGTGTTTGCTTTTGTTTTTGGTGATGAGTTTGTCAAATCCAGGGTGACATTTTGATTTTTTGGTTCATAAGCGTAGAAAGAAACGGGGGTGAGACGGGCCTACTCCCCCACCACACAGACAACTAATGTTAGCTTTACCCTAGTCTGTTATCTATGTATTAGATTTTAAAATTTGAACCAAAATTCGAGTAGTATAAAAAGAATTTTAAGCCGTCCAGCAAGCAAAATCAGCTAAACTTTTCATAGGCGCCCTGCAATCAACCCAACTAGGTGAAAACTACTTTACAACTAGTATATGCACTAAGCCCAACTAGTCAGCCAACTGTCATATTTTCATATAAGCAACTGGTATTTTTTTAAAATGTTTTTTTTACAATGTTGATGTTCTACGAAATTTCAATTGTCAGATTTCGACCAGAACATATCAGTCATCTACTAGTATATATGTACATACTAGTTTGCATATAGTTGAAATATACCAGTTTCATAGTAGTAGATATTCCGAGTGTCTAAAAAAATGCATTTCGTCTCATTTCTGCTGCAACCTCGTATCTTAAAAAAGCCACTTAAATAGTTCAGTTTTGCATACTGATTCCCAATTCAAGATTCCCGATGCATTTCCACATTAGAAGGAATATTCTCATACAGTGTCGTTACGATGTTAAAGCAGAATTGGAAGGATATTTTAAAATTTTGATTGAAAATAAAAATAAATAAAAACTAAAAGCAAACTTTGTTTTAATAACTTCATAGTTAAAAGAATGCATAGAAGGTAATTAGAGTTTAAACTTTTTCAAACTAGAACAATTTGAACATGAAAACTGTAGTTTTTCAATGGTTTTATACATGGTACAGCGATATCAACGCAATAACACTAAGGCACCCAACGTTACTCAGCTTTCATATAAGAAGTTGACATTTTGTTATTGTTTACATGTGCACAAAAATATAAGAAATGAAAATTAATGCTTTTGCAGGAAATTTATATTATTTTGCGAATTCCGTGGTTAGTTTTAGAAGTCTGGCGGTGATATATGAATTAAAAAGATGTGATAGATTGAGTGCTTCACCAAAATGGGAAATCTTTTTAGTTAGAACCTGAAGCCTTTTGAACATCTTTTTCTCATTCCACAAACACTTTTGTGAATTGTATTTTATTGTAATAAACCGAAAAGATATACATACATAAATTAGAAAATTACTGCTCAATGTAAACAAAACAAAAATATAAACAGACATTGACAATCGGAAAACCACTTCGAATAAAAAAAATAAAAAATGCAACTCTGATGCGGTTACCTGTTAATTGTACCATGGTATGTAGTATACACCTGCCAAAAATTATGCAAATCGAATAACAAACAAGCAAGATTTAAGGGCAAGTAGTTAACACCCTATTGTCTTTTTTTTCATACTTTTCATTTACATCGGGAAAGCTATTTATATTTTGGTATTTAGTGATAATTTAATTTACCACTCACAACAGAAGTGTTTTTAATCGAACAAACTCAGTTGCCTTTATAACAACTTCTCTGGTATTAAAAAAGACTTTAGTAAATTGGGATACCAAAACAGATCACTACTAGGTATTTAATGTTCGGTTACACCCGAACTTAGACTTCCTTACTAGTTTCTTTTTAAGTTAAGTCAATTATGAAGCACTGTCCTTGCCGTTTTTGAGTGATTTTTCGTTTCGAAGATAGGTACTTGCAATTTTACCTATAAAATAAAATTTCTTAGTTTTATGTTTTTTTTTAAATTTGTTTCTATACTCTTTTAGTTAAAATATGTTTAGATAATTAGCTAAAAGTTTGAAAAGGTCAGAAGTCAACCAAAACGACAAGAGAAACCTAGAAAGACAACATTTTAGGTTATGTCAGCCTTCTCTGTGGCTCATACCAGATTCATCTTAGAGTAGCGTTTTTGGCAGGGCATAGTTTAGTCTCAAACAAGCTTTAATACGAGCCGTTCTGTGCACACAATGACTAACTCCATCTAACAAAAAATGAAAAATCCAATGATGTTATGATATACATTATATTTGAAAATTCCCTTTATAAATTAAATTGAAAAAAAAATCTTAGAATGCATAAATATTAGAACACCCAAAATTTGTATGGGATTTGCAAAAATATAAAACTTTTTCACTCCCCACGCAAATTATGAAAGCTTGGGGATAAAAAACAAGATCTGTAAAAAAATGTGGGGATCCGTAGTGAAAAAATTCCATGCGCACTTGACCTAAAGTCTAAAAATGCTTTGACCTTAAGTAAAAAATGCACTTAAAAAAGGTATAAAACTTTAATAGCCAATATCTCGTAAACAAGTGATTTTCGGGGTATTAACAACATAATGACTTTTATGTAGAATGGAATATGGAAGCAATCCATATGAATTTTTCAACTGTCAGTGTCCTTTCAAGGATTTTTATTAAGTCAAAGTTAATTTTTCTGAATTGCTTTTTTTTGTGAAAATCCAAAAAGTTACTTTAAAATTAGTCCATTTAAAAAATTTACATCAATCGGTAGGGAATTGAGCTAAGTTACATTTGGCGATTGAATCTTATATTAAAATACACTTTTGTAATGGTAGTAGGACCTGAAAATGAAAACGAAGGCTTTAAATTTTTTTGGTTTCAGTATACAATAGATTGCCGCAAATAATTTTCTCTCGAAAAATTTTACCAGCAAATGTTACTTTAAAAATTTTCAATTGCTCAACGTTAATCAAATTTGTATACAACTTTACTATTTTAATTTAGACAAGCTTTTTAAATTTCGTTGTAAAAAGCTTTTTATTTAAATGTAAGCTTTAGATACATTGGTATATGACACTAACAATGTGCGAATATTAAAAAACTAATCAAAACAATATGAATGAAACAAATTTAATTCACATAAATAGAAATTCATTAGTGGTATTCGCAATTTTTCTCTACTTTAAAAATTTTTTCTTGAGCAATTTTGGTTCAAGTACTCTATGAATTTTGCATGTGATGTGCTACGTGACGGCAAGTTTTTGTAATGCTCTTCCTGATAAGTAAGGGCTTCATTAAAACGTGTTATTAGTGCTATACCACGTTCTGCTATATCATTAACTACTAATAATTTAGACACTATAGTTTTTGCTAAAATGTAATTCTAACAATTAGTCGTTGCTTATGATGGCCGCGCAATTCACTGTCTACTGATATAGCTATATCCTCGTCAATGAGTTTATAATTCTCTAATAATAAAATTGAAGCACATTCTTTGGTATTTTTTCCTTCGTCTTGTAAAAGGTAAACAAATACGCTTAAGATGTTTCTTTTGCTGGGAAGCGTCTCAGCATCAATAGAACAATGTGTTTTTTGTATTCTTATATTTACGTAGTTTCAAATTCTTACCAATTAAGGGGACTCTCCTAAATCTATTCTCCGTTGCAGTTTAAAATCAGACCTCTATTCTGTTGATATTTTTTAAGCTCCTTCTGACAAATCAGTACTTGTTTGCTGGAATAGATTTATATTATTTTTATTCACTTTCAAATCAAATATCGTCACTTTTCACTCAAAAAGACTCTTTTATACTAAAAAAAGTGGGAGTGTCCTCTACCTGGTGGTGATACTTGTAGGATAAATGTTTCCAGTTATATTATCTACCAACGGTGTAGAGCTTATATAATTCTCAAATGTTCAAGTATTTTTTCTGATTTTTACAAAAAAAAGCAATTCAGAAAAATTAACTTTGACTTAATAAAAGTCCTTGAAAGGAACTTGGCAGGTGAAAAATCTATATGGATGATTTGTTTCTTATTCAATTCTACATAAAAGTCATTATGTTGTTAACACCTCGAAAATCACTTGTTTACGAGATATTGGCTATTAAAGTTTTATACCTTTTTATACCCAGCGTACTAGTACTAGTACAAGGGTATTATAACTTTGTTGGGATAACGGTTGGTTGTACAGGTATAAAGGAATCGAGATAGATATAGACTTCCAAATATCAATATGATCAGGATCGAAAAAAAATTTGATTGAGCCATGTCCGTCCGTCTGTCCGTTAACACGATAACTTGAGCAAATAATGAGATATCTTCACCAAATTCGACATGCGTACTTATTTGGGTTCAGAATAGATTGGTATTGAAAATGGGTAATATCGAACCATAACCACGCCCCTTTTTCGATATCGAAAATTTCGCACAACGTATACATGATAAAATTTGCAATATGTATTGAGTTAGATGTTCTACGGCCGATTTTATCAAATTTTTTGAAAAGGGGTGTGGCACCGCCCACATATATTTGAAAAAATTTTCAAATTTTGACTCTTAATAACTTCAGAACAGTTTATGCTAGTATAACAAATTTTGTAGAGGGCATACTCTTGTTGTGTTAAATTCAGATATAGAAAATAAACGAAATCGCTTCGCGACCACGCCTACAATTTCAATTTTGGAAGGTGGGCGTGGCACACAGTGTGACAGCCCAGTAGTAACCGCGGCAAAAAATGGTTTTTGACGTGTCGTCCAATTTGGATGAAATTTCCACAGTATATTAACAGATATCTGAGTAACAATTCCCTAAAATTCCAGTCTCATAACTTCATTACTTTTTGGTCTAGAGCAAGTCAAAGTTGAGGTATGCCAACGCGCTTGAAATATGTTAGTTCAATATGTAACAATCAAAAGCTTATTAAAATAAAAATACATAATAAATGTAACTTTAAAGTATTTTTTTCATTAATTTAGTTATTGTAGAATGAGTAAATTAAAAAAAAAAACATATATTTTTTTTCTTAACAACAGAATTGTGGTGCAAAAATTTAATATTTTTCATTTTCAATGGCTTAGGAAATATAGAGCAGCCCCTCGCCCTAGGCGCAGACTTATACCAAAAGAAAGTTTAAAGTCTCAGCTTTAATTTAAAGTAGAGGACATATAGCAAAAGTTTGCAAAAGCACATTAAACATACAAAAAACTACAAAAAGTACGTAACGCTCACATTCTGTCGCTATACGTATGTTAGCATGCAATAGCATGTTTACAACTTTTTACTTATATTTGGTTAATTGTTTACTATTCATAAGCAGCCTAATATAGTGAGCATAATTTTGGTTTTGGTTGTTGTTGGTTTGGTAATAAGTGTTCTTGTCATGATCTCTTTTGATAAGTGATTAGCATTTCTCTTACATATTTGATATTTTATTTTGGGCTCACATACTTTTTAAAAACAAACTGTAAAATAATATTACATTGTTGTTGTTTTAAATATTATTCATCAACAAATGGTAATTGCAATTATATATGTAATTCACAATCTATTTGAGCGTGCAAGTTTAAACAAGTTTATATAAAGTGATAAAAAAATTCAACAAGGTCATGGATAATTCAACAATTTCTTATAGTGCAATTTTTAATATTTGGATCGATAGCAATAAAGATATTGATGTTGTTGTTGGTGTCATATCAACAAATTACAATGAAATGTCAGACTTAATTATTAAAAAATTTCGTGATGTTTTAATAAAATATTTAATACCAAAATTTAAATCTAAATGGAACAAATCTGGGAGCATAAAAAGTAAATTTTTGGCTGATAATGAAGAATGAAGAATTAATTCATTTAGAATCAGAAACAACTTAAAAAAATTAGAATACCATGATGTAAAAAAATTATTGATTGAATGAAAAAAAAATATTAAGGGGAATCATGAAAGCTTATAAACGCCTTATAAAGCGTGTAAACGTATAAATTTATCAGGTGTGTAAATGAACTGTCAAATTTTGTATGAAAAATCGTTTACGCAAATTTGATAAATTTACGCGACAATTTTGGTGCGTAAAAAAGTTGATAAATTTATACGTTTCTATAACGACGCATGGCATGTAATTTTTTTATTAGATTCAATGTACACTAGTTGAAAATGAAAAAAATATACTTGAAAAAAACAAAACACTTTGTTTTTCTTTATGAGTTTCGACATAAAAGTTTTCGTTTTAGACAAATTACGTATAAATTTATTTAGGGCGTTCATTTAACTGAACTGATAAATGTATAAATTTATATATCGCGTAAACTTAGATGGTTAAATGAAAACCCTTATTGTTTTTTTTATTGCATTGTATTTTTGAAGGTTGTATTTAATATATTTTAGAAAATATGGCACTTTTTATGTTGAGGTAGTATGGGTGATGGGGTTAAAAGTGGGCCAAAGTTCAATTTTTATTTCAAATAATATTTGTAACTATATAACATTCAAGTATACCAAAATTGAAAGTTATATCTAAAGTATTGCGGACAATACGGCATTTTACAAATTTCGACTGTATGGCAGGTGGGCGTAAAAGTGGGCGAATTTTCCTAATTTTTTTTTTCAAAAACTGGAATTGTATCAAAAATAACCTGTGCAAAATTTCAGAGCTCTACAATGACTCTTTGTATTTATTGCCGGCGTTGTCCCACTGTGTGGCACCGCCCACTTATGAGTCAAGCAATTTTCAAATTCGACTGCTAATAACTTCAGAGCGGTGTGAGATAGGTTTACGAAACAAGGTACCAGGCATGTTATGTTTATGTAGAGTACTACCACAGAAAATAAGAAAAATCGGTGAACGACCACGCCCACTTTTGGACTAAAGTTCTCTAAACGAGAGTTAGGAAACCGGAATATGCAATATCTGTTTAACTGATAAAGATATAATGATACAATTTAGTACACTCATTCACTTGATGATGTTATTAGTGTTGTTTAAAGGTTTTTTGGTAATATTTTGGAAAATGGGCGTTGCACCGCCCACAAGTGAATAAACAAAATATCAACATTTCACTATTAACAAGCCACTGTGAAAGTATCATAAAGATCTGCAATGAAAGCTGATCTTCAAATAGGGACAAACAACATGGGCGTGCCACCACCCACTTTTTTAAAATTATGTAAATATTGATTAATGGCCACATATATCCGTATATCAAAAAATTTCACAAAATACGTTAAAAGTTATGGGCATGGCACGCCTTCTTTTCCAAAGTTCTATATATAACCCTTGAAAAGATCGATTCAGTACTTTTGGCTCATGTAAGCGGTTAAAGCTTTATAAGCAAGGGGCGTGGCCGCGCCCACCAAATTTAGACTCGGAATAGATTTGTTTTTAAAATGGGCGAAATCGGATGAAAACCACGCCCCCTTTTTCTGAAAACTAACGCTGGGTATTTAATGTTCGGTTCACCCGAACTTAGACTTCCTTACTTGTTTAAGCTCATTTTTTACTTAAGGTCAAGTGCGCATCGAATTTTTTTACTATGGATGAACATAGTTTTTTACAGATCTTATTTTTTATCCCCAATCTTTCAGAAAATGCGTGGGGAGCGGGAAAAATTAACACTTTGTCTTTTTGGGTGTTCTAAGAAATATGGATATAGCTTTCGTTTAACGGTATATAAAAATAATAAAAAACAATAGAAAATAAGTAACAGTTAGTTGCATTACACCTTTCATGTGACTGGGGGAGTTAATCAATTTGGCAACTGAAAAAAGTAATCAAATTAACTTCAAGTTTTAAATTTTTTATTTCAGAAAAAGAAAGTTATCACACATTTTAAGTACAGACAATAAATAAATAATAATTGTTACACTTCTGTTGTCTATTTTCTGTGTAAGCAGATTACAGAGTATGGAGTTAGTCAGAATGACTTCTGAAAAGAATTAAAATTGTTTCAGTGCCCAAAAAATTTGTTAAGTTAAATGGTGTTAATACTTATTGTTCGGTATAGTTACTAAAATCACGAGAAGATATGACTATATCTAACAAACTCTACGACACTCAAATCACAGACTTTGAAGAAAGTGGAGTTAGTCACTGTGTGCACTGAACGGCTCATATTATAGACGCTTTTGTTTGTATTTTGTTTTTAGCAACCCTCTAGACCCCCCAAACTTGGCATTTTCAAAAGGTCTGCAGGGGTATCAAACTATAAATTCCACTGATGTATAAACTTTAAAGTTATAATGTTAGTTTTTTCTTGCGACTTTCGGCTTTTTGGCTACAACTATCAAATTATTACTTTTGCAATACGATAACATTTTCAATATAGTGTTTCTGGGTTAAGTTTACAATTGAAACCCCAAACCGCCTGCCGACTTTTGTGGGTTAAAAGAGTACTCACGATCACTGGAAAAACGATGACATATAGATACATTTATGCATGAATGATCACTTACCTCGCTCCCAATGAATTTTATCTATCGGATAGCCAGCTACAGGACATTTTACAATTAAATCTGAGCCTGAAATCCCAGTTATTTTTGGCATTTCTCGTATATATGGAAGACCGTATATATTCACTTTAGCACTATGGGAAACCCTGCGAATTAAAAACGAAAGCCATTAAAGTATTGTATTGTAATTATAATATCAAATTTACAGAGCCAGCGGGATAGTAATAACAGTCATAATCGATTAGAGAAAATTAATATTTGTCAGCACGGTGTACACAACCTTTTTATACCCGGCTGTTATACTACACCGCAGGGTACTAACTTCTATATACCGAGCCCTAACAGCAATTTTGGTGTAACCAACAAAAATAAAACTTTACAGGAATTCGAAAATATACAAACTTTCAATACAAAATGTTATCTACATACTTATGTAGTATATCATAATTGCCTTTGCTTTATTTTCGTAACGGTTCTTACTACATGTAATATTTTGTGAGATAGGTTTTAAACAAACAGAATTTTCGATATCTATGAAAATTCACATTTTCAAACTTTTGTCGGTTACACCAAAATTGCGGCTAACTTGATACATATATAAAACTCAAATTATATACAAGTTATAGATATTAGCAGTTACCCGAATACTGCCCAACGGCACACACGCACAAGAATCAATTGGCTGACGCTGCACACACTCAAGAATAAATCAGGCCAACTACGACCAAAGCATGGGAACTGCAACTCACCGATATTAGAATTAAGAAATTACATTTCAGGAAATAAATTGTATTTAGTTTACTTGAGATTGAGTGCGCGACTTACACGCAGCAAATGTATAACGTTCCAATTAACTCGTTTCATTCTAATAAGTATCGGTGGACTAATAGTCCTCCGCACCTTTAATTTTTTATCCTTCCGGTTAGCATGAGACATACATATATAAGTTACATTTGTAGGTATAGACAGGCTTGGTTCGTAAACGAATAAGCTTATCGTAACCAAATTTGAAATACGCTCTGGCAGGCGCGTATTCAGGGGCGGGTTTCGGGGGTTCAAACCCCGAAATTTTTAAAACTTCTGTTAAGAAAATAGCATTAATAGAAATAATGAAAATACGAAAGAATAAAATTACATAAATAATATTTCACACTGAGAGAAGTTATTGGTAGTCCCTAATCAATTATCAGAGCAAGTCTGAGAGGTCACAACTAAACTCCTGCAATGGTTCACTCATTTGGCGCTTTAAGAAATTCGCGCAAAACTATCAGACTTGCTCTGCATAAGATCAACTTAGCACCTCAACTACATAGCATGTTAACAATAGCAAGAGTGATTCGAACTCAAGTCTGTTGAAATTCAAATTAACTGCTTTTCGAGTTATGAATACAGCGGGCAAAAATCGTAAAAATGAGTGTCTCTCGTTATTGTAGTCACGGTTGCCATAAGTTTAATCAAAAAAATGACCACGAAGTTAAAACAAAAATATGTACCAAAAATTACCAAGCAGTACACAACGCAGTCGTATTGAATTATCAAAGAAAGTAACAATTAAATTGTACTTATACTTGTCAGGGGATAAAAGTTTAAAAGTAAAAGTCTGGTATGCTGTTAAAAAGAAAATGCTGAAGAAATTTTGTCAATTATTTCTTGACCATGAAATTGTCAGGAATAGCCAAGAAATGTTGACGTTCCGTTCTCCATGTTGAATAATTGCAACATTATATGAATTTCAATGTTATTTTATTATATTCTTTGTATTTTTTTTCCGAAACTTCAGTTTTTCTTCAAGAAATAAAGCGACAACTATTTATTTCTTGCCAAAGCCAGATTTGCGCAGGGCGCTTTTTTGTAAAAATTTTCCAGAAATTAGCAGTAGAAAAGTAGAAGAGATTCTGACACAAGAAATGTTTCTTAAGCTTTTCATGTGTCATTTTATATAGAGTTTTTGGATTTCTTTTGAACACCGTAAAGCCCTAAAAAAGAAAAATATTTTCCAATCCCAAAGGAGGAACGACCAAGCACGTTCATTGATGCATTAAATAATTGTTCCGTGTCTTCTTTCCCTATGGTACATCGATATATAAAAAATGCTGCAAATCTTCCAGTTTCCGTTGCTCCTTCGGTACAGTCTTTCTCTTCCCTTCGAAGGTTAAAACTTATCTAAGAAGTACAATGGGGCAGGAGAGGCTCTACTCAACATCCACTATACTTTTGAAGTAACTTCTGAACAAATTCTAAACAAAATTTCAAAACAAACAAGAAAAATAAATAATGTTTTGTACACGGCTAAAAGTTTTAGCCTAGATTTAAAAGTTTTTGGGGCTACATATACATTTCTTGAATTTTCAACAAAGTTCTTAACTTTGAGTTGCCGTATTTTCCCTACCAACCAAGGCTATCCACTTTTGATTAATTTCTTATCGAATTCCAAAACCATCTCTATTTTTTCTCCTCCATACCAATACCAACTCATATTTATGAAATATATATTTCCCAAACAAAAATCGTACTCTTTTATAGCTATTGCTACTCCATGGGTGTGACTGAAATAGTAAGATTTTCAATTGCAAACAAAGCCATAGCAAGGGAATTTTTAACAGCTGCTTTCATAAATTAAATTATCTGTCAAAATTAAAATTAATTTTTGTTTAAATTGTGCTCAAAAATTGGAATTTTATTATAAAAAAGGTAAGCACTGCAATTTGAACTATTTTGCAATAATAATATAACGAGTTATAATGCCGTCTATGTTTCCACAGATTGCAACTTTGGTATCAAGTGCAGTTGAAGGGAAACTGAGGTATAGGATTATATGGCGGTTTGCAGTCAGCCCACCAGTATGGATTTATATGCAAAATTTTAAGTGCATCACGGAGTTGACGTCAGATTAAGTCTACGGCAACCGATTCCAATTAGTTCCGAGTAATTAATTATATTGGGCGGTAATCTTCCTACATATGAACATAGTATGTACTATATCGGTTGACGCTCATTTCAAGAAATGCTTTTTTTTACTGCAGACAAAGTGGCAGTTCCTCAGCACCTAAAGCGCCAAGGACAGTTGAGCCCGACGATATGATGGGAAAAGAAATGGACGGGCAGAAAGTTTATGCAGAATCTGGAGTTCATGATGAATTCGGGATGTTTCGGGTGGAAGGCTGCCAGATTTATTGTATTTTAGTTCATTCAGCTTTGGTTTCATTTCTTTCCATTTTATTTATTTTCAATTCTTGTCCCTCCATTGATTTAGATTCATTTATTTTTTTAAATTTATTTTATTTTATTGCATGCCATTTAATTTTATTTTGATCTATTTAGTTTTGATTTATTGTTTATAAATACTTACTACTTTTAAGAAATGTTCCTTTAATAACATTATTATTTAATAAATTATATAAATATGTGAAATGAATAAATATAATTTTTGGAAATTTATTTAAATTTTCTTGGGTATTTTAAAAGTAATGCAGCAGACAACGGGATGGCAACCCTGACAGTGCCTAAAAGTATGCAACCTTTGCTGTGATGTCAGGTTTGTTTTGGGAAATTTTTAAGTTAGAGGAGCGCAGATATGTTTTTTCTTATGGCGTTTCTTAATGAGTGCGAGGATGATGCAAGGTCACACGTACACGAAATTTACATGGGGAATGTGGATAATATCTGCACGCGGCCCATAGAAAACTATCCACTTTTTTATCCTCATTTGTGGATAGCGCGACCTATGTTTTATCCATTTTTTTATCTGCGTATGGTTGGTAGGGTTTATTGTGTTTTTACACATACTTTCATTCAAAAATAATGAAATTAGTCTAAAGAAGTTAATTTTACTGGACATTCCAAAAAAACCCTTTGAACGCAGATATACTGGTCTAGGTGTATGACCAAACCAAATTTGGTTTAGAATTAAATTTACGCAGGTTGTCATAGAAATGCGCGTAATAAAAATTATTTAAATTTTAAACCGAAAATGTTAACAATTTTTTAATCAGTGCGCAATGCTCTACCTACCGAGCTACGGCGCAATCATGAATTTTGTGCGAAAAGTACACATATTCGCTGTGTATACGACTTTTGTTGTATTTTTGTTTATCCCAGTTAAGTTTTAAATCTAAACCGAAAAAAATTGAGAATTTTTGTGGCTAATTGAAAGGTTTGGAATTTATTACCAAAAAGTTTTAAAAATTGTGTAAACCAATGAATGCTTTAAAATTTAGGATCAAATTTTTAGCCGTGTAGAAAGAGAAAAATTTCAAATAAATAAAAGTATAAATATGTAATATGTATGTACAGGTAATTCTTATTTACTGACACTTTGGCCAAAACCAAATCAAACACCGACTGTTATTAACTCCAGAACCAGGGCCGAATTCACAGGGGCGTGGCACCGCCTAATATTCCAAAATTGTATATAGCCTGTGCAAATAGGTTTGTAAAAAAGTTGGCGGCCCTTTGCACAATTGGAATAAACAAATTTTTAAGGAAAATATTTTTTCTGTTTTCTGACCACATCAATATAAAGGTAGTCTTTTAATTTTTATCTATGCATTTATATAATTATTTTCTAAATATTAAAACGAAGCTCGCAAAATCATAAAAATTTTCTGCAAAAACGTTTACTAATAAAATTACTTGCGCAACGAACATGGTAGAGATGTCCGATATTCTGCAATGTTTTTTTTCCCCTCCCAAGCTTTGAGATTAGTCTGGATTCAGTCTGATCACTTTGTATGGGCTGAACTGTTCACATTTGTTTGAGCATGACCTATGGAGAAACTAATTGTACACGTTTATACCTGAACTGGTACGAAGGGCCTAATCCACTTTCCACCGAAATGCGTATTTTAACTCCTATAAGTATGCTATATAAACTAACAAATTAAATTACAGCCAACTGTATACTGAAAAGTTCCATTCTGAATCGATCGCTTTAGAGATTAGTCCCACGATGGTTCTGCGTGTGTTGGCATTGTTTAAAGTCAGATTTGCTGAGTGCTAATTCTGATTTTAATTTTGACTTCGTACTTCTTACATAAAACTTTTTACATGTTTCCTTTCATTACCTTTGCATGGTATTTTGTATATCACATTACTTTTTTCTGTGTCTGGTATTTTTGTTTTGGTTCTGTTGGAAATGGGTTTAAGCGTATTTATTGGCGATTTCGATTTCTTGATTGTTGTAGCAGTCTAATTTTGAAAGACAGTGTGACAATTGTGATACATATAGTACTGACTTAAATATCTTATGTTCGTGAAGTCTCTGCTCAGTATTCTCTGATCCCGCTTGTCTTATTGAAGATTTTATAATATTTTCCGGAATCACAATTGTTTTTTAATACGATTGTGATTTCATTCTTAATCTCTCTGTGGTACGTTCCATCAGATATTTGTAACATTCGTCAAATACAGCCGATTCCTGTACTAATTATCATCGTATTTGGGTGCTTAAAATTATAAGTGGTAATCCTTTTACATTATTACAAAACTTTAATATTTCCCTAAAAAATGTCTTGGGTATTTGAGTGTATTTTTCTATAACTGTCCACTTCTCTTAACCAACTTCAATTTCTTGTTGTGTTGGGACCATGGTTGAAGTGATCGGGCAACAACACGAAACTACCATTTGACGTCGTTTCAATCTTATGTCAAAAGGCACGTGTGAGACAAACGCGCAAAAACGTTCAGACTATTTTATAAGCTTTTCACATACAATACACCCAAAAATCACACATTTTCCTAAAATATTATCACGAAGAACTCATTAAATAAATAATAAATAAAAATAAAGTGAATTTTTATTAAAAACCAACAAACTACGCAAACGAACTCAATAGCTTTTCCAAGAAGTGCAACAAAAAAACAAAGAAGTGATAGTTTGACATAATCATGGATGAGGAAGAAGAAGACGATATGTCATGCTTCAACCAGATAATTTATTTAATCATAGTTGGGACAGTAGGAAACAGTGGAACTACATCGTCGTCACAAATATATGTACATATTACTTATTTTCTCATGAAAACTTATGGTACTTATTATACTATAGCTTAAGTTTTGTAGTTTATAGTCGAATTCCGTAAGCTGTCTCTAATCACTAAGCTGTCACACTTCTCAAGTGGGAGTGCCACAAAATCCACAAAAAAAAAATCCAAAATCACAAAATCCACAGCTAAAAAAAAATCCACAAAATCAAAATCCACAAAATCAAAATCCCCAAAATCAAAGTCCCCAAATACGAAATCCACACGTTTTCTTAAAAGCAGTATCACAAAATCCACAACTATTTACATATGTGCACATATAAGGCAATATAAACATATAGACATGAATTAATAATGGATTTAAAGAAGCAATGTATGTATGTAGGTATGTACATATATTGTAGCAAAAACAAATACTTTAGCGCTAAAGCAGTTATATGTACGCGACAAAAAAATTCAACATTGTATTGTTTACCACAGTGTGGGGCAAAGCACAGGTTTTAAGTTTGTTAGTTTTATCAAGTTATGCACAGAAATCATTCATTCATTAACAACTTCCCTGTCCAAGGAGTCATATGTGACTCACGAGAGCGTTTTCAAATAAGCTCATGAGTCACATGTGACTCATTTCCCTATACAACTTTAAGAAGCTTTCTTGCTATGAACGTGTCGTTATTTATTTGTGAATTCTATGTGAGCGTATAGCAAAAGACCCAAACTTTAGGCAATTGAAAGAAAATTTCGCAATTTTTCTGAAATTGTAAAAATTGTCCATATATATATATGAATGATTTAAAATGCAAATATTACCGTTACCTTTTTACAATCACTTTACCAGCGTTCGGACTTAACAAATTGGTTTGGGGATTTTGATTTTGGGGACTTAACAAATTGGTTTGCTCAGTACTAGATATGAGAAAAACTATAGTAGAGTGGACAAATGTGCAGTAGATTTTATAAAATTGCTCTTAAATGATTTGTAATATTTGTAAATTAAAAAACTTATTTTGTGAAATTATATGAAAAACAACGAAGTTTGTATTTATTTATGTTGCCCAAATATGTAATATTTATTAACGTTATTGTGAGTACTACATTTTCCTTTATTTCTCTATAAAATACTCATTAAATCCTTATACCTTAAATATCTGGAGTTTTAATTTTGATATAAAAAATACAGAATTCCACATTTCCTGTGTGAAATAAATTCAAATTAGGTTTAAAATCGCGGCGGTTTTAAACCTAATTTGAATTTATTTCACACAGGAAATGTGGATTTTGTGATGTGGATTTTGATTTTGTGGATCTCGATTTTGTGGATTTTGATTTTGTGGATTTTGATTTGTGGATTTTGATTTTGTTGATTTTGTGGTACACCCTTCTCAAGTCCCAAAAAAGTCACTAATTTGTTAGCTGGTTGTAGGCTGGTTACAACAAGAAAATATAGGAAAAATAAATTTTTTATGTTTGAAACACTTTTTAAATATTAAAAAAAAAAAAAATTAATTAACAAAAAAAAAATTATTTTAATAATAAATTGCCCTCGATCCCGGGTTCGAACCTACGTCTCACACGTTGTACCTCCAGACACTTACTACCTGGGCTATTATAATATTTGTTTCGGCGTTGTCAAATGCAGTACTTAAGATTTATGCGTATCTGTTTTCACCACATATCAATGGTGAGCTTTTTGTGATTTTGTCTTACAGAATACGGAAATCAGCGAAAGTTACAAAAATTTTCTAATGAAAAATCTCAAATTTAGTGACTTGAGATGAGACAGACTTACAGAATACAGCTATTATTCTTTACAATATTTGTTATGTATTGACATAGGCCTAACGATGGTTATCCTGTGGTTGAGCATATAGGCCTAAGAGGTGTTTCTTTCTCATGGTTATTAGGGAGTTCATAAATTCTTGTGGGTAGTGCCGTAGTGGTCATAAGAATCTTATTTTCGGACTTGCAAATTAGTGCAATATTGGATTCCCTGAATGTATTCAGCGAAGTTTGCTATTGTGTATCCTCGATTTCTTAGTTTAGAAACAGTGGACTTTGTAGTTATGCAGAGAAACTGATGTTTTGGAAGTCAGCCAAACTTGTTCACAGAACTCCACTTTGGTATCTCGGTTTTATCTTGAACGTTTTGCTCCCACCACGAAAGCGTGGATTGTTGTTGTTGTTGTTGTTAGCAGTGCTTCGCCCTGCCCAAAGGGCCAGAACACTCCTAGTTGTCATCGGGCTCTTCTAACGGAAGTCCAAGGAAACGCGCTGTTTCAACAGGGTTGGACCAAAGTGATAAGGGAGTTAGAAGAGTATGTTCCGAAGAACACGAAAAGAGATGTTGCGTGTCATGGGGGGCCATACCGCATGCAGGGCATGTGTTAGGTATGGTAGGGTTCAGTCTGGACAAATAGGAGTTCAGCCTATTGCAATATCCAGACCGAAGTTGAGCCAGCATGACTCTAGTCACCCTCGGAAGGACACGTTCTTCCTCAGCAAGAACGGGTGGTTGGGCACCAATAACGGGGTTCACAGGCCGGGATCTGAGGGATCTGTCCACCGACTCAGTGTGGAGGTCCTTTAGGGCCCGCCTATGGTCCCGCAGATCAAACGGCAACGAGATGTGATGCCGGATCTCATCATAATGCTTCCGGAGATGCTTCCTTATGTCTCTAGGGGGCGGAGTTTCATCCAATAGCTGTCGATTTGGATGACTGGGACGGTGGCAGTTCAGAAGGAACTGCCTACTTAAAAGTTCCGCATGCTCTCGAACGTTGAGCATTTGAGCCTCCTGGTGGAGATGAGACTCAGGAGACATAAGCAAACAACCCGTTGCAGTTCTGATGGCGGTGTTTTGGCAGACCTGCAATTTCCTCCAGTGGGTGTCGTGAAGGTTAGGCGACCATATGGGCGCAGCATAATCAATAACCGGTCGGCCAATAGCCTTATAGGTGACCAGCAACGTTTCTTTGTCTTTGCCCCAAGTACTGCCGGCCAGTGACTTGAGGATCTTGTTGCGGCTTTGTACCTTTGAAGCTATTGCGGTGGCATGATTAGCGAAGGTGAGGCTATTGTCGAATGTAACCCCTAGAATTTTGGGGTGGTTGACAGTAGGTAGTGGAACACCATCTACGTGGACATTCAACTCCTGCCCCATCTGCGCATTCCACGTAGTGAATAGGGTCGCTGTCGATTTAGTCGGGGACAGTGTCAGGTTCCGCTCTGTGAAGAAGCAGGAAAGGTCGCGCAGGTAGTCATTCAGTCTCGTACAAAGTTCGTCTGTCGAAGGTCCTTTGCCCGTGGCCATCACGGTGCAGTCGTCAGCGTACGAAACGATGGAGACCCCCTCTGGTGGGGGAGGGAGGCTCGAGATGTAGAAGTTAAACAGAAGGGGTGAAAGAACACCACCCTGCGGAACCCCTTGTCTAATTCTTCTAGGTCTACATCTCTCGTTTCGAAACTGCACTGACGCCAGCCGACCGTTCAGGTAGTTAGCGGTCCACCTTTTTAGGCCGGCAGGAAGCGGTGTCTCCTCCAAGTCTTCAAGGAGTGTGGCGTGGTTGACCGTGTCGAAGGCTTTCGACAGGTCAAGTGCCACGAGAACCGTCCTGTGGTTTGGTTCAAACCGAAGTTAATCTGCGTCGTGATGGCGTTCAAAGCTGATGTTGTGCTATGGTTTTTACGGAAGCCATGTTGATGATTGGCCAGCTGCAGGTTTGCAGTATAATATGGGAGCAGAATAGCCTCTAACAACTTCACTACCGGCGAAAGGAGAGATATCGGACGATAAGAGTCTCCTTGATTTGCCGGCTTCCCAGGTTTTAGGAGGGGGACCACAGTCGCATGTTTCCAGATATCTGGTATAACGAAGGTGGACAGTGAGAGGTTGAATAGAGCCGCCAAGTACTTGTGCCCCTCGTGGCCTAGGTGTTTCAGCATCTTCATGGCAATTCCGTCGGGTCCGAGTGATCTTGAAGGTTTGGCCTTCTTTATAGCTTCCTTGACCTCTGCAGCGGAGACGACAATGGGCGCGGCTGTGTGTTTGTGTTTGTGCGCGCGTCGGATGGCTTTTCTCTTAGCCCTATCCGCAGGAGAATGCAGTATAAATTGCCGGCAGAATGCGCTCGCGCATTTCCTGGGGTCCGACTTGACGTTATCGCCGAAAGCAATGGCGACCTTGTCATTGTATTTGGTCGGGTTGGATAGGGCCTTGACTGTCGACCATAATTTGCCGACCCCGCCGGAGAGGTTGCGTGGATTCGGAGAGTTTACTTGAGTAAGTAATGAACCCGAGTATTAATTTTACCCAGGAGCTGCTAGATTGCACTTCCAGATTCGTTGCCTACGGGTGGAGGGTTGAACAGAATCTTCAATTGGCTATTTACTAGTTTTAGCTTACTTTTTTACCGGTTTGTTAGATTTGTCCGTGCGGTTGAAAGCGCATCATCCGTAAGGGACACTTGTGAGCTATTTCTTTTGCTTAACCCTCAATTTCTTGATTAAGTCTTTCGCCTTTTATTTATTGAATAGTCTACAAATTGAATAATTCTTACAGACTAAATTCGAAAGTGAACATAAAGACAGCTTGAGAGTACTGTAAACAAGAATATAAAGTAAAGTTTATATCTATCTATAAAGTTTACAATCTATTAGTTACAGGTTACGAATGACGAAATAAATATTACAAGTAAATAAAGTAAAAAACATCCAAATTTAACTTTGTTAACACAGTACTTTGCAAACAGGTATAATATATATATACATATATATTCTGTATGTACGAGAGTATGAACGGGGGGGACGAGAGTATGAATCTCATTATATGAATGTATAAAAATAAATGTTTCCAATCCTCTCATTCTTGTCAGTTCTAGACTATGCTGGAGCCGTGTGAGTGTTTAGCTAACATTTGGTTTTGCGATATGGTGTGTTTCCAACAGCATATATCAACGACTTACATTGCCTAAGAATAGTGGAATGGTTGTTGATGAACAAGAAAAACAAAATAGGTCAAATATGACTTGGGTCATACCAGAGGTAACATCGAGTGTATTAAGAGAAGTAAGAATTAGTACGATTGTTAAAGATATACAATATATGTATTTATATAGTGACTATTAATAAAGCGAAAATAATATCGACAGACACACTGCAAGCCCCGTAAGTCACTATTTTTCCAAAAATAAGGTTCTGAGCCTTTCCCATAGATCGTGATATTTCGAGCATTAAAGTGCAGTCAAAATCGGGTTACAACTTCCCGTTTCTTTCCAGTGGTGAAATGTAATAACCGTCGCTCATATACATATGTTATAATTAACACAGTTTTTTCCGTATGCTGAAAACTTTTTGGTTTTGAACATACAGGGTTTTGCAGTGTGGCTGTCGATATAGTCCTTTCAATTCTCAAATGCGAGCGGAAAATGTATTATGAACCGTTGAATGGTTTCAAATTTAAAATGAAATTTTTATAAGTATGTACGTATTTTGAAAATTTTTCTGAAAGTCGGCCTGGTTTTCTAAAGTGTGTGTTAACAAAAAATTAATTACACTTACTTTCCGATAGCGTTTTGTGCTGTGCATGTGTATTCACCGCCATCTTCTTCTTTGACATTTGAAATATTTACGTGGCTTATAACGTCGTCATGAATGGTTACGTATTGTCCAACCAAGAAACGGGAGTTGTCTGGTATCTGCAAAATACAGAAGAGGGCCCTATATTAGTAGGCTCCACAAGTAATATTCTTGCCGCAAACCTAAGCGCAATGTTAAAATAAATAATTGTAGTAATTCTTATTAATTATGGTGCAAGCTCAATCTGCAGCCTATACGAATGCTTTGTTATTTCAGCTAAAATAACAAACTCGGACTTTGTTTATTTCGCGTGTCTGCATTCCAAGCCTAAACCTATGTCACCAATGATGAAATTAGGCTTTAGTAAACAATTGTAAAATGTATAAATAGGTCTAATTGTGAATAAACAATTTAGTTTTTAATAATAATTTCAACGAACTGTTGTAATTCTTTATTTGGAACTCGTTCGCGAATCGCGCACAGGTATAGAGCTTTTAAAAAGTGATCTTAGAGGAGAAAATAAAAAGTATCCTTGTACCGGAAAACGTTCTAGTAAAAAGCCTGAAAAGGAGAAAAAAGGAAAAGTATCCTTGGTTACCTGTTTTAAAGAAAAACGCTAGTTTTATATTGGAAGGATTTTTCGTCATCCCTTGTAAATTTTTGCTTGTTTACAAACCGGTTTCGGCGATCCGCCATCTTCAGTGTAAGTTTTCGTTCTGATCTGTGTCTATCCGTTGTCCTATATTTATAGTTCAAATGCTGTAGGTAAAGTTAGTATGCGTGTATATAGTTCGAAAATCAAAATAACTCAAAAACGCTGGTATTGCAAAGGAAGGTGCGAATATCTCTGATCCTTTGCGAAGTAAATCTTTGAATCTTGTACGGTGATATCATGGTTTATCCTGTGTGATTGCAGCAAATCTTTAAAACTTATAAAAACTAAATCTGGAATTGAGCATTGATGATATCCCTGCAGTGAAACACCAAACTAGTCAGACACCATACTAGTATACAACTACAATTTTCTGGTTGAAATCATACTAGTCTGAAAAAGTATATTCCATACTAGTATTCAACTACAATTTTCATGTTTAAATTGTTCTAGTTTGAAAAAGTTCAGGTATATGCATTCTTTTAACTATGGAGTTATTAAAACAAAGTTTTCTGTTAGTTTTTATTTATTTTTATAGCTATTATTTGCATTTTTCAGTTGCATTGACCTTTTTCAATCAAAATTTTAAAATATCCTTCTCATTCTGCTTTAACCTCGTAACGACACTGTATAAGAATATTCCTACTAATGTGAAAATGCATCTGGAATCTTGAATTGGGATGCAAAACTGAATTATTTAAGTGGTTTTTTTTTAAGATACAAGGTTACAGCAGAAATGAGACGAAATGCATTATTCCATCTTTTTCGAAGTAGTTTGATACTAGTCCCACTGGGCTGAAATTTTACTAGTTCATTTCATTCCATATTGAACTACTATGAAACTAGTATATTTCAACTATATGCAAACTAGTATGTATATACTAGTAGATGACTGGTATGTTCTGGTCGAAATCTGACTATTGAAATGTCGTAGGACATCAACATTGTAAAAGTACCAGTTGCTTATATGAAAATATGACAGTTGGCTGACTAGTTGGGCTTAGTGCACATACTAGTTGTAAAGTAGTTTTCAACTAGTTGGTTTGATTGCAGGGATGATATGGTGGCGTGAACTAACGTCAGTGGAATTAACGTCAGCATACGAAAATTTGGAATATAAAATCGCGCGATTATATATTCCAAATTTTAATTTTTATTATAACCTGAAGCTAATGATTATTATATCGCGCGATTTTTTATTTAAAATTTTCATCTTATGTTATTAGCTATTTACATATGTATATGCATGTACACTGTATTTTTATTCCCTTTATGTTATCTTTATTGCCAATTGAGAAAGGTGTCCTGCACAATAATACCATGGATCCCGCCCATAGAGTGGGAACGGTGGCATGTTGCCCAGGCCCATGCGGAAAGGAGTTCTGCACATAAATACCATGGATCACGCCCCGAATTGGAGATCTGACCTAAGTCAATTTCCGGTTTTTTGTTAATAACTTTCACTAAAACAAAAAAATTAAATTTCGTCTTCGGATCATTGCTACCAAGGTCAAAACTCGTCTTTTGACACCCCTATCATATTTTTAGCTAGTTTATTAAGAGTTGAGTGCCAAAGGAAACAATTACCATGAATTATTTCAACAAAAATTGTAATGTGAAATAAAACCATAATGGCTTTATTTCAATCCTTACATGGAAATAAAACCATATGGCCTTATAACTCAATGGAGTGTGAAATTGCTTTATTGCTCATGGCTGTATAACACTGCACCGATTTTTTATTCCAAATTTTCCCCAGCGGCGCTTATTTTTTAAATCCCAGATTCATAAGTCGAAGGTGATAATGAAAAATTAAAATTTGGAATATAAAAAAAATGTACTGACTGTAGTTCGCTTTCTTAATGCGAATTAATGTCAATTACGTTAGTTCGCTAAAAATATTGACCTTCGTTCGCGCTACCTATGATATGACCCATTTGTGGTGGCCGAAACAATATATGAAAATATTCCATTTCAACAATCTCTAGATGTGATTAAGTCATTGCCAGAATTTTCTGGAAAGATAAACCCCTCACGCCAGCTCACAACACTATGAGCCTATATGTTAGGAAGACCAGGAAATATTTCGCTGCACTATCTATACTTAGGAATGAAGTGACTAATGATGCCAATTATCCTTTAACCAATCATGGAACGCTGTCAAATTTTTATGCAATAATCGCACGTCTTGATTTTGCATATTTAGGACAAGAATTGAGTGTCTTGAGTCAAGTCTCGATGTCACTAGCGGAATATTATACTTCGGTCATCAAGAAGTTGACTCTTTTGATAAAAAAAACAATAATGACTTTCGGTAATACAGGAAAAGTTACTGAGGAGTTAAATAAGGAGAATAATGCCCTAGCATATTTATCACTGTATTGATTTTGCCATTAGGAGATATTTTATTTTCTTTCAACCCACAGGACTTACCTGATGCTTTAGCAAATGGCTCAGGAATTGGAGTCTAATAATCAAAAACATAGATTTGCACAAAATTTTGCAAACGAGACAATTAGAGCTAAGCAACCGGGGCCCGAATCGTGACGGACGTGAACAAATGCACTATCGTACGATCAAAAATTACGTCAGTCGAAGAGCGAGTGAATAATATCCGATTATTACAGAAGGAAGTGTATGAATCGTAATTGTCAGTTTTGCTATCGATTGTTTTCTCCTTCTTCAGTTTTCAAGGTTACAATATTGTTTTAAACGTCAAAATAAGGTTGTCAAAATATAAAATTGGTGCGAAGGGACAACTGAACCTAATTTTATGTGTTATTTAAGCTCTAAAGCAGTGGTCGGCGTTTGTTTTTTTGAGTATGTGTTGGTAAATGCGAGAGTAACTTTGCTACAGTGGTGCTAAGAATAGAATTTTCGTGTCAGTTGCTTAACCGACAGCAAGGAAGTAACAATATTTATGCGCGACTAAAAATGACTGGTAAGCATTTTTATGATTCCAGATGCCTTGGGCGAATGCAATGTATCTCATGTTACGCTTCCATGGGGAACCGGGAATATAATATTAAGAGACATGCAGTTTTTGTAAAATTTTAAGAACAATTTCTTTAACAAAAACGCCGTCTGTATAAAGCCTTCCCTACCTAAGAATACTTGTACTTATAAGACTCGACACATCAATTTTTAGCATTGCTTACGCATTTCTATAATTTTCATTTTGGGAAACCCATTGCTTATATTTTTGTAAAAGCATATTCTTTTGTTCCCAACAAATATTTTCCGTTTGCACCCCCCCATATTTGTCAAAATCTTTATGATAAGATTTAATATTTTCATCCATTTCAAATGCATAAATCTATAAAGCAATCAGCAAAGCGACGGTACGTGTTACCCCTTTGCTGTTTGCGTAGCGACTGGCATGGAAATTCTGTTCTAACACCACTGTGGCGGAACTGGTTTTTCGCGCTCAGCATCTACTAAAATCAAGAGCGTAAGAATATATGTGAAGAGCGTAATACACGCACGGGTTAGGTTTGCCGACTTCTGCTCTAAGGGCCGGGGCATTGGTGCTGTAGTCGTATGCTTAACGTAAGGGAAAAACCAACATTCAATTGGTCGGTAAGGTTACGTTACAGATAGCACCCTGTAAAAAACGTTGGAGCATGGGAGTACTCCAACACTTATCCTCATTCATACAAAAAGGTGGTCCAATTTATATGGCCATGTCCGGTGATTGGATCACCTAATCAATGTCAGAGCACGCCGCTGAATAATCTATGGAGCACCTCCGTAAGAATACTTTGAAAATTTTGCCAAAAGATTACTCTATAGTGTACTCTGCAGTGAAGCGAGCGAGGGTATGAGGTGGTCCTCAAAAATAACACCTACTCCCTCTCTCGCTTTGCTGTTGAATACTCCATAGAGTAATCCAATAGGAGTATTTTGGGAGTACTCCCATGTAGGTGGTCTATAGAGTATTCAAAAGCAAAGAAATTGAGTACTCCGAGTCGGATTAGGTGATCCAATTACCGGACATCGCCATATTAATTGGACCACCTTTTTCATATGAGCGAGGATAACTGTTGGAGTACTCCAATACTCCTTAAGGAGTACTCTATGGAGTGTGGAACGGAGTACTTCGGTTTTTTGCAGGGTAGCACCAATAATCGATTATATTGTTTCTCATAAGGTTGGTCGAATCAGCTATTTTATAAGGTTACCGATACGTCACCTCTGCCCCCGACTTAATGAGAGTGAAAACGACGAAAGAAAGGTGCCCAAACACCTTAAAGACCAAAGTGACCCCCTGCAGCTTTTAAATCAGTGGTCAGTGTTGCCAGGATGCAATTTATTTTGGAGATTTGAGAAAAAAAAGACCTAGAAAAGAGCTAAATTTATTCAAGAAAATCCAAAACGTGTAAAAAAATGAGCTAAAAGGAACTTAAGTATTTTATGTAAGTTTTTACATTTATTTCATACTAGCAGGGTACCCAGCTTTGCTCGGTATGTACCTAAGTAGTTAATAAATTACTGCTAACTTCAACTGCGAAAACAATTTACAGGCTGAGAAGGTTCAGAACAATATTTATTTTCCCACATTATATCTCCTTTATGTCTACGGCAACCAACTAAAATAAAGGCGTTTTTTAACTGTCTAAAGCAGCCATTATGCATACTTAGCATAGACTTGACTTGACTTGGGAACTGCCACTTAGCGTTCTGTTTAATGAAGTTTGCATGTATCCGATTACCCTACTTGACTTGACTTGAGCAGTCATTATGCATACTTAGCATAGACTTGACTTGACTTGGGAACTGCCACTTAGCGTTCTGTTTAATGAAGTTTGCATGTATCCGATTACCCTACTTGACTTGACTTAGAATTCTGTTGAGTTTTGATTTTCTATATAAATTCTAAGTTTAGTGAGCGCCGTGAGAGAACTGTGTGATGCCATACCTTTTTTTTTTAACATTTTGAATAAAATCCTCCAACTATTCTATAGAGATAAGAATTTTTTGCAGCCGCAAAACTTACTGTCAAATAAATTGAATTCAAATTAGGCTAACCTAAAAAAAAATTTTTTTCCTCCCAAAATGCATTATAGTTTTTTTGGCATTGACTATATACTGATTGTAGATAAGCTCAGAAAGTAGAAACCTAAGGCCAAGAAAATGCATTTTGGTACTTTTTACTGAGTTATATGTAAAAAATCACACGATTACTTTTAAAAATCAATTCGATATGGGAAACTTTTACTCTTATTTGAAACTGGCTAGTGTGCTCTCTTGTTATTTTTCTAAGTGCGAAGTGACAGTTCTCAAGTCAAGTCAAGTCTATGCTAAGTATCCATAATGGAAAAGCATATTCTTTTTTCCCCAAAAAATATTGCCCCTTTCCATGCCCTCTTATTTGTTAAAATTTGTATGAAAATATTTCCATTCATTTGCTGTTTGCGAAGCGACTGGCATGAAAATTCTGTACAATGTAATCGATTATTGGTGATACTATCTGTAACGTAACCTTACCGACCAAATGCATATTGGTTTTTCTCTTACGTTAAGGATACGACTACTGCACCAATGCCCCGGCCTTTAGTGCTATGAAATGGGGACCACTGTTTTAAATAATGCGTAAGTGCGGCATATGCATATGCACACCAAAGATGACTAGATACAAAACTTCGCGCTCTCTGACAGCGCTCAAAAAGTGGTCATTTTTTATAACATTTTCCAATGATGCCACATGGTGAAAACAAAATATGGGCATTTTGAGTAGAATTTTAGGAATTTCGCAATTTCCACAGACCAAGAGGTTTGCAAAAAGGTGCTATCGAATTAATTTTTGAATTTTTCTTGCTCGAAACGTATAAAATGAGACAAAATACATATATTTAAAATAAAATATATGAGTTATTAAATAATTCATAATATAAAGTTAAAATTTCCAAGATATCTCAAAATAAGGTAAAATCCTTAATGATGTACATTTAGTAATTAAATAGAACATGGAAATTGAAATAGTATGATTTCAACTAAAAATAATTATAAACTAAAATAAATATGTATTTGAAAATAATACAAAAAGAAAAAACGTTTTGTTTGTATCTTCTACATGTATTTTCTGCAGATATTTTCTTAGATCGTACTATTTCAAAGTTTATATATTCTTTCTCAATCGTGCGATATTTTAGTTTCATCGAAATGTTCACTTATGATTCAATGATTTTCCCAAATTGTTTTGGTGCGTTTTTTGCTCCTGGCTCCTCTTTGTTTATGTATCTAATGCAGACCAGTGTTGCCAGGATACAATTTATTTTGGAGCTAGATTTGAGAAAAAAAAGAGTTAGAAAAGAGCTAGATTTATTCAAGAAGATCCAAAGCATGTAAAAAATGAGATAAAAGGCACTTAAGTATTGTATGTAAGTTTTTACATATATTTCATACTAGCAGGGTACCCAGCTTTGTTCGGTATGTACCTAAGTAGTTAATAAATTCCTGCTACCTTCAATTGCGAAAACAATTTACAGGCTGAAAAGGTTCAGAACAATATTTATTTTCCCACATTATATCTCCTTTATGTATGTATGTCTACAGCAACCAACAAAAGTAAAGGCATTTTTTAACAGTCTAACTTCGACATTTTGTCATCTCCCCTCTATTTGACTCTTTAGCTTTGCCTGAACATTCCCCAAGTCATCCCCAGTCATTTTTCAAAGAAATTTCAAATATACAGAAGCAACTTATCTAGAGTTTTATTAAAGACACCCGCATAGGACGGCAGTGTTCATATGCAATTGATTTTTGATTTAGCTGAAATTGAAAAAAAAGTGAACAAAAATTTTAGAGAGGCGCGCTTAGTTTTTTTTTTTGACAAAGTAAGTGCATTTTTCTTCATATAAATTTAAGTAAGAAAAAAAAATTTCATAGGTGCATACCTCACTAAAAATCAGCATACATATCTTTTTTGTTTGTCGTTCGATTTTGATAGTGCAGGTCCCTTTCTAAGCTTCAAGCAGTCCATTAGTGAAACTCTCATCAAAATTCATTCCTTAGTTTAAAATATCCTTAAGTTCAAACAGACAAACAGACAGACAATAATTTTAGAAATGGACTCTATAGCATTCCCCAAGTCATCACCAGTCATTTTTTCTAAGAAATTTTTAATGTACGACTTTTCTAGAGATTTATTATAGTATAGCTTTAACTTAAACAATGTTTAAAACGTATAAAAAGTATAACTAAGTCAACAAAAAAAAAATAAGTGTGTTCTTGAAAAATTATCAAGCTTGATAAATAGTTAAGAAAAAAATATTTCATTTTTAGTAAAACTCAAAAATAATTTTTATTTTTGCGTCAAAGCCAAATGAAGTCATTTTAATCTGACTCAGAATTCAAAACGCTTGAAATATTTTTTCTGATTATTTATCATGAAGACAGAATCGGGGGGTAAGGTTGTTCAGAATCTTTAGCAACTTAGGTAAGTGTTTTGTACACAATTTGCTCACCTTTCCATTTTGATTCTTGTTGGCAAAATAAACATATGGCATTTAGGAGTGTTAGTTACTCGGCAAAGTTAACCGATTTGGATATTTGTTATCGGTGACGGAAACTAAGTTGCCACATGGTACACAATGAAACCAATATAATAATTTCGACGTCGATTGTAAAAGAAATAAAAACTTTCTTCATTTTTCAAAACAATTTGTACAAATAAATTTGGAGCCAAAAAAGAGTTAAAATGAAAAAAGGACTAGAAAAAGAGTTAGGAGCTAAAACAGAATTTTGGAGCTAAACGCCAAAAAAAAAGAGCTAGATCTAGCTTTAAAACAGGCCCAGGCATTTAGTGGGACAATTGTCGGTATAATTGAGAACGAAATTCACACAGATTATTACGCTCTTTGCTTGCTTCGCTTGTGTGAGCGCCCTGATAAACGAAGTGCTGTTGTTTATTTCTGTTCAGTGTCTTACTATCAAGCAACAAAGCAACAGCTTATGCGGAAGTATTTCACTAAATGAATGAATGTAATTATTTCATGATAACAAATGCGTACATCAAATGAAAAACATAAAAGTTTGCTTTTGCTAAAAGCATTGATCAACATACACGAAATAATTATATTCATACACATTGTGTAATAATATTTCTTTCTTGCGCGATAACAAAAATGATGCGCACCACCTTGCTTCTTTCTTAGCTAGCGACGCACTGAACACAAACAAACGACAGCATTTCAGTGGTGCGCTCTCACTAACACTACCTCAATTGCAAAATTTCCGAGGCCTGCTTTAAAAGCACCAAAATGGCAACACTGATGCAGACATGGGCGTTTTGAGTCAAACGAGCAGTTACTCTCAGCACACGTATTCTTACGCTCTTATTTCAGTCGCTATTGAGAGCGAAAAAACCAGTTTGGCACTGTGGGATAATGAATTGATTTTCCTGTCAGTCGCGATGCAGACAGCAACGAGGTAACATAGGTAGTCGGTATGTTGATGTTTTTTTATGCCCTAGTATATTTTTGCCCCATTTGAAATGTATAACATAAATAAAATGTTATAATTTCAGATACCTTTGGTGGGGTGAATTCAGAGTTGACTACTTTTACTAGCAAACTATGTAGTTAGCGGAAATTTAAGAAGTTCTTAAAAACTTCAAAAAACATATTATCTCTCTCAATACCCTCATATTTCTCAAAGTCTTTATGGAAGGTATTATAGTGCCCCGGTCTCCTTTACATACATATTACACAATAGACATTACATATTACCAAAAGCATCGAAAATCATAAAGCAATATTTGTCATTCATTTTGAACAAACACATATAGGTACGCGCATAAATAGTATCATAAAACAATCAAGCGGCGCACGATGTTGCTTCGCTGTTGTTTGTTAATCAACTGACTGCAAATGTTCTTTGTCCCATGGTAGCCACTTTACGCTCGCGGTTACCAATACATGCTTACATTTCATTTGCCCACCAATGATCTAATCCAGTGGTGGCCAAACGACCACATGCGCAATTATGCTTGTATGTGTGCCAGAGAGAGCTCACCCTGTAAAAAACGTTGGAGTATGGGAGTACTCCAACATTTATCCTCATTCATACAAAAAGGTGGTCCAATTTATAAGCCCATGTCCGGTGATTGGATCACCTAATCCATATCGGAGCACCCTGCTGAATAGTCTATGGAACACCTATGTGAGAGTACTTTGAAAATGCTGCCTAAAGATTACTCTATAGAGTACTCTGCAGTAAAGCGAGAGAGGGAGTAGGTGTTCTTTTTGAGGACCACCTACTCCCTCTCTCGCTTTGCTGTTGAATACTCCATAGAGTAACCCAATAGGAGTATTTTGGGATTACTCTCATGTAGGTGGTCTATAGAGTATTCAAATGCAAAGAAATGGAGTACTCCGAGTCGGATTAGGTGATCCAATTACCGGCCATCGCCATGTAAATTGGACCACCTTTTTTATATGAGCGAGGATAAGTGTTGGAGTACTCCGATACTCCTTAAGGAGTACTCTATGGAGTATGGAACGGAGTATTTCGGTTTTTTGCAGGGTCAGCGCTATGCTTACTTGATAAAAGTAAGCAAGATTGATCAGAAGATTTGACACGACTTCATTGATACTATGCGTGTGATGGCATCGACGTCGGCAGCACAATGTAGCCTATGCACGCGTGCATTGATTTTTTAATTCTGGCCACCACTGATCTAATCATTAGATTCTAATGTCAGATGGTCTTCGATTGTGTAGTTTTGCCAACTGGCACACGCATAAAATGCAAATGTAGGCATAAGCATAAGCTGTTGCTTTGTTGCTTGATAGCACAGTATAAAACAGTATGAAAACTGTGGTTAAATCCGCGGCTATATTCACCTTTTTCGTGTACTCGGGGTTTTAATCAACTATTTTTCAGCATTTTAGGGTGTTGTGTTGCAAATTGAATGAGGTGTATACATTATTTTAAGAAAGGAGAAATTGTTAAAAATACATTAAGATTTTTTTCATTTAAACAAAAGTTATGCGTATATTAGTTGGTTAAAAATTATAACGCTATACTTTTATGTCAAAATGTTGCACACATATCACTATGTCGGTAGTTTCGTTAAATTCTGTGTCCAATTTTCAGACATATTTACCTGAAATAAACTTTTCAAATTTTTCGAAACAATCAAAATATGGCTAAGGTAGTTCAAAAAACAATTAAACTAATATTTTCTAGATCTCTGATAGTAATGCCAAGATTTTTGCAAATATTTCACGTTTTCAAAATCACATTTCCAATGGTGTTAGAACATTTTACCTCGAAATATGGCGATTTCTATGTAATTTTAGCTTTTAATAGGTTTATAAATTGAAAATACATATGCTTGTAGTCTTACTACTTGCAGTGCTACCAATACAAGGAAGAAAAGGTGATGTTATTAACCATTAAAAAAAATTTTCAGGTCAGCGTATTACAAATTAGTTGCCTACATCAAATTTTGCAACGCGCCACCTATAACTTCAAAAATTTTCAACAAAGAAGCGTGTTTACCTCAGTTCAAACACACAAAGTTTTTCTCATCGATAAATTACATGAAATTTAACTCATAACGGCTTTCCTCCCGTATTGAATAGATGTTTGTCTTTTCTCGAAACCCCCCTTAGTCCATTTGCTCACAAAACCTGAATTTACTGTGGGTGCGTACCAAATTAATTATGTAAATATGTATATATTAATTTCAACTGAATTGTGATACTTTATTTTATTTTTACAATAAGTATGAAGCTCTTGTGCAATTTTTTATGTTCACTACCTTTAAGATAGTTTTAAGTTTATTTATCTTTTGCATGCAGTAGTAATATAATAAAGTTAATTCATGAATAAAATTTAAGTGTATTATTCTTCCATTTTGTGAGAAGTCAGAGAACGTATATAAATTTTAATTTCAGAAAATTCACATATTTCGTTGGTGGCCACGAACGCCTAAAGCCAATCTTTTGCTGTTTTTAAACATGTTTTTTAATCTTAATTTAATTGCACTTATGTGATTACATTTTTAAAGTTTTTTTTTTTATGAAAATACAACTATGCGCCCTTGAGATCACGTAATACGAGGACTATCAACCGTGAAAAATTCACCAATATGACGTACTATTTACCACAGTTTTATTACTATGGCTGTGTGCCAATCGGTAACTTTTTACTCAGAGGATAAATGAGGTGAACAAATTTTCTATGGTGTACAAATATTTTCCATTTTGCTGTGCCAAATGAAATGGGAAATTTTGACAGTTGTAAATTTTGACATTTAAAAAAAGCACATGCCAAAGCAAACATTCTGTGAATTAAATGTAAATTTACGTATTTTTTCTGCCATTATATTTGCCATTATATTGATTCCCATGGGCTAGGGAAAATTGTGACATTCGTATTCACCACAACAAATGCCAGAATTTTCTCCCGGACAGTCAAAATTTTGCTATTTTCAACCGCCTATATAACTATGACCATACCTACATACTTACATACATATGTATGTAAGTACATTTATATGAGTATTTAACAAAAAATAGGAAGCAGGTAGTATTATTTTGTGTATGCAAAATCAGCACAAACCCGTCCTTTTCTTACCATAATAAACAGTATACATAATGAATTTTGGCCCTGGCATCTGTTGCTTGAAGCCCTAGCACAATACCTACCAAGCAAATGTAACTGCATAAACATATAAATGTACAAATACATATTTATGTATAGTAACTTTATAGTAAATGTCTATTTACAGCTTCAATTATTACCAATAATTGTATTTTATTATTCCCACAACACTGTACAAATAGCTATTTAATTATTAAAATAATAAGCCAAAAATTATTCAACCACCATTAACCGAATAAATACAACAATTCGTTACCACTATGCGAATAATGAAGGAAATATTGTTACTGCTTGGGCACACATTTGTACACGCAAACATACACACATACATCCAAAACATACAAAACATAAATGCACGCTCATAGGTACAAGCAAAGAAAACAGCGAATATCGTTTTAAAAATCTATTAACAAAAATATTCGAATATTATTCGAAAAAAATCCCACTCCTACTTTCCAACCATTACATTTGCTCCATCAGTGCATACCAAAGATGACTTGATACGAAACTCTCTCCCGCTCTCTCATTTCGGCCCTCGATTATGCAGTGTTGCCTACTTTTTTATGTGTGCGCTAGTTGGAATACTACACAATCGAGGACCATCTGACATTAGATACATAAACAATGAGGAGCCAGAAAGCAAAAAACGCACCAAATTTGGGAAAATCAAACAAGTGAACATTTCGATAAACTTAAAGTATCACACGATTGAGAAAAAATACGTGAAGTATGAAATAGTACAATCTAAGAAAATAGCTGCAGAAAATATATGTAGAAAATTATATATTTTTTTAAGCATTTGAGTAGTTTACCGGTATAAAAAACGCTTTCAAGATACAAACAAAATGCTTTTTCTTTTTGTATTATTTTCAAATATTAATTTTAATTTATAATTATTTTTATTTGAAATCATATTATTTCAATTTCCATGTTCTCATTACGAAGTGTACATCATTAAGGATTTTACCTTATTTTAAGATATCTTGGAAATTTTAATTTTATATTATGAATTATTTACTACTTCATATACTTTATTTAAAATATATCTTGCCTTATTTTATACGTTCCCAACAAGAAAAATTCAAAAATTAATTCGATAGCACCTTTATCAAATACCTAAAATTCGACTCAAAATTGCCATATTTTGTGTTCACCATGCTGGCATCATTGGAAAATGTTATAAAAAATTACCACTTTTTGAGCACTCTCAGAGAACGCGAAGTTTCGTATCTAGTCATCTTTGGTGCATACTCCCGAAAGTTTTTGGGTATCAATATTGGAGAAAAGACTTTCTTTAACGACATTAAACAATGAGTTTCCTGTCACATTACCATAGAAACTTTCAATGGAAAATAAGCTTTGATTAATTTTGTAATCGGCAGTTATACTTCGAATACAAATAGCCAGTTGGCACATATCATTAATGTCCGTACCTTCGTCTAGGCATATGGAAAAAAATTTACAACTCTCTAAAATTTTTTGGAGTTTATTTTTAATGCATATGCCTAGGTGATCAGCACGGCGCACTATAGTTCGGGAAGATAGAGGTACGGTTTTAACAAAATCAGTACCACAATTTAATTTAATAAATACTTCTTCCAAAATGTTTTTTATAAATTTACCATTACTAAATGGCCTACCCTGCTTTACTAAATTTAACGAGACTAAAGAAGACAACTCAGTCTTAAGCTTCGTTGTACATTTATTTTCTCGACCCAAGTTTTTCCTTTCAGGCAACCAGTTTTTAATTTTTGTCAAAAATAAATGTTTTTTTTCTCAAATATGTCCGTTTTTTACTCAATTCTAATTGTTTTATATTTTTATGAAACATTTCATAATGCCTTTTAATGGCACGTACATTTCCTGAGAAACATTTGTAGCATAATATGCATTGCATTTGTTCAAACGCATTTTTTATCATGAAATAATTATATTCATTCATTTTGAATAAATTAATTGTTGCGTATTAGTGAAATACTTCCGCATAAGCTGTTGCTTCATTGCTTGCTAGTAAGACACCATTGTTTACCTCGAATAGTTTGGCATCTTTTTTACGAATCGGAGTGTAAGGCAGTGGATGATGGTACTCCGACAAAGTGGAATGGAGGAAATAACGTTCAGAGTTGCTTGACAGTGAAAATTGCAATTATAAACTTTCATTTCTAATGAAATGTACAATTACTAGCATCTGATAAGTTGTTAAAACTGCTTTATATATAATAACTTGGGTGTTTTTTGTCTTCACGTTCAATTTTGCAGTATTAAAATCCTATTGCTTTATTATTGCATACAACGTACCCTGTGTGGTTTGTGTGTGTGTGCTGATTCGGAGTAAGTCAGCTGTTAGTTGCGCTACTAGTAGAGACATGTAAGACACTGAACACAAACAAACGACAGAATTTCAGTGGTGCGCTCTCACTAACACTACCTCAATTGCAAAATTGCCTGGTTCTGATTTAGTGCATGATCCAATAATACAGGTCGTGTCGATAGGCCAGCTGATTTTTATTTTTTTCTCGAATTTTGACAATCAACCCATTTTTCAGTACGATTTTGACTATATATATATATATATATGGCGCGATATACAACAGTTATATAATTAACCTCCTAGGAGATTTTTGCGCCGAGCTTCTCTTCCAATTTGTGGTGTGCCGCTTTGAAATTTTTCCTACAAATTGGCGGGACCTACGGTTTTTCGCCGACTCCGAACGGCATCTACAAAGCAGATGAATTTTTGCTGAGAAGCCTTTCATGGCAGAAATACACTCGGAGAGTTTGCCAAACCACTGCCGAGGGGCGACCCCGTTTTGAAAAAACTTTTTCAAACTACTTTTTGATGTAACGTATACCAGGGCTCGAACCCGGACCTTCGGTGTGGTAGGCCGACAACACTACCTCCACACCACGGTGGCCGCCAACGACGATTTTGACTACAAACCCACAAATTACAAAAACAAAATACATAGAAAATTTTTGTGTGTTTGTATGTTTGTCGAGCTGCTACGACCTGTTATGGTTGGATCATGATTTAGTGCAGTGCTGTCCAAAATGAAAAATGTGAGTGTATGAGTGAGAACGAGGGAATGGGAGCAGACCAGTGGGAAATTTAAACCAAAATAACAACATATTGAATTGGAATAGAAAATTTCGAATGGGTTAGACTTTCAGATAAAATATTCAAGGATGTTACTTGTTAAGCCTACACTTTTTTAAATAAGGGCGGTATTTTAGAGATGTTGTATTTGAAAAAATTCTTGTACTACCCATATTAATGATCTGCAAATTAATATATGTTGTGGGAAAAAGTGATAGGCTCTGAAAAGATATTCTTTTCAATATTGATATGATTTTTCTGTTGAAATTTTCCAGAATTCAACATTATTGTAACATAAAGGCATTGCAAGTCGCCAAAGGCATTTTCTAGCATAAAAAAGTTCTCACAGGGCATTGTAATGCATACACTAAGCGTCGCGGAAAAGCTTGGTGTTTATTCGTCGCTGGTTCGCTAACGACTGAACGATAGAGAGTAAGAATACGTGTGATCAATTGATCTATGGATGGACCCCACTGATTTAGTGGACAATTGTCCGTATAATTGAGAACCAAATCACACAGATTATTACGCTCCTTTGTTTGCTTCGCTTGTGTGAGCGCACTGATAAACGAAAGTGCTGTTGTTTATTTCTATTCAGTGTCTTACTATCAAGCAACAGCTTTTGCGGAAGTATTTCACTAATGCGCAACAAAAAATTTATTCAAAATGAATGAATGTAATTATTTCATGATAACAAATACGTTTGAACAAATTTATTTCTTTCTTGCGCGATAACAAAAATGATGCGCACCACCTTGCTACTTTCTTAGCTAGCGACGCACTGAACACAAACAAACGACAGCATTTCAGTGGTGCGCTCTCACTAACACTACCTCAATTGCAAAATTGCCTAGGCCTGGTCTAAAGCCAAAGTCAAAGATGACTAGATACGAAACTCTCTCCCGCTCTCTCATTTCGGTCCTCGATTATGCAGTGTTGCCTACTTTTTTATGTGTGCGCTAGTTGGCAATACTACACAATCGAGGACCATCTGACATTAGATGCACAAACAATGAGGAGCCAGAGAGAAAAAACGCACCAAATTTGGAAAATCAAACAAGTGAACATTTCGATGATCCTAAAATGTCGCATTGAGAAAAAATACGTAAAGTATGAAATAGTACAATCTAAGAAAATAGCTGTGGAAAATATATATAGAAAATTATATCTTTTTGTACGCATTTGAGTGGTTTATAGGTATAAACGCCTATCTTTTGGTACTATTTTCAAGTATTTATTTTAATTTATAATTATTTTTATTTGAAATCATATTATCATTTCCATTACCATGTTTTATTACGAAATGTACATCATTAAGGATTTTACCTTAATTTAAGATATCTTGGAAATTTTAACTTTGTATTATGAATTATTTATTATTTCATATATTTTATTTTAAATATATCTTGTCTCATTTTATACGTTCCGAGAAAGAAAAATTCAAAAATTAATTCGATAGCACCTTTTTGCATACCTCTTGGCCTGTGGGAATTGCAAACTTCCTAAAACGCTACTCAAAATGCCCATTTTTTGCTTTCACCATGCTGGCAAATGTTATAAAAAATGACCACTTTTTGAGCGCTCTCAGAGAGCGCGAAGTTTCGTATCTAGTCATCTTTGCTTCGCTACAGTGGTGCTAAGAACAAAACTGTCGCGTCAGTTGCTTAACCGACAGCAAGGAAGTAACAATGTCATCTTTGGTAACAATGCAGTCGTGTTGATGCCTAAATTATATGAAAATATTTATGCGCTACTAAAAATGACTGCTAAGCATTTTTTTAAGATTCCAGATGCCTTTAGGCAAATGCAATGTATCTTATGTTATGATTCTTTGGGGAACCGGGAATATAATATTAAGAGACATTATAACTCTTTTCATTAAGACTTTGATAAATATGAGGGTGTGAAAAGAGACAATATCTTTTTGGAAATAAAGAATATGCTTTTTTTTTGCTTTTATACCTTTTTAACATTGTTTTCGCATTTCTACATTTTAATTTTGGGAAACCCATTGCTTATACTTTTGTAAAAGCATGTTCTTTTTTTCCCAAAAAAATATTGTCCCTTTGCACGCCCTCATATTTGTCAAAATCTTTACATAAAGATTTAATATTTTCATTCATTTCAAATCCATAAACCCATGAAGCAATGAGCAAAGCGACGATACGTGGTACCCCTTTGTTGTGTGCCAAGCGACTGACATGAAAATTCTGTTCTAACACCACTGTGGCGAAACTGGTTTTTCATTTTAGTTGCTGCTGAGAGCGAAAAACCAGTTTCGCCACAGTGGTGTTAGAACCAAAGATGACTTGATACGAAACTCTCTCCCGCTCTCTCATTTCGATCCTCGATTATGCAGTGTTGCCTACTTTTTCATGTGTGCGCTAGTTGGCAATACTACACAATCGAGGACCATCTGACATTAGATACATAAACAATGAGGAGCCAGAAAGCAAAAAACGCACTAAATTTGGGAAAATCAAACAAGTGAACATTTCTATAAACTTAAGATATCGCACGATTGAGAAAAAATACGTAAAGTATGAAATAGTACAATCTAAGGAAATAGCTGCAGAAAATATATGTAGAATATTATATTTTTTTCACGCATTTGAGTGGTTTACAGGTATAAAAAAAAGGTTACAAGATACAAACAATACGCCTTTTCTTTTTGTATTATTTTCAAATATTTATTTTAATTATAATTATTTTTATTTGAAATCATATTATTTCCATTACCATGTCCTATTTCATTACGAAATCTACGTCATTAAGGATTTTACCTTATTTTAAGAAATCTTGGAAATTTTAACATTATATTATGAATTATTTCTTATTTCATATATTTTATTTTAAGTATATCTTATCTCATTTTATACGTTCCGAGCAAGAAAAATGCAAAAAATAATTCGATAGCACCTTTTTGCACACCTCTTGGTCTGTGGGAGTTGCAAAATTCCTAAGAAGCTTCTGCAAAAGGGCCCATATTTTGTTTTCACCATACTGGCATCATTGGAAAATGCTATAAAAAATTACCACTTTTTGAGCGCTCTCAGAGAGCGCGAAGTTTCGTATCTAGTCATCTTTGGTTAGAACAGAATTTTCATGTCAGTCGCTTGGCACACAACAAAGGGGTACCACGTATCGTCGCTTTGCTCATTGCTTCATGGGTTTATGGATTTGAAATGAATGAAAATATTACATCTTTATGTAAAGATTTTGACAAATATGAGGGCGTGCAAAGGGACAATATTTTTTTGGGAAAAAAAGAACATGCTTTTACAAAAGTATAAGCAATTTGTTTCCCAAAATTAAAATGTAGAAATGCGAAAACAATGTTAAAAAGGTATAAAAGCAAAAAAAAAGCATATTCTTTATTTCCAAAAAGGCATCAACACGACTGCATTGTTACCAAAGATGACTTGATACGAAACTCTCTCCCGCTCTCTCATTTCGGTCCTCGATTATGCAGTGTTGCCTACTTTTTTATGTGTGCGCTAGTTGGCAATACTACACAATCGAGGACCATCTGACATTAGATACATAACTCCCGATAATCGGGTGGGTTTTTTTTTTAGAAAAAAATTAAAGCAAACTTTAAACGCTAATATCTTATGAACAAATTAAGCAATTGAAATTTTTGTAATTTTGTGCAAACATGCTCATGATAAGCTTTCATTTGATACACATTTCATTTACATATGTACGTATTGTAGTTAAGTCTAGCTCAGCGCCTTGTTTTAGAATAATACTATGGATTATTTTTATTTGAAATGTTATTATTTCCATTACCATGTTCTATCTCATTACGAAATGTATGTACATCATTAAGGATTTTACCTTATTTTAAGATATCTAGGAAATTTAACTTTATATTATTTGTTGAAGACATGGAAGAGAACCTTATAGAGTTCGACTAAGCAGTACTTTATACACAACTCAGTTTCTATATACATATTTATATATAAATACTCAACTTTGAATTGCATATACATATGAATACCTTTAGAGATGAATTAAATACTTACCTTAAAACTATACTTACCTTTTATACCCATACTTACCTTTTTATATACACTATACTTACCTTTTATACTCATACCTACCATTTGTATTCATACTTACCTTTTTATATACACTATACTTACCTTAAACTTCAAACCACCCTAGTGTAAAACTTAAAATAACTAACTGGAAAACTGCCGCTTCTTTAGGTACTTACCTTGATGTATATATATATGTACATATGTATGCATATTCACTGCATAGCTTAGCGGGCGGGCATCAGCGGCCGCTAGAACCAGTCTATGTTGAGCGCGCGAGCATTGAACCGTCTATTTTGTTTATTTAAAAATAAACCTCTTACTTGCTACAGTTAAAATCATATAGTTATACAGACATACTAAAATTGAAATTAAAACTTACAAACTAAGTTAAAAATCGTTAAAATTACTAGAAGTTATTAAAACCTAGTATACACCATTGCAAAGTGAACTAATAAATCTTATAAATAAAAATGAATGTGTGTCTGTGTGTCCTTTATGGGCGTCCAAAGTACTCAACCGATTTTTATGAAATTTTCACAGTAAGGGAATTCATAATAAATAGCATATGGGTTGACAAAATTATGCAATTGCATAAAAATGCACCGAATCGTGAGCGCCCTTTGTCAACTCTAATTGCAAACGTGTGAAATCAAGCTGTTCGATTGCATGCTGCAGACGTTCAATATAAATCGTTATCCGTATTGATGGATCGGCTTGAAAGCTGATTTAAACGTGTCGATTTTACGTTCAACCTTTACACGGTGGAACGACACAAATCGACTAGAAAAATTGACCCGTGTAAATAAGCCTTTTATGCAAAATAGATGCAACTCCCAAGTATAAACAAAGGATGGGGATCGATAAGATATCATTAAGATGAGAACAAATATGTATATTTTTTTTAGCTAACAACAACTAGAGTTATTAAGGGTCAAAGTTCGTTGAACGCATTTTTTTAAATCAAAATTTCTCATAAACTTACGAACAGATTCCCTATTTTTTCTGCATTGGATAGGTAATTGAAGTACCTTTCATTTGATGTAACGTTTCTTGGGGTACAAAACCGCGTACATGCAAAATTTAAAGCTTTTTTATATCAACGAGGCAAAGTAATCAATTCACAATACTTCAGCGACATCTTCATGTGCAAAGCACGTTTTCGCATTGGTGGCCTTCGGCCACGCTTCAAAAAAAATAACCCTTATCCGATCCAACACCGGATCCGCGATGCAAATGTGTACTACAGTACCTCTGTACGGAAAATCTTTGCGCGTTGGAGACCTTCGCCCGTACTTCAAAAATGTAATGAGAAACTTTGATATAAAAAGTGCTTTAAATTTTGCATATGCTCGGTTTTGCACCCAAGCAAGGCTACATTAAATGAAAGGTAATTCATTTACCTACCTAAATTTTTGAAAACCGTTTCATTAGTTTTTGTAAAATCTTGATTTTAAAAAACGTTTTAAATGAATTTTGACCCTTAATAATTCTTGTTGTTGTTGTTTCCGCCAAAAAAAATATATATTTGTACTTACCTTTATAATATCTATCGATCCCAGTCACTTTTTTTTAATTTGGGAGATGGAGCTATTCTAAATTCAAGCCGACCCATCAATACGGATCGCGATACATATTGAACGTGTGACAGCAGTCATAATTCAACAGCTGTTTCTAGAAATGCAATGCAACAAAATATGCTATGCAATAGATTTTTGGTGTTGCATTCTGCAAATTGCTTGACATTTGCATCCGCATGTATTTTGTTGTTGACTTGACATTATTTTGCAATAATAATTTGCTATGCAACGATGCAATGCCCTTGCATCGTGATTCCGAATACCCCTAGTATATTCTTGAGATCATGGGTTAAAGCATAGGCTATATTAATTTTTGGAAAAGTGGGCGGTGCCACGCCCCCAGGCTATATAAAACTACAGTTCTTCATAACTATGAACATATTTGGTCTAAATTAATGATTTTTGGATATGTGTGTCCTTTGGTCAAGATTTATGCAATTTTGGAAAAGTGGGCGGTGCCACGCCCACATTTTTTGTGTTTTGTTTCTACTTCAATAATGTCCAAAGTTTATGGTCGATCTCTTTTAAACTTTCAAGATTGGTTCAGAAGATTGTTGTGTACGATTTAGGCTATAACAATTTTTGGAAAAGTAGGCGGTGCCACGCCCCCAGGCTATATAAATTTTAAATTCTTCATAGCTCTGAACATATTTGGTCTAAATTAATGATTTCTGGATATGTGTGTCCTTTAGTCAAGATTTATGTAATTTTTTGTGTTTTGTTTGTACTTCAATAATGTCCAAAGTTTATGGTCGATCTCTTTTAAACTTTCAAGATTGGTTAAGAAAATTGTTGTGTACGATTTAGGCTATATCAATTTTTGGAAAAGTAGCCAGTGCCACGCCCATCTATATAAAATTTAAATTCTTCATAACTCTGAACATATTGGGTCTAAATTAAAGATTTTTGGATATGTGCGTCCTTTAGTCAAGATGTATATAATTTTGGAAAAGTGGGCGGTGCCACGCCCACATTTTTTGTGTTTTGTTTGTACTTCAATAATGTCCAAAGTTTATGGTCGATCTCTTTTAAACTGTCAAGATTGGTTCAGAAGATTGTTGTGTACGATTTAGGCTATATCAATTTTTGGAAAAGTGGGCGGTGCCACGCACCCGGCTATATAAAATTTAAATTCTTCATAGCTCTGAACATATTTGGTCTAAATTAATGATTTCTGGATATGTGTGTCCTTTGGTCAAGATTTATGTAATTTTGGAAAAGTGGGCGGTGCCACGCCCATATTTTTTGTGTTTTGTTTGTACTTCAATAATGTCCAAAGTTTATGGTCGATCTCTTTTAAACTTTCAAGATTGGTTAAGAAAATTGTTGTGTACGATTCAGGCTATATCAATTTTTGGAAAAGTAGCCAGTGCCACGCCCATCTATATAAAATTTAAATTCTTCATAACTCTGAACATATTGGGTCTAAATTAAAGATTTTTGGATATGTGCGTCCTTTAGTCAAGATGTATATAATTTTGGAAAAGTGGGCGGTGCCACGACCACATTTTTTGTGTTTTGTTTGTACTTCAATAATGTCCAAAGTTTATGGTCGATCTCTTTTAAACTGTCAAGATTGGTTCAGAAGATTGTTGTGTACGATTTAGGCTATATCAATTTTTGGAAAAGTGGGCGGTGCCACGCACCCGGCTATATAAATTTTAAATTCTTCATAGCTCTGAACATATTTGGTCTAAATTAATGATTTCTGGATACGTGTGTCCTTTGGTCAAGATTTATGTAATTTTGGAAAAGTGGGCGGTGCCACGCCCACATTTTTTGTGTTTTGTTTGTACTTCAATAAGTTCAAAGTTTATGGTCGATCTTCTCTAAATTTCCAGATTGGTTCAGAAGATTGTTGTGCCACGCCCCCAGGCTATATAAAATTTAAATCATCATAACTTTGAATATTTTTGGTCTAAGCTAATGATTTTTGGATATGTGTGTCCCTTGGTCAAGAATTATATAATTTGGGAAATGTGGGCCGTGCCACCCCTACATTTTTTGTATTCAGTGCTTTGTATGTACTTCAATAATGTCCAAAGTTTATGGTTGATCTGTTTTAAACTTTTCCAATACGTTAAAATCTTCGTTGGGTACGACATACATAGGCTACATTTGTAAATTCTTTGGAGAAGTGGGCAGTTCCAGGACCACAAGCTAAGTAATATTTCAATTCGTAATATCCCTGAATGTATTTGCTTTAGTGACATTTTAACGTTCTTAAATCTTAATCAAAGCACTTAATTTTTGTTGTTTGTTATTGCCGTTCATACATATCCAGAGTATTATAGGTAGATATAGGATATAATTAAATAAGTACTAACTATACATTTGCTCAGCAGCGCATAATGGTTTTTGTCATACCCATTGAGTTCAAAAGATCCGTTTTTTGAGTTGGACATCCAAAAAATTTATTTGTTTATACCAAAGACTTTAAAGCCAGAAACATTGTATATCCTAAAGCACTGCAATAAATGGAATGTTAAAAGTTAAAGAAAAATATTTGAAAATGTATTTCTAGGGAAGTCACTGGTCAGGCAGAACAACATCTGCCGGGTCTGCTAGTAATAAATAAATACTTACGCTAAGTTAAAGTTAAAGCAAAAGTGTCGGTGTTGTAGTTTTTGCGAAAAGCGTTAAACCGCGTAAGTACCCCTCACCCATTTACCTATCGTGCACCAGTGCAAACAAGGGCACCGTGACTTTATGCATAGTGAAATATAAAACATGGCCCTATCTTCGCCATACGAGACGAATCAGCGCCTAGAAAAAATTTGTATGAAAAAATAAAAAGTATACATTTCAAACTCACAAAAAATAGAAAAAAGTGGTATAGTGCGAAAAAAGGCATTAGGGTGCTACTAAAAAAGAAAAAAAAATTGCTGCAAATAAAAAGTGAAAAACCATCAAAAAACCTGAAAAGGAAAAAAGGATTAAAAGGTGAAAAAGTGATAATTATACATGGTGAAATCCAAATAACTTACCTGAAAAAGAAAAAATTTACAAAATCGCTTCCTGGAAAGAAAAAAAGGTACAAAAAAGGGTTGATCTGAAAGAAAAAAAAAAATTTATACAAAGTGAGAAGAAAATAAACAGTGAAAAATTATTAAAAAAACGCATAAATAAAAATCCTGAAAAGAGAAAAAATATATATACATATATTAATATATATTAATAAGTGGCTTGGTGAACAAAACCTGAAAGAAAAAGAAGGAAAAAGTTTATTTAAAAAATAATTTTTGGAAAAACCGAAAAAAAAAAAAAAATTATAAATAAACCGAAGAAAAGAAGTGTAAAAAATTGTTCACTTAAATTTTAAAAAACTATTTTCAGCAATCTGGGAAAAAAGTACAGAAAATAAGAAAACTGAAAAATATTCTGAAAAAGAAAAGAAAATTGGTTGAAAGCTGGTGAAATAGAAAAGAAAAAGTCTACAAAAATATTGTTCAAAGCCTTCAAAAAGAAAAAATCATAAGAAAAAAATAAAAAAAAATAAAAAAAAATACAAAAAAAAAAAAAGTTTATAAAAATTATTTTTTAAATTTCTGGAAAAAATATAAGAAAAGTTAAAAAGTCTAAAAAGAGAACAAATAAAAAGGCTAAATATATTTTTGAATAAAAAATTAAATAACAAGTGTGACAATAAAAAGTAAAAACAAAACCTCATACTTACGTGTTTTTAAATAAAATATATTAAATTAATCGTGAAATATATAATATTATTGGTGAAAAATACAAGAAAACTGACAAGAAATAAAACATATTATATTATTGCTGAAGAACAAAATCTGAAAAGAAAAAATATAAAAAATTAAAATACATACATATACTCGAAAAAATTAAGGAAAAATATTTAAAAGGTACAGTCTACACAAACATCAAAATCACCCAGCAGCCAGGAAAATCCCCCGTTACCACAGAAGACAGCAAATCCCGTAGCAACAAAAAGGGAAGTCACCAGCCCCAAGTAAGTGCCGTTAAAAACTTTTTTTACCCCATATACCCTCTATATACCCGATTTACATAACTTAGCGGATCTCTAAGAAAATACATAAATTAGAAACCAGATATATAGGCCACACAAACTTAATAACGGACACGTATATATATACATAAATTATTTATTCGCACCCTACCCATATACCACTTACCTTTGTTAAACATACATATATTCCCCTATACCACTTAGCTATAAATCCTCTATACGCCGCCAGCATAAACTCAAAATTTGGACTCTCACACATACAAATACACTTGGACTCAGAAGCGCTGAGACAAGTGCAGAAGCACTGAGACAAGTATATAAGCGATAACTGGAAAAAAAGCACTGTAAGTGCATACATACATATATACACATTCCAACAAGTGCAGCGAAAAGTCTGCACAATACAGTGTGCCGCACCCAATAAATCCACTTGCAAAAAGACAGTGGGCAAAAACCCAAAATAAAGCGTACCCAAAATTTAAATAATATTTATTAAATTAATTTAAACCCAAAAGTATTAAATATACTAAATAGTCAAACCCTTTTTTTTTGTACTTCTATTACAAAAAATCTCAAATATATTCTTGGGTACCTCTTAATACCCAGGTTATTAAAAAGAAAATTTTCTCGTGTACTGCTAATACACAAGCTCTTAAATATACCCTCGTGTACGCCTAATACACAGTATTTAAAATACCTCTACGTGTACTCCGAATACACAAATAACTCTATACTCTCGTGTACTTCTGATACACACTATAGTTAAAACTTCTCTCGTGTACTTCTAAAGACACAATTAAATAAAACCCTCCAATAAAAATGGCTGAAGATAAGGTAGAAAAGCCATTGAATTTCCCAGCTCCCCAAGGACCAAGAACGCGGTCAAGATCTCAAGTTGAAGAAGAAGAATTGTCCATAATAATGAAAAAATCATTATTCGAATTGTCAAAACTCGAAAAGTTTTGCGAAAAATGGTGGAACATCTGTGAGACAGATCACACAAAACCCAGTTTGCACACTTATATGGAAGAACTCAACAGGCACATAGCATCTGTAGAACGGGCGTATGAAGCAGCGCACCTGAATCTCACGGAGGAACGGTCCCTAGCAGCACTAAATGAACGGTACGACAACGCAATGGAGACAAATATGCACACCAGGACGAGGATTAATGAGCTGCTCGCAAGCCTGGAACCAAATTCCACTACCCAAATTCAACGACAGACCCCAGCAGCCACAGCTAACTCCGAACCCTACCTCAAAGTCCCTGCTTGCGACACAGAAGTTTTTCACGGAGGATACGATACGTGGCCGTCATTCAGAGACATGTTCACGGCAGTTTACATTAATCACCCCAAACTCTCTCAAGTGCAAAAATTATATCACTTGAGACAAAAAACTCGTGGAAAAGCACTCCTCATTATTCAAAAATATCCCCTTAACGACCAAAATTTCGAACTCGCGTGGGGTGCCCTTAAGTCCAGATACGAGAACCGTAGAATTCTCGTGGACAGTCAACTAAAAGCTCTGTTTAATTTGCAACCCGTATTTTATGAAAGTGGAGAAAGAATTAAAGAAATTCAAACCACTATAAATAACTGCATCTCGACCCTAAACTCCAATGACGTACCCACTAATAATTGGGACCCCATCCTGGTTTATTTATGCTCTTCCAAGCTCCCCAACGAAACTCTGGATCTATGGGAACAATCTCTAGAGTCAAGAAAAGAATTACCCCTCTGGTCGGAGTTAGATAAATTCCTCACGACTAGATACGAAGTTGTAGAACGCCTAGGTACTTATAGGCCCAGTAAACCCCGAAACTCAAACTCCAGCTTCCACCCACAGTCGTCGACACCCCATAATCAGACGAACAACTTTAAAAATAAATCTCACTCGTATCTTAGCGAACAAGCCCGCCAAGTTTCCTGCAAGTTGTGCAATTCGAATCACTCAATGATGAACTGCGTTAAATTCAAGCAACTTAGCGTACCAGAGCGAAATAAGTTTGTAAAAGACAATAATTATTGTAAAAATTGTCTAGCATTCTCCCACTTAGAAACCGAGTGTTGTAGCAATTTTAAATGTGTATACTGCCAAAAGCGACATCACTCCCTGCTACACTACCAAACATCTCGGCCAACGCACCCCAATACCTCGCGACAATCTCAAAGAAGAAATCCCTTCAAGAACCCGCCCCAAGCAGCCAATGGCCAAGACAAAGCCTCGACCTCTAATCAGGCAATGCAGTCGCAAAAATCGCGCACTGAAACCCCATCTACCAAAGAAAATAGAACCCTAGCTCACTTCCCCAGCAACACAGAGCAAACATTATTACCCACAGCAATTATTCCCATTCTCCATAGAGGAGAAACCTTTCAAGTCCGGGCATTAGTAGACCAAGGGTCCCAAAAGTCGTTCGTCTCCTCTCGAATCCAGAAATTGGTAGGGCTACCCACAAAGAGAATAAACTACCAAATATTAGGTATGGGCGGACGAGTTGTTCAGAACTCGAATAAAATATGCTCTTTGACAATTTGCTCTGCTGATTTAAAGACCCAAATTGCCACCCAGGCAATAATCCTACAGCAATTGACCCACTTCCTGCCATCAGCGAAAATAGAAACTGAGGAACTTCGAAATTTCCCGTTTCTAACATTAGCAGATCCCAATTGCCTCTCCCCAGGACGAATTGATATGGTGATAGGCAGTGATATACTCCCAAAAATCCTCCTATCAGGTCTGGAAGCTAGCACTGCCGGAGGTCTAATAGCTCAAAATACCATATTCGGGTGGATTTTGAGCGGCCCAATAACCGGCCCAGTAACCGAGCAAATTTCAACTTTCTCCACGAACATAGTTGAAAACCCTGATGCCTCCCTAAACGAACTTCTCAAACAATTTTGGGAGCAAGAAGAAGTTTTACCCACCACAACCCTCACAGAAAGCGATACATTTTGCGAAGATCTGTACAAAAAGACCACAATTAGACAAGACGATGGTCGATACAGGGTCAAACTCCCCTTTAAAGAAAACTTCCCACAAACAATAGCTCTCGGACATTCACGACCAGCAGCACAACAACAATATATTAGCATAGAGCGGTCGTTGGAAAAGAAACCCGAGTTAAAAGAAAAATATTCCGAAGTGTTGGAAGAGTATTTAGCCATGAATCACATGGAGCCCGCTGCCCCCCTCGAACTTATAAATAACGGAAAATACTACTCCTTTTATTTGCCCCATCATGCTGTCATAAAACCCGACAGTAAAACTACCAAGGTGAGAATAGTCTTCAATGCCTCAAAACCCTCTCACTCCGGAAGCTCATTGAACAACGTATTGCACACGGGCCCAACTCTCCAAAACGACTTGATGCTAATAATACTAAAATGGCGCCTCTACAAGTTCGTTTTCAATGGCGACATAGAAAAAATGTACCGCCAAATTCTGGTATACCCCGAAGATCAAGAATACCAAAGAATTCTCTTCCGTAGAGCTCCTAACTCTAAACTCGAAGACTTCAAATTAAAAACTGTCACCTTCGGAGTTAACTGTGCCCCATATTTGGCAATTCGCACCCTCCAGCAGTTAGCCGAAGACTCCCAAGATGAATTCCCTATCGCCAGAAATGTACTTCTCCATGAAACATATGTAGATGACATCCTCTCTGGCGGACACGATTTACAGTCCACACTTAGCTCAATGACCCAAGTTATCAAAGCTCTCAAATCAGCCGGGCTCCCCCTAAAGAAAATAACGGCTAATCACCCGGAAATATTAAAATCAATTCCAAAAACTGATCTTATCGATGAAGATTTTCTAAAGTTTCATGATGTCAGCTCTACAAAGACGCTTGGAATAAAATGGAACGCGATCAATGGCGCCTTTTCGTACTCGTATGACCCTATACCATCCGATAACTCACACACAAAGCGGCAAATATTATCGGCAATTGCGAAATTGTTCGATCCGGCAGGATGGCTAGCGCCAATTATGATACCAGCCAAAGTGCTTCTCCAACAACTCTGGTTAGAAGGAACCGGCTGGGATGAACGCGTTAAGCCCCTCGCACTCCACAAATGGAATAGTTTTCGCGAAAATCTCCCCGCGATAAGCACCATTCAAATCCCTCGATGGATCGGATTCGTTCTCGACAAACCCTACCAAGTCCATGGATTCTCCGATGCCTCCGAAAAAGCATTCTGCGCCTGCGTATATTTAAGAGTGCAGGACAGCGAAACCCACTTTTTAACGCATTTGTTAGCAGTAAAGAGTAAAGCCCCCTTAAAAACCGTGAGTCTTCCTCGACTAGAACTCTGCGGAGCGGTACTACTCTCTAAACTTGTTAAACAGATCTGCTCCAACTTAAATCTACTTTCAAATGACCTCATCCTCTGGTCAGACTCCTCAATCGTCCTAGCATGGCTAGAAAAGCCACCTCACACCTGGAAGACCTACGTGGCAAACCGGACGACGGAAATCCTCAAAAACGTGAGTAACGCTACTTGGCGTCATGTGTCCAGCGGTGATAATCCGGCAGATCTTGGTACCCGCGGATGCAAACCCCAAGAATTGTCTGAATGCCCCCCTATGGTGGAATGGCCCTGAGTGGCTATCAAACTCCCCCAATCTTTGGCTCAAGGCGGTTCCTCAAAACCCTCCTAATCCGCCAGAACAAAAACGCGTGGAAACCTTTCTTACTGTGGAAACACCAGATCCATTAGAGCGTTTTTCATCATTCGGCCGAGCCCTTCGCGTCCTGTCGTATGTATACCGCTTCATGCATAAAGCGAAAAAACAACCAATTCCCTCCACAAAATCTCTGCTGCAAGAAGAAATTAGCCACGTAAAAGAGCGTTTAATCCTCCAAACCCAACAAGTCTATTATGCGGAGGTCATAGCCTCATTAGAATCTTCAAAGCCAATCAGCAAGAAAAATGCACTGCTATAACTCAGTCCGATGTTCGACGAAAAAGGTATATTGCGCGTCAACGGACGTCTCAGTTATGCTGCCCTTAGCTACAACGAAAGGCACCCAATTATAATTCCCGAAGCCTCAAGATTCTGCAAACTATATCTCGAATTTGCTCACACCCTCCTACTCCATGCCGAAAAGCAGCTAATGATCCGAATGGTCCACCAAGAATATTATATTCCCCGCATAAAGCAAAAGGTAAAAGCTTGCATTTTTCAATGCAAGACCTGCACGATCTATAAACAGAAGATGAATTCCCAGATCATGGCCGCATTGCCAGCAGAAAGGTCGACGTACACTCTACCATTTCACACCACAGGAGTCGACTTCGCAGGCCCATTTCTGGTAAAAACTTCATCCCTGCGGCGTGCCTCTTACGCAAAAGCTTATGTTTGTGTCTTCGTTTGCTTCTCCACAAAAGCAATACATCTTGAGGTCTGCTCCAACCTAACCACGGATGCCTTTATGGCCGCCTTTGCCCGTTTTGCCGGCCGCCGCGGCCTCCCTCATAAAATCATGTCCGATAACGGAAAGACATTTGTCGGCGCTCATCGAGCGATACAAAAGGAAATAACTCTTTTTCTCAAAGAAGCAGCGCAAGATATCTCCGAAAAATATGCGGCTCATGGACTCTCGTGGCAATTCATCCCCCCATATGCTCCTAACATGGGTGGTCTCTGGGAAGCCGCCGTTAAAAGCTTCAAGACGCACTTAACTAAAGTTGCCGGAAACCATAAGTTCTCCTTTGAAGAGTTCACTACCCTCATCGTGCGGATTGAGGCGGTCCTTAACTCCAGGCCTATATCGCCCCTGTCTGAAGACCCTACCGATCTACTCGCGTTGACCCCGGGACATTTCCTGCGTGGAGCCCCGTTGCTTTCACTGCCAGAACCCAATGCAGAAAATCTCAGCATTCTGCATAAATGGCAAATGCTCAAAGTTCTCCACCATCAATTCAGCAACCGCTGGAAGAACGAGTATCTACAGGAACTCCATAAACGACAAAAATGGAAAACCAATCAACCAAATCTCAAAGAAGGAGACCTAGTTGTCGTCAAGGATGACCTCTTACCCCCAAATGAATGGCGACTAGGCCGCATCTGCAAACTGCATCTAGGCCCCGATAAAAACATTCGTGTTGTTGACATTCGCACGCAAAGCGGAATAATTACTCCTAACATCACTAAGATATGTTTATTACCCCTCTCATAGTTATCTTCTCATGTTACCCTCACAACTCTCAATCCCTACTTTTTCTAATCCTTATATTAACGTAATAGCTCATTTTTCTATTAACGTTTTCTTCTACAGATCGCATCATGGAACTGGGAAAATGCCGCCTGTGCTGCCGCCCCCACTCACTACGCCACTGTCATGCGTTCTTGGCAATGATGCCCGCAGAGCGATATGAGTCCGCTCGCGTCCACCGCTACTGTGTTAATTGCCTGGCCACATCCCACACTACCGGGGCGTGCAACTCCACGGGCAGCTGTCGTCACTGCGGCAGAGCTCACCACACGCTCTTGCACCGTCCAATCGTTGCCTCATCGACACGCAACCGACGTCCAACGCCTCCACCAACCGTGCGCCATCGGCATGACGAGCAGCGGGGAAGGGCTAGACCCCGTACCATCGAACGGCCAACTGCGCGTTTGCAGGGCCGCAGCGTCAACCAACGCAACCTGAGGAAATTGGTCAACAAGGCAAAAGTTACACTAGAAAAGCTACAAGAGCTATTGCACGCGACAACTCCGCAGGCCGGCCGCCATGTTGAAGACATGGAAAAGAACCTTATAGAGTTCGACTAAGCAGTACTTTATACACAACTCAGTTTCTATATACATATTTATATATAAATACTCAACTTTGAATTGCATATACATATGAATACCTTTAGAGATGAATTAAATACTTACCTTAAAACTATACTTACCTTTTATACCCATACTTACCATTTGTATTCATACTTACCTTTTTATATACACTATACTTACCTTTTATACTCATACCTACCATTTGTATTCATACTTACCTTTTTATATACACTATACTTACCTTAAACTTCAAACCACCCTAGTGTAAAACTTAAAATAACTAACTGGAAAACTGCCGCTTCTTTAGGTACTTACCTTGATGTATACATATATATATGTACATATGTATGCATATTCACTGCATAGCTTAGCGGGCGGGCATCAGCGGCCGCTAGAACCAGTCTATGTTGAGCGCGCGAGCATTGAACCGGCTATTTTGTTTATTTAAAGTTAAACCTCTTACTTGCTACAGTTAAAATCATATAGTTATACAGACATACTAAAATTGAAATTAAAACTTACAAACTAAGTTAAAAATCGTTAAAATTACTAGAAGTTATTAAAACCTAGTATACACCATTGTAAAGTGAACTAATAAATAAATACTTAAGCTAAGTTAAAGTTAAAGCAAAAGTGTCGGTGTTGTAGTTTTTGCGAAAAGCGTTGCTACCGTGCAAAACCGCGTAAGTACCCCTCACCCATTTACCTATCGTGCACCAGTGCAAACAAGGGCACCGTGACTTTATGCATAGTGAAATATAAAACATTATTTATTATTTCATATATTTTATTTTAAATATATCTTGTCTCATTTTATACGTTTCGAGCAAGAAAAATTCAAAAATGAATTCGATAGCACATTTTTGCACACCTCTTGGTCTGTGGGAATTGCAAAATTCCTAAAATGCTACTCAAATTGCCCATATTTTGTTTTCACCATACTGGCATCATTGGAAAATGTTATAAAAAACGACCACTTTTTGAGCGCTCTCAGAGAGCGCGAAGTTTCGTATCTAGTCATCTTTGATTGTTACTTCCTTGCTGTCGGTTAAGCAACTGACGCGACAGTTTTGATGTGCAACTCGATGGTTGATCTACGGATATGATGCCTCCCACCTCTCATTACCCATCTTCTCTTTCCTTTCGGAAGGAGGGATGAAATGACCTAGAAGGTTGCACTGGTCATACCAAATCGCTCCCACGACAGTCGGGCAGTACCGCAAGGGAGTACCGGAGCGTACCGGATTCATATCCGGCCAAGGACTGTTATTTCGACAACACTCCCCAAAACCTTCGGGGAGTGATTTTGTTGTTAAAACAACAACAACAACAACAGTTTTGTTCTTAGCACCACTGTAGCGAAGCAAAGATGACTAGATACGAAATTTCGCGCTCTCTGAGAGCGCTCAAAAAGTGGTCATTTTTTATAACATTTTCCAATGATGCCAGCATGGTGAAAGCAAAAAATGGGCATTTTGAGTAGCGTTTTAGGAAGTTTGCAATTCCCACAGGCCAAGAGGTATGGAGGATGGCGCGGATGTGCGCGGACGCACGAACCGGCGGACGCGGATGGGAGTGGGGACGGACGCACAGCCGGAAATCAAATCTTCGTGATAACCCCAATCATATCAGTAGTTGGTTGTCACTTATGTTTAAAAAAAAAAAAATAAGGCTTTATTGCACAATGGGGTAAATTTTTATAAAGGCTTTATTTCTCTTTCGAAGTGTAATAAAGCCTTTTTTGAAATAAAGGCCTTATTTCACTTTCAATAGTGTAATAAGGCCTTAAAGGGCTTATTTCACAAGGCGCTATTGCACCCCGCCAAACCCTACGCATTTAGCAATCAGGTCAGAACTCCTAGCGATTTCCCCAGGAAAATAATCATAAATCAATATATAAAAAAAAATGAGCGGATCAGACGGACATTAAATCTCGCAAGAGGGATTGGAGAATAGGGCCAAAGAATGCTATTAAACATCTTCTCTCGGGCCCCACGTTGGGCGCCATTTCTGTTATGTGACTAGTGGCCAGGGTTGAATGAAACGTTTGAGAGTCGTTCAGAAGGTCTGGTGAGAAGTGTTCCTACAGCTGGTGCGTGTGCACTGGCTTGTTCCCGGAGCTTCAGCCTGGGGCGGGGTATTTATACAGCTGCAGAACCCAGATACCTTCTCCCTAATCCATAGCCATAACGAGACATTATTTTCTTGCACACGGCACAAACAAAATGAAGACCTATCAACTTACCCATATACCATTGTACTTATTTAGCGGGAATCCAACCCTTATCACCTTGCAGCGCAAATACAGGTTATGGCTGCTCTCTACCCACCCTACCGTGACCTTTAAGATGGTAAAAAGACCCCATTAGACTACCCCCACTTCCTTCGATCAGTCCAAACTAATAGGTTTAAGTTCTCATGTTAACAATATTTTATTCTTAGAATTCAAGGCATAATGAGATTGGACTTAAAAATAGAAATAAGAAATTTAGAAAGACAAATCTTTTCTTTATGTGTTATCAAAGGTTTAACAAACTTGCCATCTAGGATACTAATATATAATTCTGTATATATATATATAATTTTATCTTTGTTTAATTTATGGATTAAGTTATACAAAGTTTCATATAGGGTATAGAAAAATGTAAACTACTAGCATTCCTCAAATCAGCTGATCTATGTATATCTTTATGTGGTCATTGAACCTTTTTATAAAACTATATGAAATATGTACATATGTACTTAAGTAAGAAACTACATATTCATATGTTTATTTGCCCGCAAAAGGAGAGCGCAACAAAAAGAAAAAAAACTAAATAATTATATTAGTGACCGTGACGTCATAATTCAATTGGGTGGGAGAGTAACAACAAAACTAATGGCTGATCGTAATAGTTGGCAAACGCAACTCAACAAAAAAAACTCATCCATATGTACGTATGTATGTATGCCTACTCAAATCAGAGGTAATCAAAAGCTATACACACTGGCTCAGGTGTACAACCGTACTGGGTACATAAATATGTACATAAGGATGAATGAAAAGGAAAATTTATAATTTCATTTTATAACATATCAAACATATTACTTACATGTAAAGCATCTCGACGTAGCGTTGAGGCCTCCTCGCTGTGACGTAGTGCTGAAAATTCATGTGTTATTTCGACTATTCTCGAAAGCTACCGGCTTCGAGCAACTATTTATGACGGTCTTTTTAGTTAATTGTTTACCTACATTACGACCAAAAGCAAAATTATGACCTTAGTGAAAATCCTACCATTATCCTACTCAAATTTAATTTTTGGGGCTATTTTGGTTCCCACTACCGTACCCGTTTACTTAGGTGAGCGGCTATAAATGACAATGCTTTGAGCGAGAGACAAAGCTAAGTTTAATGAATGGTCCAATATTTAAGTGAGAATGAAGCAAAAAGAAAGAAACTTCGATTTTTCAATGAAAAAAGAACACTCGCATGTATGTATATGGGTATGTACATATGCAACTTAGCAAAATTTTTGCCGACTTAGATGGACAAAATAACAAAAACAACTAAAGCTGTTGTGAGGGAGGCTAGCGAGTACATTTGTACCTACAAACCTATGAATGAAATTTATATGACAGAAAATTCTTCACTAGCTTAATTGTTAAGTTAAATCTTTTTTTTTTTTTTTTTTTTTTTTTTTTGTATTTCTTCACATGTTTTGCACAAAGGGTGCTTCGTTAAATTTCAATATTTAATTATTTGTAATCCACCTATATACGAATAATAGTTACCCTGACGGAAATAATAAGTCAGTTGCTAAAATTTATGTATTAAAAATTAATTTGTAGGCAACTAATTTAAAACTACTTGCAAATAAATGCAGCGTGGGACAGTTTCGTTTTCAAGTAAGTATGTATGTACATATTTACTAATTTACACTTGCTCATCTTCTTTATACTATGTACATCCACGCATGCCATGCTTTTTTCTCTTTCGTTTTTGTTTACCGTTTTACAGTTTCGCGTCAGTTGTGATTTATTGCGTTGAATAATAGTTTTCGATTTTAATAAGTGCGTGTATAAAAGCGTTTTAATAAATAAAAAGAAATAAATATATTTTTTTCTAAATAAAAACGTAAATTTAATAAACTGTAAAAAGTGAAATGAGCAGTGGTTGTAGCAAAAGACATTTGAGTAGGCAAATCAAGAAGCAAAAGGAAAAAAATTTGGCATTGCTTGATCAATATGCATTGGAGAATGCGAGTGATTTTGCATATAGCAACGAAAATGAAGAAAGGGAAACCGGTGAAGTGGAAAATCGCAGTTTTGAAGAAGAAACTATAGATATTCTTGCAAATAATGTGCAAACGTTCAGAGAGAAAATAAAAAGGTGGTTTTTAGGGAATTTATTGTCCCGCCAGTGTTTGGAGGAACTACTGTTGATTTTGAAAGAGGAGAATATGGACGTTCCTCTTAGTGCTGCGACACTAATTGGAAAAACGCCTGATAGGAGCATAACAACCATAAACCCTGGAGTTTATTGTCATTTTGGAGTAGAAAATCAAATACTTAAAGCTGTTAGTGAAGTTATTATTTTACCCGAAATTGTTGCCAGCATAAATATCGATGGACTACCATTATTCAAGAGTTCGAAAGCTCAACTGTGGCCCATTTTGATGAAAATTATGAACGCAACTAATATTGCAACATTTTGTATTGGCGTATTTTTGGGTATAAAAAACCAGACGATATTAATGAATTTCTCAAAAATTTGGTAGAAGAACTAAAACATTTGCATTCAAACGGCATAACGGTGGGCAACAAAATAATTCCGTTTAAATTAGGAGGGCTTATATGCGATGCCCCTGCCAAATCCTTTGTGTGTGGCGTTCCTTCCCATACATCAAGTCATGGATGCACCAAGTGCTGTCAAATTGGAAAAAAAAATTAGTAATACGCTTACTTATTCTACCGAAAGCGGGTGCTTAATATCAAATGAAGACTTTTACTCAAGAAAATATTTGAATCACCACCAAAAGCTTTTCCACAATACCAAAACCCCTTTCGAGAGTGTTGACTTTAAAATGGTAACTCAGATACCTTTGGACCCAATGCATCTTTTAGATCTTGGAGTTGTACGAAAATTTTTGACCAGAATATTTTATGATAAATGTAATTATAAGTTAAATAAAGAAACCACAAGTATGATATCGGAGCACTTGGTGTCTTTAAGCAAGAGTGTACCGAAGGAGTTTGTTCGGAGACCTCGAAGCTTGAATGAACTAAATAATTGGAAAGCAACAGAATTTAGGCAGTTCGGTTTATACACGGGTTTAATTGTTCCTTAAAACAAGGTGCACGAGGATGTGTATTATGAGTTTCTGCTGTTATTCTGTGCTTATCGGATGCTTTCTTGCCCGAAAAGTTGCAGAAAAAATATTCCCGTAAGCCAAGCTATGTTGCAGCTATTTGTTGAGAATTTTGCCATAATTTTTGGAGCGAATAGCATATCTCACAATATTCATGGGCTTTTGCATATAACAGATTCAGTGCAAGAATTTGGAGATTTAGCAAGTTTTTCAGCATACCCATTTGAAAACTATCTCCAAATATTGAAAAAATATGTGAAGAAACCTTCAAAAATATTGCAGCAAATAAATAAAAAAATTGAAAACGAAAAACTTGTTATCGAAAGAAGGGAATTGGAGGTAAAATACAAAAAGGAGCGGATAATTGGCATTTCGTATCGCTACTACTTTATAAGTGCCTTAAGCCCTGACAACTTTTGTTTTTTTTTTCAACAAAAACACCAATAAAAGTGATAGGTTTCAAAAAAATTGACAACAAGTACTTCTTGACTGGACGAAAATTCACCAAAATTGAGAGTTTCTTTAAGGAACCTACAGATTCTTTCACGTCCCTAGGTATTTCTTTGGTAGATATTGAAAGTTTGGATTCGGAAGAGGACTTTCCTGCTGATCAAGTCACCCAAAAGCTTGTTGGTTTGCCATTTGAAAATCAAATTCTTTTATTACCAATGCTGCACTGCTCTATTTAGAAACTCAAAATGCATAAAAGAAATTTTACTTCAACCGATTCCGAAAATACGGTACCAAAAATCAAAAAACTAAAAGTTGATACAGATACCAGTTGCTCTAATTTTGCAGAGCTACGTGAATTTATAAAAACGGAACTAAAAAATATGAGAGGTAAATTCAACCATATGTATGTATGTGCATTAGAGCGTGTGCCCTTACAGGCAAAAAAGATATGAAGAAAAACGTAGTTTTTTATATATATTTTTCAAGTGCATTTTTTTCGACTCGCTCTAATGTAATATGTATATGTATGTACATTAGGGGATTCAAAAAAATAATATTTTTTCCAAAAGTTAGTAATTGATAGGAAAATAAACCAAAAATGTAGGTGCGTTTATTTTCTTATCAATTTCTAACTTTTGAGAGGGTAAGACCTACAAAAAATAGATTCAAGATTTTTACACAAGTTTCAGTCAAATTTCTTAATTTTATTTTGGGAAGAATGCGGTTTTGTACCACATATAATTATACCTTTGATGAACATGAAATGGTATTATAACTTTGGTCCGATGTTCGTAAGTATGAGACAAAAGAAGAGATAGACCTACCTGAAGAAATTTAACTGAGACTTTTGCTAACATTAAGATTCTAATCTATTTTTCGAAGTGTATACAATTTTTACGTCGTGTTATTTAATTATTTTCTTTCAGAGGAACAATCACATCATAATAAAGCTGTAATGGAAGTGTTACCTCATCAAACTGTTATGATCAAATCCTTGGTTAGACAAGGGAATGATGAATCTTTCCCTATACTTAATGAGGAAGCTTTAGCAATAGTTGATAAACAAATAAACGAAGAAAACCGACCCATTTATGTAAGTGTTCAATAGTTAATTCAGAATTCGTATAATTCTTGAGTTATGGCACTATTCTCTGCATATCGCTAAAAAATGTCTGTATTATTATTTAACACCTTAAAGGTCAAAGGAATGAAGTTGCTCATGAAAGGACACCCGAAAAAGAAGCTTTTGTCTGTGCTTAGCCAGGACGTCATAATTCAATATAACATAGACGGCTCACACGGGAAGAAGAGACTAAAGGATCATTCAAATTTTTATTCTGTCTTAAAAGGTATACATTTTTGTGTAATTATACTTTAACTTCTTTTCCAACTACTCTTTGAATAAATTTCTAGAATCATTTTGTGTGGACGAAAACGATCCTGAAGACACGATTCGCAAAGCTATACAAGTTATAAAAAAACAATATTTTCATTCAGAATGCATTAAGAAAAAACAATTGGCACACTAATCAGTTTTTTATTTTTAAATTCACAACACTTACATATGTCAATTTAATACTTTGTAATATGTTTTCACTACCACTGAATATTTTCAGTCAACAAGTTTCCAAAACGGATAGCACACGATAGCTTTCAGTTTATATAATAATAATCACATTAAAAATAATTTGAATTTAATATATATTTAAGTTTTTTAAAAGAAATTGGTTTAAAATGAATATTTTTACAACTAGTTGAAAAAAGTCACTTTAAAGCTACCTTGAATTTAATATATGTTTAAGTTGTTTTATTTAAACTGCATGTAAAGTAATTGAAAATACATGCAGGATAAGGCAATTGACTGCTTCCTATGACATCGCCGTGTTAAATAAGTCAGTTCGTTGTAGGGGAAAAAGTTAGAATTTCAATTAGATGTTATTGAAAATAAAGTAGTTTTTAAAATGCTTTTAAAGTAATTAAATTTCCTGCAGGGTACATATATGTTCATATGTTTGTATTTATATGTATTTGCTATATTATAGCATTTCTAATTTTGCATAATTATTTTAATTCAATATATGCAAGTATATTTTACTAAACTCACTTTACATTAACTTTAATCTCTAGTTGAGGCTTTGATTAACTTGATATGCGGATTCTTAATCCGAATTTCGGTTTCAATACCGGTATAGAAAAAAAAACCTAATCTAATTAGTTTAAAAAAACTATAGATTGGATATCAAATAATATACATATAATACATATATACAAAAATCACGGGTTCACCGATGTTAAGAGGCCGTGGATCTCTCGTTACTGGTTGAGGATGCAGCTTTCTTCGTCGTGGGATGAAGTGCACGTGATCTGGTTACTGGGTGTTGACGCCTTTGGTCAGCAGAGATTTTTCGCGCAAACTTTTTATCGTGTAATTAAACTTTTAACTTGCACTTTTAACTATCTTTTTTGTTTGCATGTATCTATATATATTAATTACTTTGAATTAACTTTTCGTTTGTAACGTGGTAACCTCAAATGGGTATATATGACACGATCTCTGCTGACCTTACCTTGTCCATTGCTCGTCCAGAAAAAGAAAGAAATATTCTTTCCGGTTACCGAGCTGAGTTACAATTTTGGCAGGCTCTCTGCCAGCTGTCAACCTAACTCTTATACGTAAAATGGGAGATGTTCTGAAACGGGTGCGGTGAGAGTTAGCTTTAACAAATAGGTGTGTTCACAAGTATCAGGATATACTCAAATGAAACTAGTGGATTTTTGGTAGACTATTTGTGTTAATATTTTGTTGTACGTCAGTACAGCTGGGAAGCAAGAGGTTGTAAAACAGTGGTTGATAATGTGGGTAATGATACTCAAGATGAATGGCAGAACAAGTTTAACAAATTTTAAGGAAATACCATCATCACCAACAGCATTAGATCTGATATCCAAGACAGCCTTCATCACATCACCTTCACTAGCTCCTACAAATTGAAATTTATTTTCGAAAGCAGTATGATCCCGACGTGAACTCAAAGTATGAACAAAAGCTTCATTACTACCTGAGACAGCAAATAAATCATTTAGCAAATTGGGATCTATGTCACATTCAGGCTTTAGACTGCCATGGACTTTCAGATTTTTTAAGTTTCGCCACAGGTCCTTAGAAGGAAGCAATGGATTTAACTTAGTTCTACAATATTTGCACTTCGCTTGCCTTATAAGGAACGTGGCTTTGTTCTTAGGAGCTTTGTACTCAGACCAGGTTTTATCTGTCATTTTGCTCTTCCATTGTTTATATGCCTTATTGCGCAGTTTTATAGCCAAATGCACTTGTCTATTGAACCAGGGACAAGAAGGGTTGTCAGTAGCCATACGGAGAGGAACATGACTTTCAAATAAAATAGACAACTTTTCATTAAATAGACGAAGCTTTTCATCCACTGAATCGCAGAACCAACAGTCATTCCAATCTACATTTGAAAGACTCTGCTATAGCACATTAAAATTTATGGACCTAAAATCCCGATACATAAAATTACTTTTAACAGGAGGGCGATTAAACACAACATCAACTGTACAAAATATTAGGTCATGATCAGAAAAAAAGGATAACTGGTCAAATTTCAGTATATGATCAACGCTAGAAGTGATAAAATAATCTTAAAGGCTGGGATTCACATTTTGTGCAAATCTCGTTGGCAAATCTTTGTTAACTATAGAAAAGCCCATTGCAGTAACATGTTCATGTAGTTTGTAGGAAAAAGAGTCATTTACGAGGAGGTTCAACAGCACTTACGGGGATTATATACACACGATACTAACATGCTTTTAGCTCCATCAGAAATTTCAGATATGATAAACTCTGTATCCGTGGTATAAGACTTAGCCAGAAGGCGTATTTTTAGCAACGACCTGCAATATATTGCCACACCTCCCCCTCGTTGGTTACATCTATCGTGACGAATAATGGTGTAGTTTGGGATACTGTAAACAAAATCTGGAACAGTGGGGTTAAACCAAGTTTCTGATACACAAACTACGTCTACCAATGATACCTCGAATATGTTTCTAACGTAGTCTAGTTTATCTCCACTAAGACTCCGGGCATTAAAATGAACTACATTAAGACCACGAGACTGCTTACACAATATGCCTAGCACAATCTTATGATTTTCATCAACACCTGCGACCCTATTGCTAACTGGGTTTACCAGCATTAATCCGTGTAAGGATAAACACAACGAAAACTAAGCAAGTACATAATGAGCGTAGATGAGTACAAAGATACCCACGACAGCCGGTTCTACGTACGATGACTCGACCAAGGGCTGTTATTTCACTACCCCCTGCCTAAACCGTCAGTTATCCCCCCCCCCCCCAATAATGTAATCCTCCGAGCAGCTCCTTGCAGCGGGACTGCTCAAGACTCTCCTGCTCCGGGCTGGTATTGAATCCAACCACGGACCTAGAGAATGCATCTGCTGTGTATGCTGGAAGAAAATTTATGTGAAACGTTCACATTCAGTACAATGCTCCAATTGTAACAGATGGTTGCATCTAACTAGTTGCTCCGGACTAAATCCCTCTACTCATAGACCCGCTAGTTTTTATAGAACTTTTGTGGCCCCTTGCTGTTCACGTCCTACGACGTCCAGTGGCCGTCGTCGATCAAGTATCGCTCCGCCACATATGTCTGACTCTGTCACATCAGTCTCCACGACTAGCACTAACAATGCACATCAGCAAGTAGACCTTCCGAGCGGCCGCTCACGCCCCCAGGCGTCAACATCTCACACAGCAGCTCACAGCTACTCCCTACGTAGCACTTCCCAAGTGGATTTGAGCAATGCTGAGCGTCCGTTCTCCCCCACCCCCTCGGTCAGCCCCTCTTCTTCCAGCATCAGCACGAGTATAAGCCACAACCATCAGCTCCTGGTTCCTTATACTACGTGCACTGTTTGTCGGTTAAGATTATATACGCCGTTGGCATCAGTCAAGTGCAATAACTGCCTTGGCCTGTGTCACCTGCTTATATGCTCTGGACTCGCGAACAGGAACCTATGGACTGATACGTACGATGCGCCATGCTGTCGAGCTACGCAACCTTCAATGTCGTCCGACTCGCCTCTACCTTCTGGTAACGCGTTTCCTTCGACTTCAAGATTGCGCCGTAGTGCGCGACCCACCCTATTACCACCTAGGCATACGCACCAGTCCCCCCCAGCATCAACTCTACTCCCCCTTCGCACTTCGCAATCCTGCAATTTAATTGCAACGGCCTAACCGGCTGAGATTACTAACCTCATGAAGCGACGCAATATCAAAATCGCTACTATTCAGGAGACAAAGCTAGGTGGAAGGTCAACTCTTCTGACCTGCAACGGGTACAATGTACACCGTTGTGATCGTACGAGAGGGCTTGGGGGTGGTCTTGCATTCATCACGCATCAAACTGTGCAGTACCGTCTATTTGAGCCTGACATCGACCCGAGGGACACCACCTTAGAACGTCAAGGTATGGTTGTCCGGACAGGCGATGTCGACTTGGAAATCATAAACGTATATATACCTCCTGTCACCTGCTGTCCCAGGGATTATCACCCTGACATTCGTGCGTTACTCAGAGGTGACTTCAACGCACACCACGACCTGTGGCACTCCAGCTTACAGGCCGATGGTAGGGGGCAGGAGCTGGCTGACCAAATAGACGATTCGACGTTCTGCACAGTTAATGGGGATGCCCCCACTAGAGTGGCGGTAAACTGCTCTAGCTCGCCGGATATCACCATAGTCAGCGTTGACTGGCGAGCGATGCTGACGCTTGCTTCGGATCACCTTCCCATTGTGCTCTCTATCGATCGCCCCACCGACTTTGTCACTTCTGACAATCGCGCCTTTGTTAACTTTAACAAAGCCGACTGGGAAAGTTTCTTAACATCTACAGAGAGCGCCTTCGCTGCTATCCCCACTCCGTCTGACGTACGAGAAGGGGAAAAGGCGTTTCGTATGGCCCTAGTTTCAGCCTCCCGTCAACACATTCCGTCAGGTAGAATAAAGGAAGTACGTCCATTCTTCCCCGCAGAGGCAGCGGCCCTGGCAAATGAACGTGACCATATTAGACGCCTTGACCCTACGGATCCCCAAATTAGGGATCTTAATGCGGAAATCAGACGCTTAGTAGATAAACACAAACGCGCTAAGTGGGAAGAGCACCTAAGGTCTTGTAACCTCTCGGCTGGGGTTGGCAAATTATGGTCGACGGTGAAATCTTTGTCCAACCCGACTAAACCCAACGACAAAATATCCATCGGCTTCGGCGATAAGGTTCAGTCGAAACCTAAACGATGCGCGAGCGCTTTCTGCCGACAATTTGTAATGCATCCTCCGTTGGACAAAGAAATTCGCCGAGCCACCAGGGAAGCGCATAAACCCAAAAACAGCGATGTGCCCATTGCCATCTCCACAACCGAAGTACAAGAGGCAATACGGAGATCTAAGAACACCAAGTACATAGGCCCCGATGGCATCTCCATGCTGATGCTAAAACACCTCGGCGACGAAGGCATAGGATATTTAACACACATTTTAAACCTTTCCTTGTCCACCTTTGTCATTCCTGAAAGATGGAGACAGGCAAAGGTGGTCCCACTATTAAAGCCTGGCAAGCCAGCTGCCGTAGGGGAGTCATATCGCCCGATATCACTTCTCTCGCCAGTAGTGAAAGTGTTGGAATCTATTTTATTACCATATTTCACCGCTAATTTGCGACTCGCCGAACATCAGCATGGTTTCCGTAAAAACCACAGCACTACCACCGCGCTGAACGCCATTACCACTCAGATAGGGGACGGACTAAACCAAAAGCGTCCAAACCACAGGACAGTGCTAGTTGCGCTTGATTTGGCCAAAGCCTTTGACACGGTGAATCATGCTCGACTATTGAAAGACCTGGAAGATTCGTCCCTTCCCCTCTGTCTTAAACGTTGGACTGCCAATTATCTGAGTGGTCGTCAATCGTCGGTAGAATTCAGAGGCGCCCGATCAAAACCCAGAATAGTTAAACAAGGGGTGCCACAGGGTGGTGTCCTATCCCCGTTTCTATTTAACTATTATATATCGAAACTTCCCCCCCCCCCCCCCCACCAGAGGGTGTCTCGATCGTCTCTTACGCCGAGGATTGTACGATACTGGCGACGGGCCTCTCCGTTGAAGAACTCTGCTCTCGCATAAACTCGTACCTCCCAGCCGTGCCGGAATTTTTCGCTGGTAGAAACCTGGCATTGTCACCGAATAAGTCCTCGGCTACCTTATTTACGACGTGGACAACGCAAGTGAACATGGAATTAGACGTCTACGTTGATAGTGTTAAGCTACCAACTGTCTCACACCCCAAAATCTTAGGGGTAACGTTTGATAACATGTTCAAATACGGCGCTCATGTTACCGCAATTGTCAATAAAGTCCAAAGCCGTAACAAAATCCTCAAGTCGCTAGCTGGCAGCACTTGGGGCAAAGACAAAGAAACGTTACTAGCTACATACAAAGCAATTGGTCAGCCGGTACTGAGCTACGCGACGCCTATATGGTCGTCGGGGCTAGCTGACACACACTGGACGAGGCTTCAGGTCTGCCAGAATACCGCCCTTCGAACCGCCACTGGGTGTCTTCTTATGTCTCCTGAGCACCACCTTCACAATGAAGCGAAAATGCTCGCCGTTAAAGAGCATAGCGAAATGCTGACCAGGCAATTCCTATTCAACTGCTGCAAACCGCAGCACCCGAACGGACGCCTGGTCAACGAAAATCCGCCCCCCAGGAGGATAAGAAGCCACCTACGCAAACACTTCGATGAGATCCGGCACCTGATTTCCACGCCGTTTGATCCTAAAGTGCACCGGCAGGCCCTCACCCTTATCCACACCGATTCGGTAAATTCCTATGTCAGCTCTATTCCAGCGAACGCCGTTCTTCAGGCAACAACTCCACCCGTTGCCGAAGAGGAGCGCGGGCTGCCTAGGGAGACTAGAGTGATGCTGGCCCAACTCCGGCCTGGATATTGTAATAGGTTAAACTCTTACCTATCCAGACTGAACCCCGCCTTGCCTAATGTTTGTCCGGCATGTGGCTTGTCCCCCCATAATACTAGCCACCTTTTCGTCTGCTCAGCTGAGCCTACTCTTCTAACACCCATATCCCTCTGGTCCGCCCCTGTCGAAGCCGCTAGGTTTCTAGGACTTCCGTTAGAAGAGCCTGATGACAATATTGGGTAGATACTGACTACCTAGGCAGGGCTACGTGGCGTTACAACAACAACAACAACAACGCACCAGTCCTTGACCCCCAGCATCAACTCTACTCCCCCTTCGCATTTCGGTATCCTGCAATTTAATTGCAACGGCCTAACCGGCTGAGATTACTAACCTCATGAAGCGACACAATATCAAAATCGCTACTATTCAGGAGACAAAGCTAGGTGGAAGGTCAACTCTTCTGACCTGCAACGGGTACAATGTACACCGTTGTGATCGTACGAGAGGGCTTGGGGGTGGTCTGGCATTCATCACGCATCAATATGTGCAGTATCGTCTATTTGAGCCTGACATCGACCCGTGGGACACCACCTTAGAACGCCAAGGTATGGTTGTCCGGTCAGGCGATGTCGACCTTGAAATCATAAACATTTACATACCTCCTGTCACCTGTTGTTCCAGCGATTACCACCCTGACATTCGTGCGTTACTCAGGGGCGAGAACTGCGTCATCCTTGGTGACTTCAACGCACACCACGACCTGTGGCACTCCAGCTTGCAGGCCGATGGTAGGGGACAGGAGCTGGCTGACCAAATAGATGATTCGACGTTCTCCACGGTAAATGAGGATGCCCCCACTAGAGTGGCGGTAAACTGCTCTAGCTCGCCAGACATCACCATAGTCAGCGCAGGCCTAATAAACTGCGTTGAATGGCGACCGATGCTGACGCTTGCTTCAGACGACCTACCCATTGTGCTCTCTATCGATCGCCCCACCGACTTTGACACCGCTGAGAATCGCACATTCCCTAACTTCAGTAAAGCCGACTGGGAGGGTAATGAATGGCAAATGAACGTGACCATATTAGACGCCTTGACCCTACGGATCCTCAAATAATGGAATTAAATGCGGAAATCAGACGCTTAGTAGATCAACACAAACGCGCTAAGTGGGAGGAGCACCTAAGGTCTTGTAAGCTCTCGGCTGGAGTTGGCAAATTATGGTCTACGGTGAAATCTTTGTCCAACCCGACTAAACCTAACGACAAAATATCCATCGCCTTCGGTGATAAGGTTCAGTCGAAGCCAAAAACATGCGCGAGCGCCTTCTGCCGACAATTTGTAATGCATCCTCCGTTGAACAAAGAGATTCGCCGAGCCACCAGGGAAGCGCACAAACACAAAAACAGCGATGCGCCCATTGCCATCTCCACAACAGAAGTTCATGAGGCAATTCGGAGATCTAAGAACACCAAATGCCCAAGGCCCCGATGGCATTTCCATGCTGATGCTGAAACACCTCGGCGACGAAGGCATAAGATACCTTACACACATTTTCAACCTTTCCCTGTCCACCTTTGTTATTCCTGAAAGATGGAGACAAGCAAAGGTGGTCCCACTACTAAAGCCTGGCAAGCCAGCTGCCGTAGGGGAGTCATATCGCCCGATATCTCTCCTCTCGCCAGTAGTGAAGGTGTTGGAATCTATCTTGTTGCCGAAGAGGAGCGCGAGCTGCCTAGGGAGACTAGGGTGATGCTGGCTCACCTCCGGTCTGGATATTGTAATAGGTTAAACTCTTACATATCCAGACTGAACCCCGACTTGCCTATTGTTTGTCCGGCATGCGGCTTGTCCCCCCATAATACAAACCATCTTTTTGTCTGCTCAACCGAGCCTACTCTTCTAACACCCATATCCCTCTGGTCCTCCCCTGTTGAAGCCGCTAGGTTTCTAGGACTTCCGTTAGAAGAGTTTGATGACAATATTGGGTAAGGTAGATACTGACTACCTAAGCAGGGCAACGTAGTGCTACAACAACAACAACTTATACTCGTGCTGATGCTGGACGAAGAGGGGGTGGGAGAAAGCGGAAGCTCAGCATTGCTCAAATCCACTTGGGAAGTGCTACGTAGGGAGTAGCTTGATCGACGACGGCCACAGTACTAACTGACGGTTTAGGCAGGGGGTTAGCGAAATAACAGCCCTTGGTCGGGGAAACCCTGAGTCCTTCCGGTACGTAGAACCGGCTGTCGTGGACTGTTACTGTAGATTCTGTTAGCTCAAATAGTGATCCCTCCTATAAGTTTGTCTTAAATATCTGCAATGTAAAGACATCGACGTGTTAAATATTTATTATACATGCATACATATGTACTTAGAGATACAGTTAAGGTTCCATTTATTAAACTTACCGGAAAACCATCGAGTGACCATGCAAATTGTGGCAACGGATTTCCAGTTGATACACATTTCAACGATACTGTTGGTCCTGGCTGCAATGTTTGTTCGGAAAACCAATACAGTAATTCAGGAGAAGCATCTGTGCAAATTAGAAGACGAGACACAGAAAATCAATGCATAAAAAAGATGATGGGTGAAATTTTGTAGTATACATAAAAGCATTATATCATACTAGACGGACCCGTGCGCGGCTTGCGCAAAGAATTTGATCACTACCCTCAGCGACATCTATAACCCAGTAGATAAAGTCTCTGATTCACAATGGCGTTGCAGTATCTACAAATCGATTATTTTGTGCATTCACATTTTTTTATTTAAACAAATAAATTTTTATAAAATACGCTTAAACAAAAGCACTGCTGTAATTAGTAAATGATTTCGCATGTAGAGGTAACCCACACCTTTAAAACGATACCTTATTTAGAAAATTAGGAGCAAACACAAAAAGACCTTACAGAAATAATATATGAAGGGCTCAGAACCAAAAGGAGATAAGTGATATTTTTTTCGAAATTGAGCTATAATTATATTTGGATAGTGAGATGTGGTTTTATTTGTTGGCAAAGAGATCCGAGTCATTTCGGACATTGTAGTGCCATCTATTTCCCATACAATATACGCCCTACCCAGATTTTACAAAGAAGTTTCAAAAGGCAGTAAACTTTAAACTTGAATATCTTAAATCAATTTCGGAGTCACTTAGATCCTTTTGGTTCTGAGCCCTTCATATATGATGATAAAGATTTTGAAACAATAATACCTTAAGTAGGTAATAACAAAGAACGTAAAACTGACAGACAGTTCAACAGCGAATGTAAGTGGACGCAAATCGATGGTAAGTAATTCACCACTGTACCTACGTGCAAAATGCTTGGATTCCACAAATGATAATTGAAGTTGCAAATTTCCCCAATCGTGAGTTACCTACCCGCGAACTGATGCTTTAGTGTTACCACTGTTCTTCGCGTTGAATATTTTTTAGTTTTCATATTCTTTGTTAATAATCATAAAATTCAGCGAAAATGGACAATTGGTCTTTCTTTTTGTGAGCGCAATGAGGGGATTGGTTAAAATACCGTAAACAAACGTCACACGGTTGTAAGGCAATGCAAGCCTAATTTATCAGGAGAAACGACATCGTCTGCTATCAACAAATGCTGAAAGAATGGTTGTCATTAATTATGGGGCCTATCAGCATTTCGGCCGACTTCATCGAAATTCACAGGCAAATTCCGATAAAACAAACTAATTTCTGTCGACCCCTATAACTTATTACTGGCAGATTTTTTATATTATTTTGCTGGGTAAACAAACACGAAATATATTTAGCATTTTTTTCACGATTTGGTTTTCGAAAAAAGTGGCCGTATACCGAATAGTTGCTGAATATTCGAGGCGTCTTCAGCGAATTTCAGTTATCTCGATCAGCTTGTCACCTATCAGAATTTTGATTTCTACAGCCTTTATTGGGATCGTGTCCTGAAATATGTGCTACACTCCAAGTGTCAAGGTTACAACGAATATTTCCAATTTTAAACGAATTTTACTTATGTTGTGTATATTCCGTACTCCTTACGCACTTCAGATATGGAATGCCACCGTCACTTTGATACGTCTTTGAAACTCACTTCCCTCTAGAGTCTAGACTAAGGCTGATAGGAAATGTGCTGTGCTTTAAAAAAGAGCTAACTAGTTTTTATAATGACTCATGAAATCAAGATACATTTTTTATGTTAGTTCCAAGACAAAACCGGGAAGGTAACCAAAATAATGTTTATGTTTTTCGACTTCAGTTGTGATTAAAAAGACATGTCTTAACTTTTTTGTATGAAATGAAATAAAACACTTTACATGCACTTCAACATCGCATTTTGGGCATCTGGTTGTGGTCCGTTCATGACAAAATCTACAACGAGTTTGCATGTCCTGGGGAACCACGAATTGATTAATGCCATCGTAGCGTACAACTGACCCTTCCAAGCTTCCTCTGGGTCCTTTTTGGTAAGTTTGCGCCTTTCGATTTTGCTGCAGTAATGTCGTTGCAATGACTCTCCTAAATTTCATCTGGTCCATGTCTCCATTCTTTCGCTGCAATTGCCATGCATTTTGCACAGCCATGTCAATACAGTGGGTCAACAATGGTTATCTATCTGCAGATAGTCCTCGTCCCCAGAGTCTTCATCTGTAAATTCATCTGCTGCATTAATTGCTGGAAAAATACAAATTTCTTCAACTCGATTCCCATTACCATCGCCATCCTCCAAAATAGCAAGTACTTCGTTAAGTGAAACACCCCTATGAAATAATGACAAACACAACGCATAAAGTCCCAATGTACTAAAAATAGTACACCCTAGTATGCTTATCCGAAATAGATAATATTTTTTAAAAAAGCTTAAGTTTTTCATGTTATACTGAAATATTGGATATATTTCTTTAACCTACCTATAAAATTTTTCATTTTTATCTAATATAATATTTTATATTGTCTTACCTTTCGAACCGTATATTGAAATTTTGCATTTTGTAATTTTGTCAGACTTCGACAAGAAAAAACACGAAACCTTAACTCTGCCCCCAACGTGCGATGTATGTCTAACGAATGCTACAAGCATAATGAACATTTTGTTGCATTGCGCGCTAACGAGAAAGTTCAAATGCGAGCATGACGCGACATGATCTAGGTGTACTATATTTAGTACATTGGTACTATCTGGGTTAATTAAGTTTTTACACAAAAAACTGTAGTTGGAGTTACGAAAACGTCTAAATGTTTATTTTGTTTAAAAATAAAAGTGCGAATAGCGATTTAAACACACATTTTCCCAGTGGTGAATTACCTACCAACGAAATACAAATATGTAATGGAAAACACAGTCATATTGATGAATTCGTTGCATTTTTCATTAATTATTTTTTCTTGACTTCGGTTTTAATTTCATTGAAGAACGATTTAGCTATTGCTTGCGATCGGTGAAGCTGTGGTTTCTCCCAAAATCGTTGTCACGACCAATCAAATGATTTTACGTTTCCTTATTTTTGATAACTTACTCCATCGCAATGTTACGAGCGTATTGTGATGAGTATTTTGTATAAAAGTTTAGGTCAAGTTAAAAAAATAGATACACATATGTATATATTCATATGTATACATTGACATACTCGAGTTTATACCTGCAAGTGGACGTTCGGATCTCATAGGATCTGATATCCTTGCATGAGAGTGTTGATTTAAAATCCGAACGTTTGCCACGAAAAAAGAAGTATAATGTTCATTTTTGATGATAATGGACCAGACCTGTTAAATTCCCATTAGGATTGAGTAATCAATTAATTGAATAGCTTTTTTAATCATTAATGATTATTTTAATTGTTTTCAGAAATTTCCAATTACTAATTGATTAGAATTAGAAAAAACTCATATCAAAAACTCATCAAAAGTAATCAAAAATATATTTTTTTTATTACTTTTGATTTTTTTTAAATCATAAAAAATCATGATTGGTTTTTAGAATAATCAATCATACTATGCTTTTCCAAAAAGTAATCAATAAAACCGGTAATCATCATGATTATTTATCATTACTTAACATGTCTGTAATGGACTAACCGAAAGTATGCCAATAATAAGGCTGCATCGCGCCACCAATGTTTTGAAGTTGATGCTATAGGGTGTTTTTTTATAGGTTTGTTTTTCGAATAGAGATAAAACTGGCATTTTGTGGTCAAATCTGGCAACTCTAATGTCATTTATGTTCATTTTGGTTTGCCATTTCATCATGAACAGGTTGACAAAAGAACAACGCTTGCAAATCGTGCAAATTTATTTCGAAAATAATGGCTCAAATTTTTTTTCAAATGGCAAAATTTTGTTCAGTGATGAGGCTCATTTTTGGTTGAATGGCTACGTCAACAAGCAAAATTGCCGCATTTGGAGTGAAGAGAATCCACATGAGACCCTTGAAACGCCATTACATCCACAAAAACTGACTGTTTGGTGTGCTCTATGGGCTGGTGGAGTCATTGGGCCATACTTCTTCCGCAATAATGCTGGAGAGGCAGCTACCGTTAATGGAGACCGGTATAGAGCCATGATAACCGACTATTTTGTTCCCGAATTGGATGGCATGAATGTGGATGAGTTGTGGTTCCAACAAGACGGCGCTAGATGCCACACAGCGCACGTCACAATCGATTTATTGAAGGAAACATTCGATGAGCGCATAATTTCGCGGAATGGACCTGTCAATTGGCCACCAAGGTCGTGTGATTTGACACCATTGGATTATTTTCTTTGGGGATATGTGAAGTCGCTCGTCTACACCAACAAACCAGAAACGTTAGGGGAATTGGAAGCCAACATTCGTGGCGTTATTGCCGACATACGGCCCCATATGCTCGAAAAAGTGGTTGAAAATTGGACCTGTAGAATTGGCTTTATTCGAGCCAGCCGCTTCGGCCACATGCCCGAAATCATATTTAAACATTAATGGCATAAAATTGTCCTTCCAATAAAGCCAAATTGATGGACCTTAAAACGATTTTCTTGTGTTTTATTTCAATTCGAAGTTCTATACCCCTAAAAAAAACACCCTATATAAGGCCAGCGCCATAGCCGGCATGGTTAGTCTTGCGGTTAACCGAATAGGCGAAAAAGATCGGTTACTGATAGTAAATTTTTATTAGGTAACTAATTCTGTTTTCGAATAATTAGTAACAGCCTTATTATATATAGGAATCGTCAAAAGATTTGAGATTAAACGTTACCTCCTAGTTGCAGTTCAGCTGTCGACTGAATTTGCTCCCACTCATTCGAAACGAAACATTGATACATGCCAGGGTCGTCTTTTTGAACTTTTTTAATTATCAGTCTTGATGGATCACTTAGTATCTGTAAAAAATGTAAATAAAATGCTGTTATTAAGTATACTGTGTGTATTTGAACGAAATATAACCTACAAAAACTCGTGCTACTAATTTCTACATACATATTTATTCCTTTCGTCAACCATAGGTACTAATATAAAAAATTTGAAAAAAGGCTATATAAAAAGTGGGAGTTGCTATGATGCCCCCAGGGCTATATCAACTTTCCATTCGTCATAACTCTGAACGTATTCTGAACATATGTGTCCTATAGTCAAGAGTAACATACATAATTTAGAAATATAAGCAGTACCCCATGGACAAATTTTTGTATGTTTTAAAACGTTCATTCATATCCAAAATTTATTATCGATCTCTGTGTAATGTCACAGGCCATATATAGTTTTCGGAAAAGCCCCAGGTTATATGAAGTTGCAATTTGGCTTAAGCATGGTACGCAGGTACAAGTAATTTTGACACTTAAAAATCCGTGGTGAATAGTGAAGCAACCGAGAAGAAGGTTGTACTGGTCATACCAAATCGCTCCCACGACAGTCGGGCAGTACCGCAAGGGAGTACCGGAGCGTACCGGATTCATATCCGGCCAAGGACTGTTATCTCGACAACACTCCCCAAAACCTTCGGGGAGTGATTTTGTTGTTAAAACAACAACAACAACAACAAGAGCATTTTCATCACAGTAAAATATTAACTTTCCGCTTTCGGATTATTGATACCGAGGTCAAAGTGCGTCTTTTGCAAGGCCTCCGGATATTTTTGGACGTGTTTGAGCAGTGGATATTGAATGTTAAGTATAATCAAATTTACTTTTCCTTCAAGAAATATATGCTGCTTGATTTTTTTCTAACGGAAACCTGTGTTGCCGTACTCTAATTGCACGAAAAAATAGTAGAGTCCAGGCGACAGGGATTTAATACGGAGGTGACGCGGGCCAAAGGCTTTCTTGGTTTATCTAACTTTTCTACTAGTGAACAAGAAAGGGTAAAAAAGTAATCCAAAAATATGCAGAGCATACTTCTTCAGCCATTTAAAGTGCATTTCTTTAATTTTTTCTTATTATTTCGGCAGTGGTATCAACTGTCAAAAAAGTTTCTTATACACTTTGTTGCCGATTTGATTCTACATCAAAAATTTATTTACAGTTTTTCTTGTAAATGCTAGAGTTTTCGAGCTATAATCACTTTTTCACAGTGCAATATTATAAAAAAATATGCAAAGACGTAGTTTTTTGGGATGCATTTTGTATGGAACAAACAACTTTTTTTTTAGAAATGCACCAATTCAGTCGATTTTCTGTCTTTCTCACCTGGACTATAATAAAGTTTTGTACATATTATATTTCTTGAGAACTGCTTACTAATTCCTTGTGTTTAATTTTCTTGAGAGTTTGTATATGGAGTTTTTGGTTTTCTTCTGACCTTCCGTACCATGCTTCAGCTAGGAATTTATTTAGTTCAAGTTAATGATATTGTGATGAATTCGATGAGACTTCGATTATTTCTTCCTGAGTTAGATTACTATAAATTGAATGAACACACGCACCAATACTCTTAACAAATGCCAGTTTTATTAATGGTAATAAACGGAATTAAAGTTTACGACTATAGTAACTCCACTGTAAGTTCACTTGAAAATAAACTGATCACTGAACCAAAAAGTGTATTGTAAAAACAAGATCGGGAAATATTAATTCAATAACTTTCAACTTAGGGCAAAAGTAATATTGGAATACATTAATTTAACAATTTCCAACATTGATTTGATTATATTTATTAATTATTTCGAAAATAATATTGAAATAACATCATTTTAATGTTGCACTATATTATTTTAAGAATTTTTTGATATTAGTTTTAACGCTATGTTGAAACATTTTTAAATCTATATTGCACAACATTAAATCAATATTGCAACAACATTGAGCAATGACCTTAAAATTGCAATGCATTGAATCAATAAGAAACATGTTTGAATCAATATGGCAACATTTTAATTCAATCAGCTGATTCGTTCTTTGCTGCAAATTATCACACGTGCTTGTGAAAAAATGTCGATTAAATTAAACTTTAAAGACGGTGTTTTATCCACCGAAAATGGTGAAATTGTTACAATTATGCAAGAACAAAGCGCAGTTGTTCAAGAATTTGCACTCGAAAATGTGGATTTCAGTGAAAGTGACCAAAATAATGTGTCCATCGATGAAGCCAATGACAAAGAAGATAGAAAAAAGCTCGTCGAATGGCTGAACGATCATGGATTATCAAAAGTTTTGGTGTACCTTCAAAGCAAGTTTGTCTATTGTTATTAATATTAACAAATTCTAATTTTAAATATGTATTTATATATGTAAGTGTAGATGCGCAGGTAACTTTTGAGAGCCTTCAGTATTTGGAGAATGATGGCATAAAAGAGGCTATTCCACCGATTGGCCTCCGGGCAAAATTTCGTAGCAAGCTCTTTGAATGGAGAAAGAAAGAGGTAAGTAGTGCTTTGCAGCCTATCTCAAGTATTTTGAAATGATTTTTTCTTTCAAATAATTTTTAGTTTGGTATTAAATTTGAAGAAGATTCCTTAAGGTCGTACTTTCGAAAATGGGTGAAACAAAGCAGCCTTAATCTTCAAGATATACCCTATGTCCATGGCTGTATTAATAAAGTAATTAAAGCGCGACTTTTTAGTAAACATTTTAATTTTGTGTGTACTATATTTAGGATTTATCAAGTCTTTTGGATGAAACTGCTAAGGGAAGAGCCCTACTAGAAGTGTACGCCACTACGCAGTGCTTTAAAAACGCAAACCGTGACGAACTCATCAACATAATTGTTGTCTCGAAGATTTGTGCATTATTCCCAAAGGAAAGGCTAGCTCAGGTAAGGAGTTATACAGGGTTGTTCGTACTTTAACTGCAATCAAGCAGAAATTTTTTGTAGAAAAAAACTCCTCTCACGGTTTTTTTAGAGCATTTGGGATACTAAAGTTTTCGTCTTTTCCGTCTACTTTTCCTACTCACTTGTTTTTTTAATTTTTTTTTAAATCCTCATTTGGTTCCCTGCATTTTGTTGGGAGGTACAGATGCCATAAATTTTTTCAATATCAAACTGACGAAGACAAGACAAAATTGAATTTAAATACGATAGTTATTATCGTTCATATTTTCTGCCAGGAATATTACTTCTGGCCTTCTGGCAAGCTTTACAAAAAATATGTAAACAGCAGGGCAAAGAAGAAAAAAATTGATGCTCACTCTTCAATTCGCTCAGAACCAGCTACTACGGAAACTTCAGAAGAAAGTTCTGAAATTGATTATTCAGTTGCTTCAGCCCTTAAAGCATCATTATGTCGAGATACCTCAAATTGGAGTGAAGTAATGGAAAAATGGCAAAAAACATTCGGAATGCGACAGATGGAACTGAAGACGCTAAACAACATTGAATTCTTGAAGGCTTGGCCTATATATAGTGACGCAAGATGCCCAGACCTGGTAAGTTAATCATATTTTAAAAGAAATAAATGATCATAATGAAATCTGACTCCATATTAGATAAAGCGAGATTTTAATATGTTATACCCAAATAAAGAACACATGTTGTATTCGAAATGGGTGACAAGGAGCTTTTACAGTGTTCAGCGAGATTCCCAAACAATTCAGGGAAATGCAGCAAGAAGGCTACAATTGCAGATGCGCAAGAAAGTTTTGCGGTACTTTACTTATCCATAAACGATTACGAAAACAAAATTAGTGAACTAGTGGCAAAATGCTACTACTATGGCTTAACTATACAGCCATTTTTGCTAGTAGAAGGGCATTCAGAAGAAGAGTTGAAAGGGTTTTATACACATATACTTCGACAAAACATTGTTTAAATTTCCATCCTTTATTGAAGGCTTAGATATTTGTTTTAAAATATTTCATACTCTTAACTTACATATATGTATTATCCACAAGCATCTGCTTTGACCTGGAATTTTATCCAGCAATATTTCTATAACATCCACACCGCTTTTGATCTGAAATCACCAAATTTAGTGTCACTTATGAACTACATGAATAATATATAATTGACCATGTATGAATGTTCTTTTAAATGCCACACCCAATTCTAGGAGCCTATATATTTGATTCGCCATTTGAAGATTGATCATTTGATGTCTTCAAAACTTATCAAACTCCAATGCAAACAAGGGAATTGCAAACAATTTTTACCAATTTTACATATATGTATATACATATATGAATGTACATATGTATGTATGCACAAGCATAAGCATGTCAACGTAGCCAATTCTAACTGTTTTTTTGCCTTTAACATTTTTGAATGTTGAGTAGGTATAATGCATTTGCAATTTATTCAGTTGTAAAGTGAGTGTTGACCGGCGCGTGTATATTTAATATATTTTTGGAAATGGATAATTTAAATTTTGAATAAAATTACTATGCTTCTGGCGATGTTCCTCAAAACGAAGCCTTGACCATTTTTAAATCGTGGGAGCTAAGCGAGGAAATTTTACCGATTCTCATGGACCAGGGCCTCACATCCACGCTTATTTTAATAAAGTTTGAGTTTAAAGTAATCGACGATTTGTTCGATAAACTTCCACCAAAATTTTTTGGTGAAAAGATCAAATTTAAAGCAGGCTTAAAAGAATGACGAAAGAACATGGTAAGTGCATCATAATATAAAAAATGAGTATGTATCTTAACGCATGCAATTTTTAGAATGTGCCATTTGAGCGTGATGAGAGCAGTAAAATTTTGGAATTGTTAGAAATTCTGAGTAAAATTTAATATGTAATTTTGAATGTATAAAAAGAATTCTAATACGTTTATTTAAGTTTATTTTTTAACACTGCGTTTGTACTTACATATAAGGAATGAATGTGTTTTTATTTGAAGTCGTATTTTACGAATAAAGAATATTTGTTTATAATCAAACACGAGTTTTAATAAATTCAAGAACATTACCTTACATTATTAAGGAGGTTATCTTTTCAGTTAATTCAATGAGATAACCAAATAAAAATAAGGAGATGATCTTTTTAGTAAACTCAATAAGAAAACTTAATAAAAACAAGAAGATTATCTTTTTAATAACTTCAATGAGATAACCTTATTAAAATAAGAAGAACGCCTTCTTTATTAATTCAAGGTGATATCCACATATATATTCGAAGATTTCTTCTTGATTTTATTAAAAAGACTATCCCACTTAAGGTAAGTAGGGATTCTTCTTAAAGAAAAACTATAGAGATATCTTCTTACTTTTATTCTATTTTATTAGGTGGTTTTCGCTCTGTGCAGAATCAAAGGAAACAAATACATCATTTGTAGCTTCAGATTTCAGTTTGTTAAATTGCACTTCAGCATAGGAACAAACTTACGATTTCAATCTCCCAATTTCAACGACGAATTCGGATCAAAACATATCATTTTCTGCTTCAACCGATTGCAATTCATCGTTAAATCTGGTGGAAACGCTAGTACCCCAATGTTCAAGCGCTAATAACACTACGATTTTAAGAAAGAGAGCACTACATTTGTCTCTTAGTATATCAAAAACTGCATGCCAGGGAAATATGTAATTGAAATCCAAAATATGATAGCTTCTCTTCTTCTAGCCGTGTCTCAGTCAATAGAATCTGTCTTAGATAATCATAATTTGATTGAGGCTCGCAATGATATCACTTCTCTATCACAGTTTTGTAAGGATCCCTTCCAAGAAATCAAATCTGAACACAGACTTCTTAAAATACTTAAGGCTCTTAATTTGTACGAGGATCCAAAATCAAGAGTTATAAACTCATCAATTGCCCAAACCACTGCTGATGGCAATCCCGTTTTAGCATCCACTTCTTCAGATATCTACATTATGCCCTTATATTTTTAATTTAAAGCAATTTTTGAAATACCAAATCTTTTACATTATACTTTGGAAAATACAAAACGGTATTCTCAAGAACCCTTTTTGCAAAATTTCGCCAGCGGTGAAATATTAAAGGCAATTAATCCCCGGTTTAGTTCAGCATAGATAATTCCCTATATTTTATATTTTGATGATTTTGAAATCAACAATGCTCTCGGTACCAGGGACGGATTCAGATGAGGGGTCCAGGGGGTCCGGACCCCCCCCCCCCCCCAAAATGGATGACCAGTTACTTATTACAGATTCTGTTCGAACGTATCTGCAGAAAACCGGCCGAAAACCTTTATTGAAGCTCTGAAAGTGTGTGATATACAGTTTTACAGAGAAATACATAGCTTTCTCACTATAGGTGCTACACTGCCAGTTACGGTAGCTTCAAGCGAACGATCATTCTCTACTTTACGGAGAGTAAAAACCTATTTGCGAAATAAAACTGGAGAAGAACGTTTGAATAAATTTGCAATGCTGAATATTCACAGAGATATCGAAGTTACTCATGAACAGATACTGGATATTCTGGCAAGAAAAGGAAGGAGAATTGATATTAGTCTATAGGCAATGTATGTAAATTGATCTGGCATTATCTCGTCATCGCTTATAGAATTGAACATCTTTACTCAACAATTAAATATTATAATGAGAGAAGTATAGCAATGGCACTAAGTCCGTAGCGTTATATGTATGTATGTATGTACATATAGTCTGCCATTCGAAAATTTAAGAATACATTGCAAATATATAATAATTGTACTGTGTAAGTATACATATACCTACACGGTGCGCCAGAAACGATACTTACCTCAAATTTGGAGTACAGTATATTTGGCTTTACTTTATGAGAATATTAATGCCAATTTTTTGCACGGCTTCGGAAAATTACATACCCTTCCAGATTTAAAAAAAACGTCATATATTCTGAAAGAGGACCTACCACTGCATCCCGCACATGTTTTACTTTTAACATATCATGTTAATTGCTTTTGTAAAGTGCAATTGAAAATGTATTTTTTGTTACTTATACGCCCCGTGGTGCTAAGGAAAATTAAAAAGAAGAAGAAGAAATTTTTCGAGTACGTAGTTTAGTAGAGCGATTAGTTTTGTCATATCAATTTATTTAGCGTATATTCTCATAAAGTAAAGCCAAATATACTGTACTCCCACTTTGAGGTAAGGATCGTTTCTATGAGTAAGTTTTTGTTATTCATACCCCCGATTATTATCTTCCAACTTTTCTTGTGAATGTTGTATTGGAGATTTCAAATCTGGACACCCCCCGAAAAAATTTCCTGGATCCGCCCCTGCTCGGTACGCATACTTTCTCAATTTGTGGGTGCTACTTTAGTTTCCCTACTATTCCGCAATATTTGCTGTCGACGCTTGAATTCATTTTTCATGGGGCATTCATATCAAGCTGACATTTGAAAGTTTGTGGATATGAAAAATCATTTCATAATCTTGTAAAAAACATAAAGGTTCTTGAAGAAGGTTTAGATTTTGTTCTCAACAATGAGCAGCGTAAAGTACACTTTATCCTCGGTTTAGTAGTAGGAGACAATTTAGCTATCAATGCTGTGTTTGGCTATGTCCAGTCTCTTAATTCAAAACGATATTGTCGCTTTTGCAAACGAACGAAAGATGAAACTAAAACTGATATAAGGCAGTATGAGCAATTTTTGCGAAATAAAAGTAACTATAACGAAGATCTCTTAAAGGACAATTTCCATGAAACGGGCATCAAGTCTGTTTGTGTTTTTAATAGACTATACAATTTTCATGTCACAGAAAATATTACTTTTGATGTAATGAACGATGTTTTCGAAGGAATATGTTCTTATGACATCTGCATTATATAGTTTGGCCTTATGAATGAGAAAGTTATATGTATGTATAGACCAAATAAATAGTAGGAAGCAACTTTTTCCTTTCGGTGAAACGGAAATAGGTAACAGTTCAATGCCGTTGCAAATTGAGAGATTGAAGTCATTTAATTTAAAAATGACTGCAAGTGAAACAAAAAGTTTCATTCACTGTTTACCCCTTCTGATAGGAGATTTAATTCCAGTGGGTAATTGTCACTGGGAATTATTTATTCTTTTATTGAAAATTATTGATTATATTTTGAGACCATCATACTTGGAGGAAGACTTGCTTGTTTTGCAAGATTTTATTGAAGCACACCATTCAACTTATATTAAACTTTACGGTGCACTAAAGCCTAAACACCACTTCCTTGTGCATTATTGTACGGCAATAAGAAAATGTGGGCCATTAAAATATGTTTGGTCGGGAATTAAATTTTCGAAATTCTTGCTAGATTATGAAAATGGAATCGAGCCTATCATAAGCTTCCAATCGAAGGAATATGTTCTTATGACATCTGCAATATATAGTTGGGCCTTATGAATGAGAAAGTTATATGTATGTATAGACCAAATAAATAGTAGGAAGCAACTTTTTCCTTTCGGTGAAACGGAAATAGGTAACAGTTCAATGCCGTTGCAAATTGAGAGATTGAAGTCATTTAATTTAAAAATGACTGCAAGTGAAACAAAAAGTTTCATTCACTGTTTACCCCTTCTGATAGGAGATTTAATTCCAGTGGGTAATTGTCACTGGGAATTATTTATTCTTTTATTGAAAATTATTGATTATATTTTGAGACCATCATACTTGGAGGAAGACTTGCTTGTTTTGCAAGATTTTATTGAAGCACACCATTCAACTTATATTAAACTTTACGGTGCACTAAAGCTTAAACACCACTTCCTTGTGCATTATTGTACGGCAATAAGAAAATGTGGGCCATTAAAATATGTTTGGTCGGGAATTAAATTTTCGAAATTCTTGCTAGATTATGAAAATGGAATCGAGCCTATCATAAGCTTTCAATCAGAAGAATTTATTGATATTACCAACCAACACTATTTCTCTAAAATAACTCAAACATACGATATCGACCTGAAAAGAATAGGTGCAGTGTAATAACGCCCAAGGAAAAAACGACCATGGGCATTATTTCCCACTCAAAAGAGAAAAAATGCCCATGGGCTTTATTTCCGTTGTTATCACCTTTTGCTGATGGGTGTTATTTCCTTTTTCGAAGAGAAATAAAGCCCACGGACGTTAAAAACGAATTAAAACAAGCTGATTCAAGAATTAAGTATATGGTTTTCTTTATTTCATTAAATTTTAAATGCAGAATACCACAACCTCTAGAATTAAAAATTATTCCCTTTATGTTATCTTTATTGCCAATTCAGAAAGGTGTTCTGCACAAAAATACCATGGATCCCGCCCATAGAGTGGGAACGGTGGCATGTTGCATGGCGTAGCCCAGGGATATTTATAATAAGCGCGGCCGAAGGCCGCCAACGCAGAAAGGTGTACTACGCAGAAGGAATTAGCATGGTGTAGTTCAGGGTTGTTGAAAATTAAATTTTAAATTTTGCACATACGCGGTTTTGCACCCATAGAAGTGATATCTCAAATGAAAGGTAATTTAGTTACCTATCCAATGATTTTAAAAATCGGTTATATAGCATTGAAGATATTTTGATTTAAAAAAATGCTACTCAACAGTTCGTGTTGCTCGCGTAAAATCCTATGGGCGTTATTTCTCTTTTAAAAAGGAAATAAGAGCCATGGGCTTTATTTCTTTTTGCAGATGGGCGATATTTCCATTTAAGAAGGAAATAAGGCCCATGGGCGTAATTTCCTTTTAGAAAGGGAAATAACGCCCATGGGCGTTTATCATTGGGAGTTATATCACTGCATCAAAAGAATACAATATTGTTATGAACTTTTTTATAGTGGAACGAAGTACAATCAAAATTATTACTTGTCCACGAACGTACATATCAGCGCATTTAAGTTATATAAAATAACGATGTTTTTGTATCAAAATAGCATAGCTTATATTTTATGTCAAGAAGTTTTTATAAAAAAGTTTTGTTCACATTTCCAATAGTACGAAATTGGATCTTTAAACGAAAGTTTAGAAATAAAAACATTTTCAGAATTAAATACTTCGCCTCTACATCTATATCCACTATGCAATCCCAATAAACAATGAAGTAAGCTAGTTTATTAAACAATGTTTTCCAAGCGTAAAAAGTAAATGTTTTCCAAACGAGTTTGTAACAAAAAAATTTCACAAACGTTTATGTATGTTTTTCCAATGTTGTGGTAGCCTTGGAGAAATAACTTGAGGTGAATTCTCAGCGAGGTGAAAAATTTCTCAGTTTTCAAAAATAATGTTTGAAATTTTATATGCTTCATTTATATTGATTTTGTTATATGGGCATCGTGGTGTGACGGTAGTGCAGCTGGCCTACCACACAGAAGGGCCTAGGTTCGAACCCCCCTACAGGCAACATGAAAAATTATTTGAAAAGGTTTTTTAAAACACCCTCAGGCTTCTAAGAAAAAATGCACATATTTGCCTTGCAGATGCAGACTGCATAAAAAATTGCAAGCAGCACACAAAAACGGGCCCTTTATCTCCTCTTGCACCAAATAAAAATTTATTAAAAAACAAAAAAATTAAGGAAATGTTCGGGATTCGAACTCGCAACCTTCGGAGCAAAATCCCACAACATATTCGTTAGGCTATAGGCTAGTTTTCACAGTTGTCGCCCAAATTGGAGTTTTATCAATCAGTTTTCAACAAACCCTTACTATACATTGAATAAAATGTTTATTAAACATTGTTTTCCAAGCATCAATTCCAATTGATTAAAAAGGGACCACTTTCGTTGAGTGTACAATGTTTTCCAAACGTTTTCCAATGATTATAGTAAACGTTTTCCAAGCGAAAAGATTACAAAAGTAAGTTTATTGTAAGCTTATAGTAAGCGTATTTTGCTTATTGGGAATGTTTACCATACATATGTCAGACAAAAATATATAGCATAGTTGTTACGTTGTACTTTCATGAAATCTTTTGAATGAAATTTGTTCTCTTTTGTAAAGTATATTGTGTTTATAGTTTCTTAAAGGGGGTTGTAAAGGAGGTTGAGGGGTCTTTTAATTTAATAACGTACGTAATACAAAAGAAATAAGTACGTTTTTAATTTAATAACGTATGTTTTTAATTTAATAACGTTTTCATTTAACATTAATAATTGGCATTCTGAATTTAATATTGCTGCTGTTTTACATCAACAATGCTCACTATTAATTTAATAATTCTTTCATATTGATTCAATCCGACGACAACACATAAGAATTAAATATTAAATCAATGCCGAAAAATATTAAATATGTTGGATATTGCGCAACATTAAAATAAAGTTGGGATATATTGAAATAAGAATTTTCGATATTACTAGACTATCGTTAATGTTTCTTATTAAATCAATATCGTTTTTTTATACCCAGCGTACTAGTACTAGTACAAGGGTATTATAATTTTGTCCACATAACGGTACTATGTAACGGCGCAAAATAATCGAGTTAGATATAGAGTTCCATATATGAAAGTTCTTAGGATGAAAAGAGGAATTGATTAAGGAATGTCCGTTCCTCTGTCCGTCCGTGTACACGATAACTTGAGTAAAAATTGAGATATTTGCATGAAATTTTGAATACAAGTTACTTTGAAAATGGGCGAAATCGGATGGTAACAACGACCCCTTTTTCGATATCGAAAATCACATAAATTGACATAACTTGTGTAAAAGCTGAGATATTTGCATCTAATTTGGTGTATTGGTTACTTTATGGCCAAGGTAGGCTGCTATTGCAAATGGACAAAATCGAATTATAACTACGCCCCCTTTTTCGATATCGTAAATTTTGAAAATCACATAAATTAACATAACTTGAGTAAAATGTATATCTTTGAATGAAATTTGTTATACAGGTTACTTGTTGGCCAAGGTAGGTTGCTATTGAAAATGGACGAAATCGGATGATAACCACGCCCCCTTTTTCGATATCGAAAACTTCGAAAATCGCATAAATTGACATAACTTGGGTAAAAACTGAGATATTTGCATGGAATTTGTTATGCAGGCTACTTTCTGGCCAAGGTGAGCTGCTGTAAAAATTGTCGAAATCGGATGATAACCACGCCCCCTTTTTTGATATAGAAAATTTCAAATAAGATTCTAGGGCCTATATCATTGCCAAGTCATGGTATTTGTATCGCGTTCTGAAAACTAACGCTGGGTATTTAATGTTGGGTCCACCGGATTTAGACTTCCTTACTTGTTTTTATTTTATGTTGTTTTTTCTCTGGGTGTAGGTGGTTATTTCTTCTTGTTATCGAATTGTCGGTGTGATGTATCGACATTTCCTCTTCGGCTTGTTTTAGTAAACACTCGTGCTATTTTCTTCCCCTTGCTTGCATGCATGAGGTTAGTCATCGCTTTATCTGTGGGAGGGTCCACCACTAGACTTTCGCCTTCTGTTATAGATTGTCGGCATCCAATCCAATGAAACCGCCACTTTACCTCCCACAGCGGTTTCTTTAATTCAGGGTTGGGCCACTTTGAATAAAAAATTATTCATTATTTTTTTTAATTTTGAGTGATGAGTGACTGGTTATTTCTTATTCAAAAAAATCAAAGTGATAAATAACGAGTTATTTTTATTAAAGAAGTGCTTGAATAAATATAATATGTTATTCGTCCCTCAAGAAATCCTGAGTGATGAATAACATGTTATTTTTATTCAATCACTTCTTGAATAACGATGAAACTTCATTTTTATTCAGTTATTTAAAAATAAAAAATAAGTACCCCGAGATCCCGGAAAATTATATCCATATTCGCATTATATTTGTCGTCATTTTCGGAACTGTTTCGGCATTATTTCGGGACTGTTTCGGGTACATTTCAGGACTGTTTCTGGATTATTTCGGGGCTGTTCCGAAATAATCCCGAAACGGTCCCGAAATGATCCAGAAAAAGTCTCTTGGTGCCAAAGCGTTGATGTGAATGTTTCTCCCAGCCGAAATGTCAGCACCAATGATGATTTCGTCTACAATATTCGCTACCAAGAAGTTTTGGTACGTGGCAATATTCCCACTCGCAATTTTTCAACTCTCATTTCCCAGGACTCTCTTGTTTTCATCAGTAACTTGCTTGTATGAGCCGTTAAATCTTTTAAGCCCTACAAGTCACCCGGACCTGATGGCATAACTCCTGTGCAACTACAGAGATCGCTGGGGATTTCTTGCAGCTGGCTTGCCCCCATCTACTCCAATTGCTTGAGGTTGGGCTATATCCACGGTTCTTGGGGGAGAGGTGCTATCATGTATCTCCCAAGGATTTCAGGCCGATCAGACTCTCCTCGTTTCTGCTGAAAACGCTGGAGCGCCTGATCGACCTGGATATACGCAGCAGGATTCCTAGGGAGAGTTTTTCGGCTGCGCAGCATGCTTACGGCAAAGGCAGATCAACTGAGATGGCGCTTCATTCCGTTGTGAAGCTGATTGAGGGGTCCTTCCAGCACAAAGAGTTCGTACTGGGGGCCTTTCTAGACATTGAAGGAGCGTTTAACAATGTTTTGCTTCTGCCATCATATGGGGCTTAGCAAGCCTGGGCGTTGAGTCAAGTTTGATAGAATTTATCAACAGTTTACTTTGTGGTAGGATTGTAATGGTGGAGTGTGGAGGTGCTGGGCCTCATAGAAGGGTGAGAAGGGGCACGCCGCAAGGAGGTGTTCTTCATCCACGCCTACCAAAGCCTTGGAGGTAATGCTCGACCTACTCCCGGTTGACTTGTACGGTAAACTCCAAGCAAGCCATAGCGCAGTAAGACTGAACGCTGTTCAACGATGGAGCGACACCAGATTTGGACACGCAAAAATTTTGGAGACCATACCCCAAAATCTGAAAACCGTGGACTACACCGATCAAAGCTCTTCAGAGTAGTAACTCTACCTCGGAAGTACATAGCTTTAGACTATAGGCAATTGCTCAATGAATGGTCTTCGAGTTGCTCCACGGCGGTGGTATGGGTTCCAGGCCATAGCGGTATTCCTGTAAACTGTGCTGCTGATGAGCTGGCAAGGAAGGCCACGGAGCATACAGAGGAGAACCACATTGGGAGCCTTTTGTCACGACTAAGCTCTGGCTACTACGTGAATTCGAGAAAAAGGCAAGCTTTAGATGGGCTACGGAAACTACATGCGAGGTGTCCTGGCATACTTGGAACCGCATCTGCCACAAACGCACTGAGTCCATACTTAAACTTGACCGACCCTTCCTTGGTCTGTTGATCGGGGTGCTCACGGGACACTGTCTCATAGGTGTGTATGCCAAGCGCATGGGGGTCTCTTCAAATGACTTCTGTCGCAGCTGAGGGACGAGGAGGATATTGAGAGTATCGAGCACTTCCTCTGCAGCTGCCCTGCACTAGCCGGAACCCGGCTGGAGTGCCTAAGCAGGTGCCTACTCCTCAGCCTAGCTGAGTTAGGCTCTGCCGAAATTGGATACATCCTGCGCTTCATTAAGCGTACAGGGTGGTTCTTTCATTGAACAGTTCTTTCAAAGGTAGAAGGGACTTAAACCCGATCAGTGGTATCACAATATGTCAGTCGGCCTAAGTGTGCCTCTCGGCACCGCAGAGAGGCGGCCACTTTAACCTAACTTTATCTAACCTAAAGGAGGTATTCTTTCTCCACTTCTATGGGTTGTTGTTGTTAACGGCTTGCTCCAGGACCTTGAGCGCAGGGGCGGTCAGGTGATAGCCTAGCAATGCCTGCCAGGGGAAAGTTTCTTAGTACCGTAAGGGATGTTCTGTAAGGGTATCTGGGTATCGTGGCAGAGTGGTCCGAATCCTGTGGACTGGCGGTCAACCCAAGTAAACCGGAACTAGTCCTCTTCACGAGAAGATATAAGATTCACGATTTTGTATATCCAATAGAGGTCTAGTAGATGTTAAACTCCTTTACAGCGAATGCGCTGGACGGCATCCCATCCACCGCATCCTTGATGGCGGTACCGTTGGTACTTTCTGAAAAGGTTAAGTACCTGGGGGTTATCCTGGACTGGAAGCTGACCGCAGAGGACAGGGCCAAGAAGGCATCAGTCGCTCTGTACTGTTGCAGGGGGTCATTGGCAAACGATGGGGTCTCTCTACAAGGGTGGTTTACTTTTTGTACGGTGCAGGGAATGGCCATGGTTGGGATTAGTGGGGTCATGCGGACCACTCCTACCCTGGCATTGAATGTTATGTTCACCTGATCATTGTAGCATTTTCCAACCGGAGGTTGCCGCCATCAAGGATGCGGTGGATGGGATGCCGTCCAGCGCATTCGCTGTAAAGGAGTTTAACATCTACTCCGACAGTCAGGCGGCAAATAGGGCACTGAGTGCTAGCAACGTTCCATCGAGGACAGTGAGCGATTGTGTGGAATAGCTTACGGTTGCAGCCGACTACTTCAAAATAAAAATTATCTCGGTACCAGGCCATTTTGACATTCCCGGCAAATACCAGGTGGATCTCTTGGCCAGAGCGGGACTCTTGAAACTGATGTGGCTGCCTCCAGATGTGGCTGCCTCCAGCGTGGAGGACGACGAGGTGGAATCATCAAATCACTTCATGCTTAGTTGTCCAGCGTTTGCTAGGACCAGGCTCAGGTATCTCGGGTCGGATGTTCTTAGGGCTCCGGAGGACGTGTCGAGGATCCACGTGTGCCATATCCGGAGCTATATTGTAGCTACACAGCGATTTGCCAAGCAAACTTAGGTTAATGTCACCGTGTAGATAGTGGCATCACAACGGACCATTAAGTGTCTAAGTGAGCTGTTCCCCCAGTAGAATAGCGGCCACCTTACCTAACCTAACCTAATGGTCAGCGAGACCCTTCGACCAAGTCATTCCGAATGATGGAATGATGCACCCGTATCCACAGTCCCCAAGCACTCTTTCTTGCCTTCAATACTGATGAACATGAAGAGACCTTGCACAAAATACCTCTCTTTTTAGAATTTCTGCGAGTTCCGCTCGTAGTTAGCATATTTAGAACAGTGGAGCATTTCTTCATGTAAAAAAATTAGGTGAGGATTAAATAACAGAAGGTAATTCTTATGTTATTTCCAGACGTTATTACTCATGCTTCATTCATTGACTAATATTAATTTAAAAGCGTAAAAATGGAACGTGTTGTTTCGCAGGACAAAGGGGGGAGTTTATTTGTGATAAAAAATAAAATTAACAATTTAATTTTACGGTTGGGCCAATTTGTTTGCTGGGTTGAGCACTTACGGCCGTTTAAATAAAACAAGTTAGTTGTTGTTGTTGTTCCCTACGCGTTTCGACGCTCCCCGCGCCTTCATCTGGGGAATCTGTTTAATTAAAGGTGGCGCGAGCTAAAGTCAGTCAGCACCCCAAAAGCGAATAATGTCAGTGACATTAAGACGCATGCCAAAAGCGAACTAAGGTCAATATTTTTACTGAACTAACGTCATCGACATTAATTCGCATTAAAAAAGCGAATTAAAGTCAGTAAATTTTTTTTGTATTCCAAATTTTCATTTTTCATTATCACCTTCGACTTATGATCATTATATCATGAATCTGGGATTAAAAAAATGAATCTGGGGTTGACTTAGGTCAGATCCCCAATTCGGGGCGTGATCCATGGTAGTTATGTGCAGAACTCCTTTCCGCATTGGCGGCCTTTGGCCGCGCTTCAAAAAATAGCCCTGGGCTACGCCATTCCAACTCCGGGTGGTTGCCATAGCCGTGGCTATCGCCTCATGAAAATGACAGAAAATTCTGAACTTTAACTGCAAATATCTCGCAAACTACTAAAAATATTGGTTCAGCGGAGTTATATTCATGCTTCTGGGACCAAAGCGTGTCTCCTGATACATATCTCAACATTTTTGGTTGTGTATTTGCGCTCGGTACCCCACGTAAACGATTACCCACGTCTAGATTTAGAATCTGAAATTAGATTTTTTTCAACCGTTCAAAAGTTATTTGCAGTTAAAGTCACAATTTTCTGTCATTTTCATGTGGTTGTTGTAATGGCACATTAGGCTGAGCCAAAAAAGTGAAAAAGTGTGCGTAATCGGATACTGAGATTTTAGAACTTATTTTTCGCTAATGTTTGCTTATAACTTAGTGAGCCGACGGATTGATTGTGATGAACTTCTCAGTTTAATTAATTTCAATACCATGCCACGTGAATTAAGGAATAATCGATTACTTATTGAAACGTCACATAGGACTAATTATGGTTATAATGAACCGATTTCGCGATGTATACGTCTTTGTAACAAGTATGCACATTTAATAGATTTCAATGTTAGTATTTATATCTTTAAATTAAACTTATTCATTGGTTTGAACTAGTAATTAGCCTGTAAGTACTCCTGTAGACTGTATTAAATAAATAAATAAATAAATAATTGATATGGTCATCTGCAGAAGCAATGATTCGCATTCACCACCCATGCGCACAGGGGCGTAGACTGCAGTTACAAGTGTCATCATGAATATCTAGTTTAGTGTATCCAACGTGAATACATATGTATCTACAAAGTACGCAGCACGAGCGACGCCTAAGTTCGCAAGAAATGGTTATAAGAAAAAGACACATGTTAATATGCACACAATAATGGTGCAAATAATTGTTCATATAAACACAGTTTGGTACAGCGGTAGAATTTTTAGCAAACATCTGCAGGACAACAACAAACAAGAAGATGAAAAGCAAAACCAAGTGAGAACACCCACAAACACACTACGCCAGCAGCAACAGCAACTAACTAAACAGCACATACTAAACACTAAGAATAAGTGATCACGGAGCAATATTGCTTTTGGGAAGTTGCGGTGTTTTGCACAATGTTTATGATTATTAGCAATGAGTAGTGACACAGAAGGACATTGATATCATTAGTAACCAAGCTTCAGCAATGGACAGGCGTAACGGCTTTACAGCAGAACAAGTGGATGATGATAGTATGCGTATACGGCTACGACGTCTAAACAGCGAGGAAGTTATCGCAAGCCAGGACTCCACACAGCGAGTAGCAGTGGTAGGTAGTACCAGTGGCAGCGAATACGGCAACCTAAGTGGCGAAAGCGCTTCTGGAACCGAGGACTTCACCCTCGCCAATTACCATCACTTCAAATGATAGCGACGATGAAGAAGAAACAGTGGTAAAGGCCACAACGCCAATTGATGTTTCCTCAGACGAAGAACATGAGCCAAAGCGACGAGGTACAGTCGAGGTGAGGGAACCCCTCCCCCACCCTGACATACGGTCGAGTAATAATTTGTTTAAGTGTGTTCGTTGATATTGTGTGAGAAGCTGGTGGAATGGACGCGATTCCACGCAGCGTTCGGGGCAACAACGGAATATTTATCATTTAATATTGTGCCTTGAAATCTTGAATTATCCATAGGATGGTTGAAGAGGCCGAGTCTCCAATCCACCCTGAGAGTGGAGTACCAGAGCGATATGAGATTTGCTGGCGGAATGGACGTGATTCCGCGCAGCGGATAATTTAATTAATTAATTGTATACGTTGATATATGTGTGCTGCCGGTGGAATGGACGCGATTCCACGCAGCGCTCAGAGCAACAACGGAAGAATTTAAATTTTATATAGCCCGGGGGCGTGGCACCGCCAAAAATTGATATAGCCTGAATCGTACACAACAATTTTCTGAACCAATCTGGAAAGTTTAAAAGAGATCCACCAAAAACTTTGGACATTATTGTAGTACAAACAAAACATAAAAAATGTGGGCGTGGCACCGCCCACTTTTCCAAAATTACATAAATCTTGACCAAAGGAGACACATATCCAAAAATCATTAATTGTAGTTTTATATAGCCTGTGGGCGTGGCACTGCCCACTTTTCCCAAAAATTAATATAGCCTATGCTTTAACCCATGATCCCAAGAATATACTGTGAAAATTTCATAAAAATCGGTTGAGTACTTTGGACGCCTATAAAGGACACACAGACACACATTCATTTTTATTTATAAGATTTTCACATTAATCTTTATTGCAAAATTTTTTATTACTTTTTAATTTAGATCACTCCTCTCTTAAAAGTCTATGGTTGATTTTAAAATGCATCGTAAAAATGTTGGTAGTATTGAAATTTCCGAAGTTACACCTCTGACAACTGTTTCCCGAAAACGAGATCATTTTTCGTAGTTGACTGTCGAAGAGAAATGGAATTGGAAATGAAGTCCAAGGGGATTTCCGGAATAGCAAATATCTAACCGTGGGTTTTTACTTCAAGTTGATTTAAATACTTTTTGGGACCTTCTTGCTTTGCTCTTGAGTTTTGGATGGTCCAGAAAACTGTAAACATTTTCAGCATATCTTGAAAAACACACAACTTTTCCACAATTTTTAAGACTTTAGTTATTCTTTCTGAGCAACACAAGAGTATTGAATCCATGGGCAATTTTTACCGATGCCTCCGAGTACGCAATTGGAGCAGTCATCCAGCAAAGACGGGGACAAAACTGGGAGCCGCTAGCCTTCTTTAGTCAAAAGCTACAGCCAGCGCTCAGGAAGCACTGTCCATACGATCGCGAACTTCACGCTATCTACGCTGCATTACGAAAATTTCGTTACATTTTTGAGGCAAGGCACATAACGATCTTTACGGATCATAAGCCGTTGCTGCACGCATTCGCCCAGGATCCTGACCGAGCAACACCTTGGCAATTTCATCGTCTGGATTTTATCGGCCAATTTACGACCGACATCCAACACATAGCTGGCAAAGATAACGTCGTCGCGGATACCCTTTCTCGCATTGAAGAGATTTCCGCAGCGGTATCAGTTAATGACCTTGCCGATGCACAAGCTAGCGATGAGGAGCTTCTACAACGTATACAGGGTCAACAAGATGATTCACTTTCCCTGCGTCCTGTCAACGTCCCAGGCTGTAATAAACCAATATATTGCGACGTGTCCGGCCACCTAATTCACCCATTTGTTCCCGAACCTTTGAGGAAGAAAATTTTTGACGCCCTTCATAGCATCAGTCATCCTGGAATACGAGCGCCTATAAAATTAATAACTCAACGCTATGTCTGGCCAAATATTAACAAAGGCTGTCGACTGTGGGCTCGCAATTCCCACAACAGCCGGTTCTACGTACCGGAATGACCCGGGTCTTACCCGGCCAAGGGCTGTTATTTCAGTGTAACCCTGTCCAATTTGTCCAATCCCACTCCTAAATTGTCATCCTCGGAGCAATCCCTTGCAGCAGGGTTGCTCCAATGTCTCTTGCTACGGGCTGGTATCGAATCCAACCCCGGACCGAGAGAATGGATCTGCTGCGTCTGCTGGAAGAAAATATATGTTAAACGTTCACATTCCGTTCAATGCAGTAAATGCAAGAGATGGTTGCATAGATCTGGATGCTCAGGGCTTAACCCTGCCATCCCCAGAACCCGTACTTTTTTCAGTACTTTTGAGGCACCATGTTGTTCGCGCACACGCGCGTCCCGCGGTTCTCGTCGGTCCGGCGCACACACACCGCACCTACCATCAACAAATGGCCACGACAGTGGCCCGGTCTTCACGACCTGCAGCCTTGCTGCTCCCGCCTCACCTCAGTCCCCACTCTCGTCCCCCCCTACTTCCAGCATGCACGTGGGTCAGGAACATAACCTCCTCGTACCTTTCACCACGTGCACTGTTTGTCGGCAAAGACTATATACGCCTGCGGCATCGGTTAAGTGCAATAACTGCCTTGGCCTGTGCCACATCCATATGTGCTCTGGGCTCGCAAACAGGAACCTTTGGACGGATGCATTTATTGCCCCTTGCTGCAGTACTCAGCCGCCCTCCACGCCACACAACATCGGCCAAGACGCGCTGAACCCTAGACTGCGTCACAGCTTGGGACTATGCCCACCTCCACCTAGGCAACCGCATCCGTCCCTTACCCCCAGCATGCCTCCACCCTCCCTCCCGACACACTTCAAAATCCTACAGCTGAACTGCAACGGGTTAGCTGGTAAGATCGCGGAGATAACAGACTTTATGAAGTCGAACAACATTAAACTGGCCGCCATTCAGGAGACCAAACTGAATGCTAACTCGGACTTACGTACTCGTGATGGGTACAACGTACATAGGAAAGACCGTCCCAGCGGTCATGGGGGCGGCCTCGCATTCATTACACACCATACTGTACAATATAATCTGTTTGCCCCTGACGTTGACCCCAGGGACTCTACCCTTGAATGCCAGGGCATAGCAGTCCGGACAGGCGACGTCGTCCTGCGAGTGTTAAATATATACATTCCCCCTGTTACGTGCTGTCCCCGTGATTATCGCCCTGATATTAGTGCGTTGCTAAGGGGCGATAACTGCCTCATCTTAGGTGATTTCAACGCACATCACGATCTCTGGCACTCCAACTTGCCAGCAGATAGCAGAGGGCACGCACTCGCAGAGCAAATAGATAATTCGGCATTCTGTACATTGAATGGAGATGCCCCCACTAGGGTGGCAGGTAACTGCCACAGTTCGCCAGACATCTCCATTTCAAGTGCGGGCCTTATCAACCACGTTAACTGGCAACCTATGCTTACACTGGCATCTGACCACCTACCCATCCTACTAGACATCGAACGACCGCCCGACTTCATAACGACAGAAAAACGAACGTACATTAACTTTAGTAAAGCGGACTGGGTCCGCTTCACGGACTTTACAGAGCACTCCTTCGCTGACCTACCCACACCGACGGACGTATGCAAAGGTAAGAAAGAGTTTCGCAAAGTCATCGATTCAGCCTCTGGCCGCTTCATCCCTGCTGGCAGAATCCCGGAAATTCGGCCGAATTTCCCTGCGGAAGCAGCGGCAATGGCAAGAGAACGTGACCAAGTGAGACTCTTGAACCCCGCAGATCCAAGAATAAAGGATCTCAACGCAGAAATCCGTCGGACTGTCAATGATCATAAATTGAAGAAGTGGAAAGAACACCTAGAGTCATGCAACCTCTCCGGCGGGGTCGGCAAATTATGGTCGACAGTCAAGGCCCTATATAACCCGACCAAATACAATGACAAGGTCGCCATTGCTTTCGGCGATAACGTCAAGTCGGACCCCAGGAAATGCGCGAGCGCATTCTGCCGGCAATTTATACTGCATTCTCCTGCGGATAGGGCTAAGAGAAAAGCCATCCGACGCGCGCACAAACACAAACACATAGCCGCGCCCATTGTCGTCTCCGCTGCAGAGGTCAAGGAAGCTATAAAGAAGGCCAAACCTTCAAGATCACTCGGACCCGACGGAATTGCCATGAAGATGCTGAAACACCTAGGCCACGAGGGGCACAAGTACTTGGCGGCTCTATTCAACCTCTCACTGTCCACCTTCGTTATACCAGATATCTGGAAACATGCGACTGTGGTCCCCCTCCTAAAACCTGGGAAGCCGGCAAATCAAGGAGACTCTTATCGTCCGATATCTCTCCTTTCGCCGGTAGTGAAGTTGTTAGAGGCTATTCTGCTCCCATATTATACTGCAAACCTGCAGCTGGCCAATCATCAACATGGCTTCCGTAAAAACCATAGCACAACATCAGCTTTGAACGCCATCACGACGCAGATTAACTTCGGTTTGAACCAACACCAACCAAACCACAGGACGGTTCTCGTGGCACTTGACCTGTCGAAAGCTTTCGACACGGTCAACCACGCCACACTCCTTGAAGACCTGGAGGAGACACCGCTTCCTGCCGGCCTAAAAAGGTGGACCGCTAACTACTTGAACGGTCGGCTGGCGTCAGTGCAGTTTCGAAACGAGAGATGTAGACCTAGTAGAATTAGACAAGGGGTTCCGCAGGGTGGTGTTCTTTCACCCCTTCTGTTTAACTTCTACATCTCGAGCCTCCCTCCCCCACCAGAGGGGGTCTCCATCGTTTCGTACGCTGACGACTGCACTGTGATGGCCACGGGCAAAGGACCTTCGACAGACGAACTTTGTACGAGACTGAATGACTACCTGCGCGACCTTTCCTGCTTCTTCACAGAGCGGAACCTGACTCTTTCCCCGACTAAATCTACGGCGACGTTGTTCACCACGTGGACTGCGCAGATGGGGCAGGAGTTGAATGTCCACGTAGATGGTGTTCCACTACCTACTGTCAACCACCCCAAAATTCTAGGGGTTACATTCGACAATAGCCTCACCTTCGCTAATCATGCCACCGCAATAGCTTCAAAGGTACAAAGCCGCAACAAGATCCTCAAGTCACTCGCCGGCAGTACTTGGGGCAAAGACAAAGAAACGTTGCTGGTCACCTATAAGGCTATTGGCCGACCGGTTATTGATTATGCTGCGCCCATATGGTCGCCTAACCTTCACGACACCAACTGGAGGAAATTGCAGGTCTGCCAAAACACCGCCATCAGAACTGCAACGGGTTGTTTGCTTATGTCTCCTGAGTCTCATCTCCACCAGGAGGCTCAAATGCTCAACGTTCGCGAGCATGCGGAACTTTTAAGTAGGCAGTTCCTTCTGAACTGCCACCGTCCCAGTCATCCAAATCGACAGCTATTGGATGAAACTCCGCCCCCTAGAGACATAAGGAAGCATCTCCGGAAGCATTATGATGAGATCCGGCATCACATCTCGTTGCCGTTTGATCTGCGGGACCATAGGCGGGCCCTAAAGGACCTCCACACTGAGTCGGTGGACAGATCCCTCAGATCCCGGCCTGTGAACCCCGTTATTGGTGCCCAACCACCCGTTCTTGCTGAGGAAGAACGTGTCCTTCCGAGGGAGACTAGAGTCATGCTGGCTCAACTTCGGTCTGGATATTGCAATAGGCTGAACTCCTATTTGTCCAAACTGAACCCTACCATACCAAACACATGCCCTGCATGCGGTATGGCCCCCCATGTCACGCAACATCTCTTTTCGTGTTCTTCGGAACATACTCTTCTAACTCCCTTATCACTTTGGTCCAACCCTGTTGAAAAAGCGCGTTTCCTTGGACTTCCGTTAGAAGAGCCCGATGACAACTAGGAGTGTTCTGGCCCTTTGGGCAGGGCGAAGCACTGCTAACAACAACAACAACAACAACAACTGTGGGCTCGTGCATGCCTAGCCTGCCAACGAAACAAGGTAACTCGTCATGTTTTATCACCAATTCAAGATTTTTCAGGACGAACACGGCGCTTTGAACATATCCACGTAGACATCATCGGACCATATACTCCATCCAAGGGATATCGCAACTGTGTGACGATTATCGACCGTTTCACCAGGTTTCCAGAAGTTTTTCCTATTGAAAACATTGGAGCTGAATGTGTGGCCAGTACGCTTTTCACTGGCTGGATATGCCGCTACGGAGTACCGCTTAGAATTACTACCGACCAAATAACACAGTTTGAGAGTCAATTATTTAACGCTCTCGCTCGTCTAACCGGCAGCAAACACATACGCACCACGACTTTCCATCCACAATCCAATGGAATGGTGGAACGCCTGCACCGTTACTTGAAGGATGCTATTCGGTGTCATGAAAATGATTCATGGGTAGATATGCTACCTGTCGTGCTTCTTGAAATCCGCGCCTCCTGGAAGGAAGATCTTCGAGCAACTCCGGCTGACCTCGTTTATGGGGAGCCCCTTCGCCTACCAGGGGAATTCCTTGCACCTTCGCCAGAATGCGGGTTGCCTCCATCCAATATCGCAGAGCGCTTAAAACGACATTTCAATAATCGCGCTCCTCAACCCGTAGCACGACATGGTCAGAGAAAAACTTTCGTTTTCAAGGTATTGGCAAATTGTTCACATGTTTTGGTTCGTCGTGATGCCCCACATCACGCTTTTACATCGCCATATGAGGGGCCTCATCAAATTGTATCTAGGCATGAAAAACATTTCGTAATTGAGATCAGAGGCGAAAACACTATTGTATCCATCGATCGCCTCAAACCAGTATTTGTGCTTACCGATGACTACCAAGATGTTAGCAACAACAACAACGACGTACCAGATGACAGTAATAATACAATAAATAACAACGCCATCACCACTTGAGTCGACTCAACCAGGAAGATCTCGACTCTCTTCGTCGTATTGTCCATCTGGCTCCGATACAAGTTCATCTACACCAACGACTCGAAAACGCGTCAGATTTCGATAATCTACGTAAATATTATTTTTCCTAACAAACAATCTTAATTTCTTTTTTCGCAGAAGGGGAGTACTTGTGGAGTTACCCACAACATTACGCTCCATACATAACAACAATATGCTAGCAAGTCAGGTGATCTATGCTTGCCAATGACATGACGAAACTAATTTGAGGACATAGCATAAAAGGGAGTGCAAATACCTAAGGAACTAACTGAAGTTTTACAAGAAGAGGTTTTTCTGCTGCGGTCCTATAAAAGACCTAACGCAATATATATTGAACAACATTCAGCTGACGAGTACTATTTTGATCACTTATAATAAAGTAAATTTAAAGTCCAGTTGCGTGTGCTTATTATTATTTCGGATATACAAAACCACCACATTTTTTTGACGCAGAATTCAAAACACTTGATAAAAATATTTTTTTCCTGAATATTTATCAAGATTGACAAATTTGTCAAGAGGCTGTCCTCTCGCCTTGTTAATCCACTTTCACATGAAACATTGTAAAATTTTTTTATTAAACTTATTAAAAGTACCTTGGTCTGTTTAAATTTAGAATGTTTTCCATTATTTCCGCATTCAAAGAAAGCACACTTCTTAATCCATTTAGATTTATTAACATTTTAAAGTGTAACAGGCACTCGTTGTAACGGGTGCGACATGCCTTAAGTTAACACGTTAAAAGTAAGTCACCCCTGTCATGGAATCCAAGAGTTGTCGGAATTGGATTTAAAACTGCCAGAAAAATTGCTTTAAATTATCACTAAATAACAAAATATAAATAGCTTTCCTCATGTTCATGAAACGTATGAAAATGAAAAAATTAATTAAAAAAAAGGCAGTAGGGTGTTAACTACTTGCCCGTAAATCTTGTTTGTTCGTAATTCTATTTGCGTAATTTTTGGCAGGAGTAAACTATATATGTAGTACATATTATGTACTATTGGGAAGCATCTCACTAACTTTCATGAAAATACCTTTTTGAAATTTCAAGCAATCGCGTTTAAAAATAACAGACCTTTTTGGCTGAAAAGTGGGCGGCGCCACGCCTACTTCAACAAAATCCACAACATTTTTTTGCAGTTTAGTTTTGCTTCAAAAGCTTATTTAATTAATATAACTTATACAATTATGGAAATATCGCGATTTTAATTTTACAAAGAAAATTTTCAGAACTGTGTTCAAAAAGTGGGCGTGTCCGTTAACCAATTTTGTTTATTTTTACAGCAAAGAGTTAGCTTTATATGTTGAACACTTTCTCCAAATATCGTTTCAATAAATCAATTTTTACCGGAGTTATGGCATGAAAAGTTTTGTGGAATAATCCACCATAAAGGGGCGGGGCTGCGCCCATTTTTGAAAAATGTTATGCATTCGACTTTCTTTGCCCGCGAACACTTTAGAGGTGAAATGGAAATGATTTACACGTAGTGTAAGTAAAGTTATTTCATATTCAATATATTTATTTATTTATTTATTTTAATCTTGAAATTGTTACATTTCTTACAGACTTGTAATTAAATGTGTTCAAATATCAACTAACTTAACAGGTCCTTAAGTAGCATTTTAAACCTATTTTCACAATAGGAGAAATCCAAAACTGAAGAATTCGGGAGCAAGTTAAATTCTTTAAGAGCTCTGACAACAGGAGCATTGGCAGCATAATTGGTCCTCGCAAGCCCCACAAAAAATGTGGCACGATTCCTTAAGCAAATAGTAGGAGTAAGAAAGAGAATACGTTCAAGTAAAAAGGGGCAGTCCACCACCCCAGATATCAAATTAAAAATGAAAGTTAGAGATAAAAAGGTTCTCCTACAATTTAGTGTCTTAAGACCGATAAGCAAACATCTAGACTCATAAGCGGGAACTGGAAGTACAAAATGAAGGAGGCGCAGAGCATACTTTATAAAGATTTTCTGAACTCTCTCCAATCGAGTAATATGACAAGCATAATACGGGCGCCAAATAATAGCAGCATATTCTAACTTCGAGCGTACCAGTGAAGTAAAGAGTGTCTTTAAAGTATACGGATCCGAGAAATCAGAACTGAAACGTCTGACAAAAGCCAGCATAGAGTACGACTTAGCTATGATAAAATTAAGATGGCTATGAAAAGTGAACTTGGAATCAAAGACCACCCCAAGATCAGTGATTTTAGAAACAATGTCTAATTGTGAGCCACCAATAAAATACGACGTAGGGATAAGAGTACGGGACTTGGAATAGGAGACATGGGAGCATTTTCTAATATTTAAGGGCAGCATATTTTTCTGACACCAAGCTACCACATTGTCAAGATCACTCTGAAGTTTCGCAGAGTCAGAGGAACACGTAATATTGCTAAAAATCTTCATGTCATCAGCATACAAGAGAAATTTTGAATGTCTAAAACAAGTAGTAATGTCATTGATGAACATCACAAAAAGAATCGGACCCAAAATACTTCCCTGAGGAACCCCAGAGGAGGCAGTGAATGGATACGAGGACACCCCATCAACTACAACTTCACAAGATCGATTAGAAAGATATGATTTAATCCAACTTAAAAAATTTGAGTGGAAGCCAAAACTTTGCAACTTTGATAACAAAATACGATGATTAACTTTATCAAACGCTTTCGAAAAATCAGTATACACGGTGTCAACTTGGGCGCGGTTACTAAAGGCTTCAATGCAGTATTCAGAGAAAACTGCTAAATTTGAGGTGGTTGATCTCCCAGACATGAACCCATGCTGATCTACAGAGATGAGACGGTGTATGGAAAAAAAATTTTATTTTTTACTATGCATTCAAAAAGTTTTGAGACAGTAGAAATTTTAGAAATAGGGCGATAATTGGTAATATCATTTTTATTGCCAGATTTAAAAACTGGCGTGATAAAGGAGATTTTCCATGCATCAATGAAGACGCCTTGCTCAAGAGATTTATTGAAAAGCAGCCAAATCGGGTAGGCGAGAGCTGAACAGTTTTTAAAAAGGTGAGACGACAAACCATCAACATCAGTCTGTGACGACATTTTGATTTGACGAATCCCAAGTTCAATATCATCTAGAGAGAGTTCCAGAGAACCAAAGTTTAGTGAAGAGCCACTAGCATCCACGCCACCATAAAGACCACAACTACTCAAGTCCGGGTCAGCCTCAAAATTCGAGCTGAAGAAATCCGCAAAAAGGTTTGCAGCATCTAAAGCCGAATCTGCTTGTGTGTCTTTGTAAAATACAGCAGAGGGAATACTAGAACAAGATTTCTTTGACTTCACATAACGCCAAAAAGCCTTCGGATTCACCTTAATATCTTCTTCAAATTTACTAATATAATTCCCCTTCAAAACTATGCTCAAAGACTTAAAGTCTTTCAAATACTTTAAATACAATTCTTTGTAAATAGGAGACCTAGATTTTTTAAATTTTTTGAAAAACTTGTTTCGCAAATTCTTCAGTTTTTTTAACTCCTTAGTGAACCAAGGAATTTTATAAACCTTTTTTTTTACTCTAGGAATATGATCACAACAAATACAATTTAAATTATTCTTAAAAATATTAAAACAGTCGGTAGCTTCAACCTTAGCAAATAACGAATCCCAGTCAATTAACTCAATTGCCGCATTAACCGCATCAGCATCGTAATTTTTAAAATAAAACTTGGAAAGTGAATCTTCTACGTAAGTAATATACTCATAAAATTCCAAATGAAGAACAAGCGGTACATGATGGGGGCCAGGAGTGGACAAAGGGTCTAGACATTCCTGGAGGCAAAAATTCATAGTATCACTTAAATATATCAGATCTAATATTCTATTAAGACTATTAATGAAACTGTTAATCTGACTAAGGTCACAACTAGAAAACCCGTCAATCAAATAGGTTTCAGCAAAGGCACTAGAAGACTTAGGAATAAGCCCGCGGCTATTATCAAAAGTAGACCATTCTAGATTACTGAGATTGAAGTCGCCAAAAAACGCAAACATTTTCATGACTAGAAGCTAAAGCTACAGCATTATCAACATGCTCTTTATAAAGAAAATCGCTACTAGTAGGCGGTAAATAACAAGCACAAATTAAAAGTTTAGAAACTCCATGAACAGAAACACAAAGCATATCTAAAAGAGAATCAGCATTCGGCAATGGCACCAAAGTCGCTCGAAATTTTCGTCGAATCGCAATTAAAACGCCACCTCCTCTAGACATACCGGTTTTTATTGCATCGCGATCTTTACGAAAAACGCAGTATAAATTTTCATCGAAAAATTCACCATCCATAAAAGTGTCATTTAGCCAAGTCTCGACAAAAACAAAGACGTCATAATCCAAGTTTGAACTCATCGTATAGAGTGAGTCAGACTTGGTTCTTAGGCCAGATACGTTTTGAAAATAAATTTTAAGATCCTTGGGAGAATGATTATAATTATTTGCTACATCCCGTGCCGAGGTTTGGACCGAAATATTTAAGCGGTTTCTTGAACCATCTGACCCAACCGATTGCCATTGGACATCGGTTGGACATCGTCGTTTTTTGAACGAAAATTAAAAGGACGTACAACAATATTTGAAGGCCATAACTCTGGCACCAATAGCTTAGGTAGTGCACTGGCCTCAACACCCAATTTAAAATTTATATAACGTAGAGAATTGGGATCCACGCCAATCTTCACCAACGGAATACAGACAATGGAGTTAACATCAATACCGGTGTGTTGAGAAATATGATACTTTATTTTCTCGGATGTGACCGAGGCAGAGAAAGGCGAGAGGTGCAACCACTTCCTTTTCGAAACAGCACTTAAGTCACCATTAATACCCGACCCAACAACAAGAGGTGTCGCTAACAAGCGCGAATTTTTTGAATTGCCATTATTAGTGGAGGGTCTAATGATAACATTAGCAATGGCAACATTATTGTTGCTTTCAGCATTATCCGGCATTGAAATACTACCAGTGGTACCTGTAGCACCATTATCCTTATTGGGGGTGGGTCTAATGCTCACAATAGCATTGGCAGCATTATCGTTGCTTACAGCACTATCAGGCAATACATTAGTACATGAGGTACCTGCATCAGCATTATCATTTTTAGAAGCGCTTTCTTTGTTACGTTGAATTTTATTTTTATTTCTATTTCTCCATTGGTTTTTTTTCTTATTTTGCACTGTCTTCCATTCGTTTTGGTTACCAACAACTTCAGGAGACTTGTCAACAATAACCGAAGTAGACGAAGAAGATTGCGAAGTAACGGCGTTAGAAATAAGCGTCACAGTTGAATTGTTAGCAGCAGCAGCTTCGTTAGGCATCAACAACAACGGTGTATGAGCAGCAGCACCAGCTGATAATACATCAGCGACGTCGACAGAGCCAGTAGCATCCGATGGGGCGCACGAAGAGGCTGGCTGCATTGAAGTAGCAGAATTGTTTTTGTTTACACTGCAGAAACATTGAAGTTGTGTGAGCAATTGAGATAATAAAGAATTATTTTCGTTGAGCTTACAGTGCAAGTCATGAACCTCAGCTTGCAAAGAAGCGGTTTTTTGACGAAAGCACTCATTATCTTCGCGCAAAGCAGTAACAGCCGAAAGAAGTTGAGTGTTGACAATTTTCAACTCAGCAAAATTATCAACAATATCAGAGCACGGAATTTGCATTTGCACTTGTGTGGCTTGTTGTTGTTGTGACAAAGACTCATCTTGCTGAGCGGGAGCACCCAAACCACAGATGTAAATATTTTCAGCATTATTAAGCTGATTGAAATCAGCAGGCATATCACCAACAACACAATTCATATGATAAATTTCTCTGCATTCACCACACTGCATTGAAGTTTGAGCGCGCTCAACTCTGTGCCCACAGAAACAAGGCATAATAATTCAAAAAGTTTAAATAAGATAAGCACAGAAAAAAGGCAAACAAGAGTCAATGTCTCTAGCACAAGTTTTGATTGTTATGCGCCATTAAATAAAAAAGTTAAAGACTCAAAATTAAAGTAAAAATTAGAAGAAATACTCAGAGCACAGAAAAACACATCCGTTCACGGCGCGCGCTGACTGTTTATTTGATCCTTTTCAAAATCTTTCGTATAAAATTGGGCGTGGACCTTACCCGATTTTGCTAATTTTTTTCGGGACATCGCCGGTATATAAATATGTGTGCTGAATTTGATTTTGATATTTTGAGCGGTTTTTGATTTATGATTAATAATATTTCCAGATTTGACTTAATCCAAAGTGGGCGGTACCACGCCCCTTTTTAAAAATGTCTTCAAAAATGTATTTGCTACCTTAACGCTAAAGCACACACCAAATTTTATCCTTATAGGTGTATTACGAACTGAATAATCACTGTTTTTGTATTTTCGAAAATATTATATATATAGAAAGTGGGCGTGGCTTTTAACCGATTTTGGCTATTTTCAATAGCGCTCCGGGATAAGTGAAAACAAACCTGCATACCAAATATCATTGAGATATCTCAAGATTTACTCAAGTTATCGTATTCACAGACGGACGGACGGGCAGACATGGCTTAATCAATTTCTCCTTTCCTCCTGAACATTTTGATATACATAAGTCAATATTTATCTTGATTCGTTTATGCCGTTACATACTACCGTTAGGCGAATGAAGTTAATATACCTTGTGTGCGAAGCACTACTAGGTATAAAAACAAGTTAGGGTTATAGGCATTTCGCGTAAATAGATATAAAGTTTGATTAGTTGAATATGGTAGTATACATAACTCATTTCGTTCTTACGTCGACTTAGGCGATTATTGCTTACGATCACAGATATATGGTAAAGTGAATAGAATAAAAAGTTTATAGGATAGAAAAACCAGCGTACTGTTAGCTTAATAGTTATATAAGAACATCTATGGCGGTTGTCTCTAAATTTTTCTAAATTTAATGAATTTCTTATCATATGAAAGAGGATTGACGGTTTAATAGATTTTGGTTCGGACTTTTATTCTGTCCCTAAAAAATATAAGGACAAATATAACTTTTACTGCTGGCGAGAAAAAATAAAAGTCCGGGGTTTTAAGTTATTATCGGACTTTTTTCAAAAAAATCAGGAAAATTTATTGTGACCAGGATATTGATCCTAGAAGTCCTGGGATAACAGAAAATTTAATCATTTTCTTCAGGGACAATATCTAACCCCGGACTTTTATAAGATCGAAAACAAATAACTTTTATTTTCCGTCCCTGATATTTATGTATGCGAATGTCAACAAAAATTTGAAGAAGAATGTCAAAATTAATCTGCGGCCACCTTAACGTAGCTGAGACGAACGGTAACGCAAAGTCTGGTGCTCGAGCACATACCACTCGGTACCCGCCCCCTCCGGCTTCGTCCTCTTTCCTACGAAAACGGAGAAAGGAACTTCTTGAGGTCAACTTGAAAATATGGGCAATAGAGGCGGTTGAAGTCTTCCGTCGCTCCTGTTGACGACTTCCGAACACAAGCAGCGGGATAACGAATATACCAAGTGTGGCGGAAATGGAAGCCTCGCTGCATTATTGAAGGATTTTAGTAATATTCAATGAGGCCCATACACTTTTCATAAATAAGAAGCCTCATATCAAGGACCTTTTGTTGTGATCAAGACGGCTTACCAGACCTACAGAAGAGCCGTAAAAGTTATTTAGGGGTATTTACTGATTAGAATGTTGTACCTTACGTGCAGAAGATTGCAACGAGACAAAGTTAAGTGTCAACGAGTTCAAAGACTACGAAGAGAGTACAGAGATAACTGTAGGGAAGGACTGATTTGTAAAGTTACTTGCCAACCCTTTGAAGCACCACATAAGTGCCATAGAGTGCTAATGATTATGACAATAGAATGACAATTTGCAAATAAGAAAGTTTACATTTTTAAACGGGTTATGGATGATGTGTGTTAGCGAGCTGATGGATCTTAATTTAAGAAAAGCATTGAAAAAAATGCCCTTCATTTCCAAGTCCATTCCCAACAGCAGCTTGATTCGGCAATACTAAAATTATTAATAGGTCTATAGCTCGTACCGAACCAGGATACTTAAAATTTTTAGTAAAAATAATAAAATTTTAATTGATACTAGCAATACCTGTTCAGAAATTTTGTTTTTTTTAAGAAAAACCACACGTATTAGAGATAACAATTTAAAAACCTTGTTATTTAACGTAATACTAAAGAATTACCAATATTTTTGATTTTTTTCATATGGTGTGGAAATCACCATAAAATTGAGTAATCAATTGATTGGATAGCTTTTTCGATAACTGATAATTGTTTTAAGAATTCCTATGTAACTTATTAATTGAAAAAAAAAAGAAATTAAAAATTGGAATCAAAAGAAATAAAAATAAATATTATAAAAAAGGATTTTTGATTGTTTTAAATATTTTTTTCTGATCCTTCTTGATTGTTTCACGGTAACGTTGTAAGGAACTCCACAGTTTATTGCACGCGCATGATAATACATATGTATCAGTCATACGTTCAAATACTGGGACAAAAAACATCAACATGTTTGGACAAAGTGGTCTTTAAACAGGTCCCCCATCGTCAGTGGTCGGCAACCATTTGATTTCTTCCCCGAAAAAGCCTCTCAGAAAAAATTCATCTGCTGGTACGCAGAAAATAGTAGTGGGGTCAATAGTAAAGCAAGCGAGAAGAAGAGCACACCATGAGTAACAACCAATAGTGGAGTAAAGCCATGTGAAATTATTCCCGAAAGTTTCAACAAATTTCGAATTTGAAAAAGTTATTTTATTATGAATTAAAATTTATGATCTGTCATATGAATATTTGACTAAATACTTTATTTTAGTAAGAGATATGAATAATTAAACTTTTGAGTATGATCGAATCATACACCTATTTAAAAATTGATAGCCCCTAAAGTACAGTTGGCGCATAGAAGAAATGACTGGCGAGTTATGTTGGACGGTCAAAATCGCTCAGGCGGTTAGATGGCCATTTGAAGAAGAAGAAGAAGTACAAGCAAGTTTCAGTGTATTATGCGTATATTTAACAATATTAGCTCAGAAGGGAGCAGATGCGTAGTGCCCAGAAGGGGGCGCATGAGCCAGGAAGGACTCTGTAGAATAAGCTCTGATACGTCGTGACTAGATTATAATGTATTTGTAATTGTATTTGTATTTATTATTACAGCTTTTTTACGCCTAGATGTATTACATATAGCCTTATCACATATGGTATGAGAACGTTACTATCGTATCGCAGTTGTGCGACAATATGTGTAGGTACAATTTATTTTTAAACATGTTTAATTCTTAACAGTTTCTTATATCTACGGGAAGCTCATTGAATCTTTTTAGACCCTTATAAAAAAAGTAAAAAGTTATGCTGTCCTCTTTCCGTTGTAAAGAGCGGAAGTCAATTACCTTCAATTACCCACCGACGCAAGCACGTAGTACGTGTCAGCTGACACGACCTGTCTTATGAGAGCGCCATGTAAGTGATTACTCAACGACGTACGTGTACGTGAACGTAACGTAGAAATCAAACTACTTTTGATTTTTTACGTATGAACGTGTCAGCTGATTCCTTGCTCATACGACAGTGTTGCCTACTCACATTTTCGTATGCTCTTTTTAGATCGTTTTTAGTTGTTTTACAAAAAATACCTTTTCAATTATGGTAATAATATTGAAATAACCCAAAATAAATTTTGTTAAAAATTGTTTTCAAATAAATTGACTAGTTATTATTTTTTTATGTCAGTTTCGGTCTTATATACAATGAAAAATACTCGATTAAAATATACATGTTTTTGGTAGCATGCATGAAAAGCGATCAATGGCAACATTGTATTAGATGTAAACAAAAGCAAATGGCTGATTTCTGCGTTAACATCACGGGTATAAAAGTTCGCCCAAAAGTACGTACGTACGTTACACGTCGGTGGGTAATTCAGCTATAATGCTTCAATTACCCACCGACGGAAGCACGTAGTACGTGTCAGCTGACACGACCTGTCTTATGAGAGCGCCATGTAAGTGATTACTCAACGACGTACGTGTACGTGAACGTAACGTAGAAATCAAACTACTTTTGATTTTTTACGTATGAACGTGTCAGCTGATTCCTTGCTCATACGACAGTGTTGCCTACTCACATTTTCGTATGCTCTTTTTAGAACGTTTTTAGTTGTTTTACAAAAATACCTTTTCAATTATGGTAATAATATTGAAATAACCCAAAATAAGTTTTGTTAAAAATTGATTTCAAATAAATTGACTAATTATTATTTTTTTATGTCAGTTTCGGTCTTATATACAATGAAAAATACTCGATTAAAATATACACGTCGGTGGGTAATTCAGCTATAAAGCTATTTCTGTTTCTTGTATTAATGTTGTGAACATCTCTTGGGTATGTTACATTGTTACATAGATACTCGGGTAAATTAACCTGTTTAAGGTTAAAAATAAAAATCATAACCGATTGCAAATCATTGAACATGTCACTAGTCGATGTATCATATTTTTTTCCTAGTATAAACCTCAACGCCTTATTTTGCATTTTTTATAATTTATCTATCACAGTATCTGCCACTAAAAACAATATGGTAGGGCAGTAGTTAAAATGAGGTTCTATAATCGTTCTATAAACCAGAATTGTATGCTTTTTCGATATAAATTTACATGATCTGTATAAAAAGCCAATTTTTTGAGCAATCTTTTGCTTCAAACCGATTACATGTTATCTATAACTATCCCTAGGTAGATTAGTTTTTCTAATTCCACTATTTTCTATTGTTAACTTTTAGTTCATATGTATTGCTAACTTGCATCCTACTTAAGCTGCAAACAGCCACCGACTGAAAAACGGACGACGTGTCAGCTGACACGATCTACCTTATGAGAATTGCGAGTAAGCGATTTTCACCGACGTTCGTGACGTACGTTTTAGGCACGTCGCTACGTCAAAACCAAAAAATTTCTGATTTTTACGTAAGAAACGTGTCAGCTGATCGCTCTTCGTCACACAGTGTTGCCTATTCAACTATTTGCATGATGAGTTCGGGCCGTTTGCAATTATTTTACAAAAATACCCAAAAAAGTTTTAAATATTGTCGAAATATCTCCAAAATTTTCACTTATGTTAAAGTTTATAAATAAAAACACTATATGTAGTTATTTAATATTATTTTAGACATTTTACAAAATGAAAAATTACAAATACAAAAGTAAGCATACATGCAAACTGAAGAATGGTAACACTGTATTGAATGTTTCTACGTAAGCCCAACGTTCATAAAAAATCGCAAATTTGTTCACGTACGTCAACCGTCACCGTCCGTCAGACAAGTCGGTGGCTGTTTGCAGCTTTAAGATCATATATTTATCATTAATTTGGTTTTACACTTCCAGAGATATATGTATATTATCTAGCTCAGCTTGCATTTTTTCAATGCCTACATTCACCCTTTTATCACAATAAGAGTGTCACCAGCAAACAACTTAATGTCACAATATTTAACTGCTTTAACTATATCATTTACACATGTATATTTTAAAAAGCACTGGTACGAGTATCGATCTTTGTGGAAGCCCGATCTCAACTAATTCTTCACTCTATAAAGAGGTCCCATTTATTAAAGTTTGTTGACTTCGATAGGAGAAATAGCTTTTGAACCATTCCATCGCTTTGTCCCTTATCCCAATACTGTACAGTTTATCTAGCATAATTTGGTGTTATATAGTCTCAAATGCTCGTTTCAGGTCCAAAAATTACCGCAATTACGAAGTTTTTTCATTTAGTTGATTTTTCCAGTCAAATACAATTGAATTTATAACCGTCTCGCATGAGTGTTTTTTTCGAAAGCCTGACTGCTCCGGTATTATATAAACCCCCCCCCATCGACAAATCTAAGTTGCAATGATTTTGCAAAAATTTTCAAAATACAGTTTATAAATTTTGCATTGAATCTTGACTCATAATTTTTGACCAAATTTGTTTAAATAATTTTACGGAAGAAGAAATTGGTGAAATTTGCAAAAAATAAGGTTGGCCAATACACCATAAGTCCGACACTTTGAATTCCACTTGGAGCTTTCCGAAATTACAAAGTTGTGTAGCGTATGTTCGTTTGGGTTTTGATGAATCAGAATTATGATTAACCAAAATATGATTTAATCGGTTCATCCCACGTCCCTAATTTGTACCAGTACAATTGCTGTCATGTCCAAATGATGCTAAGGTTGTGTCAAGTGACCAGCTGACTTTTCCGTTTTTCATGAGTATTGACAGAATTCTTTTTCGTACCTCGAAGAGTTGCAATGTTAAACGGACTTTAGTTATAGCCATGTATTCATAAAAGTGCGAATAATCCCAGCTTACCAAAGTCCGAGCGGTCCAAAAAAAGCATCCAAAAAGAGTCCGTAATTGAAGCCTTCTCGGAGTGTTATTTAGTAAACATCAAAAGAACTACTTTTTTATGAAGATTTACGAGCGTTGAGAGAAGAAATGAATATTGTAGAGCGAATGACCTGCAAGGCTCAATTATATGAGAGATTTCGATTGTTTTCTGACCTTTTTTATTCTAGGCGTAAAGAGAGTTGTGAGCAGTGTTGCCAGGATACAATTTATTTTGGAGCTAGATTTGAGAAAAAAAGATCTAGAAAAGAGCTAGATTTATTCAAGAAAATCCAAAACATGTAAAAAATGAGCTAAAAGGCACTTAAGTATTGTATGTAAGTTTTTACATTTATTTCATACTAGCAGGGTACCCAGCTTTGCTCGGTATGTACCTAAGTAGTTAATAAATTCCTGCTACCTTCAATTGCGAAAACAATTTACAGGCTGAGAAGGTTCAGAAAAATATTTATTTCCCACATATCCCGTTTATGTCTACGGCAACCAACTAAAGTAAAGGCGATTTTTAACAGTCTAACTTCGACATTTTGCCATCCCAGTCATTTTTCAAAGAAATTTCACATATATACAGACACAACTTATCTAGAGTTTCATTAAAGATATGATGATACCCACATAGGACGGCAGTGTACATATGCAATTGATTTTTGATTTAGCTGAAATTGAAAAAAAAAAGTGAACAAAAATTGTAAAGAGGCGGGCTTAATTTTTTTTTTGACAAAGTAAGTGAATTTTTCTTCAAATAAATGTATGTGAGAAAAAAATGTCATAGGTGCATACCTCCCTAAAAATCAGTATATCTATTTTGTTTGTCGTTCGAACAAAGTGCAGGTCCCTTTCTAAGCTTCAAGCAGTCCATTAGTGAAACTCTCATCAAAATTCATTTCTTAGTTTCCAAGATCCTTAAGTTCAAACAGACAGACAATAATTTTAAAAATTTATCAGATGAGCTCTATAGCATTCCCCAAGTCATTTTTTCAAAGAAATTTTTAATGTACGACTTTTCTAGAGATTTATTATAGCATATATTTAACTTAAACAATGTTTAAAACGTATAAAAAGTATAACTAAGTCAACAAAAAAAAAAAAAATAAGTGTGTTCTTGAAAAATTATCAAGCTTGATAAGTAGTTAAGAAAAAAATATTTCATTTTTAGTAAAACTCAAAAATTATTTTCATTTTTGCGTCAAATGAAGTCATTTTGTCTGAATTCAAAACGCTTGAAATATTTTTTCTGATTTTTTATCATGAAGACAGAATCGGAGGGTAAGGTTGTTCAGAATCTTTAGCAACTTAGGAAAGTGCTTTTTACACACAATTTACTTGCCTTTCCATTTTGATTCTTGTTCGCAAAATAAACATATGGCATTTAGGAATGTTACTCGACAAAGTTAACCGATTTAGGTATTTGTTATCGGTGAGGGAAACTAAGTTGCCATATGGTACACAATGAAACTAATATAATAATTTCGACGTCGATTATAAAAGAAATAAAAACTTTCTTCATTTTTCAATACAATTTGTACAAATAAATTTGGAGCCAAAAAAGAGCTAAAAATGAAAAAAAAGGACTAGAAAAAGAGCTAGGAGCTAAAACAGAATTTTGGAGCTAAACGCCAAAAAAAAGAGCTAGATCTAGCTCTAAAAGCACCAAAATGGCAACACTGGTTGTGAGAAAATGAACGTTTGAGAGCGATAACGTTTAAAAAGACTCCAAAAGCTGTTTACGAAAAACAGGTTGAGGTTATTAGCAATCTCTTTTTCTTTTGTATATAATATTTTATTTATTTCAATTTTTGTAAATAGAGTTTTATCTTTTTTTATATTAACGGTGTCCTTTAAATATTTCCACATTAGCTTACAGTTTGAACTATTTGCCAAGATATTACTTTACTGTGTTATTTTTTAATTATACCTAGTTTAAATTAATTTTTTGAAACGATTATTTAAGATTTTATATTCACTTCAGTCACCACTTATTTGACTTTTATATAGATTATTTTTGCATCTACCTTAATCGGTTAGCTCACGATCATACCATTTATTCATTACTTTCCCTTCAATTTGCTTTTCAAACGTAGGACACTTCATAGCTTGAACCAGATTATACAGTTAATTTTCCCTTCAAGCGATAGGTTGCTTAAAATGCTCAAGTTATAGTTTCTAAGGATATTAATTACATTTTCAGCGCTACCTGTTAAAGAAAAATCCTCATGAATATATTCGGCGCGGTGTATTTTTCTTGACGAAGCAGTGGAGTAAAAAATTTTAAAATTATGAGGTGAGTACATTTGCATGCTATGTCGCAACCAATTATATAAAAGTGTGGCAAATACCATGGAAATTCAAACTGAGCTTTGTCAAAAGACACGGTAAGAAATATAAGTTGTCTAACTAAAGTTATATAGTTAGCACTTAACACTTAACCGATATGAGTTTTATATTTGTGTAAAATTCTACTTTTTTGTCAGACCGATCCGTAATACGGAAAGCGACACGGACTATTCGGATAAGAATGATGACAAAGAATTTTATGTTGAAGACGTTGATTGCTCTCTGAAATTGAATAAGCGAATGAAATTCTTGAAGAACTTGGCGTCACTCTGAGTTATCACATAACAGTATAAAAAATATAATAATTGTAGCCGTATTGAGTTCAGGGTATGGAAATAATCAGCGGATGTTGGAAGATGACGAATCAGCTTTTGTACAAAATATAAAATATGCTCTCCGTGAAAAAAATAATAAGAACGGAAAACTCAAATTCCGACAACCACCCCTAGCAATTGAACTGTAAAACGCATTTTCGACACATATTCTGTATCAAAAAGAGTAACATCAAATGCTTAAAAATTACAGTTAAAAAGTGGATTTTCATGCATACCAGAAAAAAGGGGGTAAAAAGTTCTAGACGCGGAATTCGAGAAAGTTCGCAACTTTTACTTTTACTACGAGGAATTCGCAACGGTAAGACTCTCGCAAGAAATGGGAAATAGATAAGGCCCAATAAAGACTACTTTTTAACTTAAGTGATCTTTATGAACAATTTAGAACAGAATACCGTAATTTATTGATTGGTCTATCAAAATTCAAAGACCTTAGGCACTGTGAATGTATTGTTGCTGGCCCAAGTGGAACGCATAAGGTTTGTGTCTGTAAAATGCATCAAAATATCGATCTCAAAATTCACGGACGAAAAAGAGATCTTACAAAGTTAGAACAAAAATTTGGTGATACGACAAGGGATTTGATTAAGAGATCCGTTTACAAAAGTCCAACTGCACAATGTTTTCTGCTGGACTGTAAGGGTGCCCTGGGGGTCTGATGTAATGAAACCAATTTAGCAAATGTTGATCGGAACTAAGATTGAAGAAATTATATTCTGTCAATGGATGAATACTGACCGGTAATTAAACTTTGCGTTATGTATTGCTTATATTAAATGCAATATTTAAACATATCCACCGATGCGACAACGTTCAAACAAACCTTTGTAGTATCACTTGTTAGAAGGGGCCGGGACTTTTAGTTCTTTTAAATTAATAAAAATGCAAAGAAAAAAGTTATTTCTGGTCTTTTATTCTTATCCGGACAAAAATAATCGGCAATAAAAGTAATCTTTACCCTTATATTTTTTAAGAACAGAAAAAAAGTCCCAGCTACCTAGCCATTTATCTAAATTAAATGAATTTGGTAAAATATGAAAGAGGATTGAAAAAACCTTTAGAAAGGATATTAAATTTTTTTGAAATAAAAAATTTCGTTTGCGGCCGCAATAAAATGTCTTAGCCAACCGCTCATTTATAATTAACAGGTGATGGATGTAACTATCACGGTTGCCACTTTGGTCCAATTGGACCAAAATTGGTCCATAAAAATCCATTTGGTCCATTGGTCCATTTTTTCAGATTTGGCCCATTTTTGGCAAGTGGTCACGACTTTGGTACTTTTTCTTCTTCACTTAGCTAAAATTGCATAACACTGCTCCCAAAATTTGGTCGGTAAATGGAAAAATAATGTGTTAAAATTTTTACGCAATGGAAACTTTTGATTCTTCAGAATCTTAACCTTAGGTCAGATATGGACGTTTCCGCTTTTTGGGAGAAAGTTGGCTTACATAGGAATGGTATGAATGAAAAAGTTTTGCAGACTTAGTCAATTTCGTATACGACTTAATGGGTCTGTCACATAGTTCGGCAGCAGCAGAGCACACATTTTTCGAACTTTCCCTAATTAAAACAAAGCTTCGAAACAAATTAGAATTTGCTTCAATTAATAATATTATGTTGGCAAAAGAACTTTTCTCCACCCAGGCACTCACTATAAAAATTTAAGAGCTTTATGCAATTTATTATTTTTCTGTATGTTTTTGTCATAAAATTATTCGAGTATATATAACAGGCAACTTTTTTGTAACTTTAATTTTTTTACCTATAACACATCGAAGTATTGTGGCAGATAAGTATTTTTAATATGTATATAAGACTGAAAAATTCACCTATATGTGATGAAATGTATTTCAAATTTGTTTAACGTGGGACGTGAATTAAAGCACTTCTTTTTTGTTATTGTTATATGTATTATTTTTTAAAAATTAAATAGTTCGTGTATTAATAAGAAAAAATAAATTTGGTCCTTTTTTGGTCCAAAAAAAAAAACATGCTGTGGCAACCGTGGTAACTATATATGTACGTACGTATAACTATATATGTACGTAGTTTTTATCATTCAAGTAAGTATTGAAGTGAGCTCATTTCTGCCAAAAAACTAAATAAAAATACCGCAAAATAGTTGGAAAATAGCTTGAATACTTTTGTTTGAAAGGGGTTTCAGTCCGCTGTCATTCCACAGTCAGAAAAATTTATTGTGGCCAGGATTTTGATTCTGGATGTCCTGGAATGACAAAAAATTTAATGGTTTTCTTCAGGGGAACCATCTAACTTTTATGATATAAAAAAAAAAACTTTTTTCCGTCCCTGATTTATTTATTTATTTATTTATTAACAAGTAGCCTACGGCTAATACAATTAAACATATACATAAATATTATATCTAAAAATTTTAAGAAATATTGTTTAACAGCCAACTTCATACAAATTCCATTGAATTTTGATTTAATTTTAGGTATTATCTACAATTACAATCAAGACTTTTAGCTTTATTTATTTAATAGTTTTATTTATTTAATAGTCTACAAAATTTAATAATTCTTACAGACTAAATTAGCAAAATTACATATATGTATATCACATTATTCATCAGTCATTACATTAGCATATAGCCAGCGACCTATTTTTTTCCTAAACAATCCGATGGTTCGTTCTTGCTTAATTTCATCCGGTACGTTATTGTACACTGCTATTCCATTATTAAATACTGATTTTAAGCACTTACTTGTACGCACAGGTTGCAAGTGAAATAGATTTGCCTGTCTAGTTACGTACTGATGCACATCGGAGTTTCTTCTAAGCAATGCTTCTAAATATTCCGGAAGCAAGCCATGTTCTATTCTATAAATAAAAGTTAGCACATCCCTTTTCACTTCGTTTTCTATTGATAAATAGCCTAACTCTCTTAACATGTTATTCACATTTTCACTGCGCCTTTTGTTTAATACTGCTCTCATGCCTTTATTAAAGTTTTTCTGCAACTTGGATAACTCATTTTTATTGGCCATTGAAAGTATTGTAGAACAATATTTTATGTGAGGCACCAAAATCATTTTAAATAGTGTAATTTTTCCTGCTTTGGATAAAGTTTTCCTCAGTCTATGCAACAAGTTAACTTGTTTTGCTATTTTGCCATTTATATATTCTACGTGATCTTTGAAACTGAGATTACTATCTATAATTACCCCAAGATACTTATATCTTTGAACCCATTCCAGCATTGACCCGGCAAGTACAACTGACCTCATTTCAGTATCCTCCCTGAATCTCGGCTTTCCTAAAGCCATACATTTTGTTTTCTGAACATTTACACAAAGCTGGTTCATACTCAACCAATCGTTAAGTGGATAGCTAACTTTTTTCTTGTCTTAATGAACGTAAACGGCGCCGTCATCCACAATCAAGCAACACAGTATAAGCATTAGCCAATGTTTTATTAACATGATCGACACAATTGAGCTTAAAATTTATCCCGAAGCCTAATTTCTTAATTTATAACGATTTTCAACGTAAAAACAACGAGATGCAAACGGAAAATCTAGTGGCCCTCCTTCCCCCTTCGCCAAAAACTAATTTTTTTTTATGTTTCGTAGTGCAATTACCAATTTTCTTTCTAATCAAGCAAATAAGGACAGTTAGGAATTGCTATTTATGCGGTGGAACGACGAAAAATCGACCCACGTAAATTAGCCTTTAGATTAAATCAAAAAATTGCGAAATCTTTAGAGGGTTTGCTTCCATTTCAGCAACGAAGTTGATGACACATTAATATTCAAACTTGGTTAGTTTTATCAGCCATATGTTGAAAGTAAAAATATTGTGGCAGAAAGCAATTTATGGAGCACATTTTTAAAACGACAGAACCTTTCACCAAAAACTGCACTTGACGCACTTCAAGCTTGAAACAAATCGTCATTTAGTAGCTTATTCAAGTTGCTTAAAATTTTTGCAACTCTTCCCGTTTGCACTTCGGCGTCAACGCGCACATTTCCTCACTATTTAACACTGGAGTGCACGCGCGGCCTACTATAGTAGACCATTGGTATATTTTTGCTGATAACTTAACAATTCTGTATGTTCAGGAAAGCCCTATGCATTAAATTTGTCGTCAAGTCACTACCGTGAGAGCTTTCTGCTCGTACACATATTTCTGAAGATTAGCGAAAAAGTCTCGGGACTACCATAGCAGCAAGAAATCAATCATCAAAAAAGTGGTGCAAAACGTGCAACAAATGGATTTGTCCTAATCAACCGGCTGTGATGTGTAATAAATGTCACAAAAATAGGCTTTTGATAAACTTTAATAATGTAAGAAAAAAATTTGAATCAGTGGTCTCAAAAGTACAAGTTTTGTTATTTTTGCTATTATAGAACAAAATTGGCTTTAATTTTAAAATGTTGTTTTCTATGGATAAATTAAAGCTTAAATTATTCTTTTAAATAAATATAAATACGCTTTCAATCATTAGTTTCAGTAATATGTAATGAAACAAATTTTTATTGCTATTTTAAAATGGTCTACCATAATAGGCCACGCGTGCGTTAGTGTAAAAAAAGGCGCGTGTACTGTAGTGTTAAGGAGCAGTTGAATGGTTTAACAAGGTTGGCAGTTCACCGTGATGTACCAATAACACCAGACAAAGTCATTGAAAGACTGAGTTACGGAAAGAAGACTCAACTTCACCTTATAAGAATCCAATGAAGTGAATTCCAAAAAAAAATTTCAGCTAAATTGAAATCAGGGTTTGAATTGCTGGCTGGAAAATAGCAAAAGTTTGAACTCGAATTTTTCATTTTACTTCAGCACTAAGTTGAACGGAAACGAGTTTCAGCAATCACCAGAAAAAAAAATTGAGAATATTGCTGAGGCTTTGAGCTATTAGCTTTTTGTATTCAAGTATTTTCAGTTTTCATATTTTTCAGTTTTTTCACAGCCGAATTTAGTATGTTTCGAACTGATGACTGAAAGATAGTAAAACTAAGTTTTTTTTTGTTTTTTTTTCAGCAGTTATTTCAAAATTTCATAAGGAAACACAAATAATTATACGATGTTCTGATCGTACTGGTGCAATTCCTTCAATTGCTATATGCCTTTTTGCTATAATTAATAATAATAATAATAATGCCCAACGGATTACCCACCATATCCCGCCCGACCGGCGCGAGGGGCGCATCCGCATGACGCGCGGATTGTTCTTTCGTGCCGAGTCTTTGAAAGGCTTTGGTTTGTTAATCGTCGAGATCTAAAACTGCTCAGCTACAGAGAAAACCTCATCAGCTAAGTAAAAAAGATTACACAATTAATAAATCATTAGTTGACAGCGAAAAGTTAATTGCTAAGAATAAAGATAAGAAACAAAGGATATGAAAAAAAATTGTTGCTATGTATTTAGGATAGAAATAATTGACTTTTTTATGCTGTATAGTGAGTCTGAAATATCAAACGTACCAGAATGAGAGTTATAATCTTGACACAAACAACGAAAAGGCTCATTTAATTCAAAATTAGTTCGGCACTGTTTCAAAATAAGTGGTTTAAAATGTCTTGATGGACGAGAAGGTACAGGAAAAGGAATTACATCCTAAAGATATATTTACAGATGTGTATATGGAAAAACAAAATTAAGACGAGTAACAAACGAAGTATTATTCCCTGCATAACAGATATTACTTTAGGCTTAGGATTCGTAATATAAAAACTTCGTCCAACTGACCCTCGCATAAAAAAACCACACGGACACCGTGTCAGGGTCGTCTTTAACCTATTGGTGGCCCTGGGCATATTAGGATAATGGGGGCCCCATGACTTTGCGTGAACACCATTTTCATAGAATAGACAAAGAAAGTAGATAAGCTAGGTTAAATAATTATTTTTATTAACAATCACATGAAACGATGTTATATAGTCCACAAAATGACATCTTCAACGTTGGTCGCCTTGACGTGGCGAAGGGGCTTAAGTATTGCATTGGAACCTCTCCTGGAGTGGGAGGTCTCAATGTGAGACGAACTAAGATGAAAGCCTTAATATTGCTGCAGTCTCGGGAAGGGTGAGTACATCTGGGTACGAACCACTCTCGGCTGCAGGGAATGTGAGGATCGCCGCACCAACACCACCCTAAGCCAAGGTGCTAAGGTATACGGGCCGAGGTCTGAATGGTCAGCGGGCTTTTATCGAATAGCTGGCCACGAACGGTTCTCTCCGATACCCGGGCAAGGTCGGAGGTATAAGTGCCTTCTCTACGCATGCCGGCTCTGCGGACGAGTGACCAACCCTTTCCGTGCATACTCGTGGGACCAAAAAATGAATAACAACAAAGATTTAAAAAAAAACCACAAAAAATGTATGAAGAGACAGACGGACAAGGAGGTCAGGAGGCCACCGGAAACCGGACTGTATTGAGCGTGGAACAGTTACAACAGCACAGGATACAGACCTACGACAACAGACGGACATCGGCATAGGGAAAAGGAAAAGGAAAATTCCTCGGACGAGGATTTCCTTTTCTCTAGCCAAGAGACGGTGGAGACTGGCTGTGCAGCTACGGTTGGTAGCAGGACTCCGCTAAAATATCAGCAATATTCGAAGGTCGCTAGGAAGCGGCCTGATAGTAAGATGCACGGTCCAATGCATTCCAAGGGAGAAGGCGATACCATCTTGCCCAGTCTATCTTGGATAAGATAGAATGGAACAGGGTAAATGGTACGGTTCATCCCAAGGATGCGGAGGACCGGAAGGTTTACCAAGCGGTGGTGGATGAGCACCGGGCGTACTTGAACACCACATCATCAGCTTCCCCGGTAAGAGGAATAGATCTCTGGAAGAGGCCCCTAGCACCTCGAAGATGAACAGGTCTATGGAAGAGGCCTCAAGTTCCTCTAAGAGGAGCAAAGTTACCGGTGAGGATACCTCCCCCTCAGCCGGAGCGCGGGTGGGGGCAAAATCTTTTGCCGATGCTGTAAGGAGCACCCTGGAGTTTGCTCTTGTCGATGCGACCACCGAAATGGTTATCCAGTTTGTGATGGCCAACCCAGATGGTAGTCTCCCTTCCTTCGACTCGGTGGAAGTTGTCCGCGGTCACAGGGTGGACAAATGCGAGGACCAGCAATCAAAGGACTTCCAGGAGAAGTGCCTGCTGGACTTAGGCGACGTTGGGGGAGGCTTGAAGGTAAAGCTCATCCAAACCGCCGACATTCTAAAAAGACCGAGAGCGAGGATATGGATCCCGCGTATGAAGATAGACAGGGACGCTGATTAAGTATCTTCAGGTTCACAACTGCGAGGTGCCGATGGATGATTTGGTGGTCATAAAGGCAGAGGCATCTCAGCGGAGCAGCCTATCATTTGTCCTCCTCATTAACGAGGAGAGTATTGCGCCGCTGGAGAAAGCGGATTACGCCTTGCGATTCGGCATACGTCGGGCCAAGGTTAAAATTTTGCGGGGCTCCACAGGATGATGAGGGACCGGATTCTGTCGACGATACTAACAGGCGTCTGGAGGGCCTGCAGCTCGTCCAACAAGAGCCAGGACCACAATAATAATCATGGTTGTACAGATAAACCTCCAGCATTCGCGGCCGGAGTCGGACAACCTTTCCGTTTTCCTGGTGGAGGAGAACGTTGAACCCTGGGTGTGGAACACCATCATAAAGGGGCTCTCCATAAAGGGATATAACATCTTTTACAAGCGCGAGGATGGTAATCCTAGGACATGCGTTCTTGTAAAATCTATATACAATGCTTTTCTTGTTTCTTCCCACAGATGTGCAGATTTGACCACAATTTCGTTGGAGGTGGCTCACGGAGTCAGCATGGTGATTGCTTCATCATATATGCTGCATGATGAGGAAAACAAAGAAAGCAACATAATTGTTGGATGCGACGCCAACTCCGGACACTCCCTATTGGGGAGTACGGAGATCAATACCAGGGGTGAGTCACTTTTGATTTTATTTTGAGTAATAACATAGTAGTTTCTACCTTCATCTTCCCAAGGTGCTGGACATTACGCTACTAAGCGGTAATAGCAATATTCGTATAGAAAATTTGAGACAGGCAGTCCTTTTCTGACCACAGGATGATCCTTTTTGATATCATTTTAAAATTAGAAAACGCTATTCCTCACCTAAACCCAATTAGGACAAACTGGCGAAGGTTCGTCAGCGTGGTGAGCAATAAGCTAGGTAGTCAGCCTTTGCAGGAATTACTGTCAGTGGAGGAACTTGATGCAAAAAGTAGTAAGCTGGAGAAGGCCATGGTGTCAGCTCTACGGGTAGCTTGTCCGACTAGTTTTAGCAAAAAAGTATATTTTCCCTGGTGGAATTCAGATCTTTTCGAACTCAGGAGAGAGTCTAGGATACTAATTAACATGAGCCGTTCTAACTGGCAACTGGTTGCCATACAAAAATAGTCTAAGATGCTATAAAAAAGCCATTCGGAAGGCAAAAGAAGGATCCTGGAAGGACTTTGGCACGTCTATTGAATCAACAAAGGAATCTTCGAGACTTGGAAAAATTCTCTCAAAAGAAAAAGCTTGCCCGTCGTTTTTACGTAAAGACGACGGATCATGGACATGCCGCTCGGCGGAAACCGTGGATCTTCTTGTAGTAACACATTTCCCAGGCTATGGGCCTAGTCAAATAGAAGGTAAAGAGTACACTGGTGTACTACCCTCTCTTCGGCTAATAAATGAGCTTATAACAACTAAAAAGATTAAATGGGCAATCAACAGTTTCTCGCCGTACAAATCCGTGGGGCCGGATGGTTTTCCCAGCCATGTTACAAAAAATCAGCATGCTGGTAATACATTGGCTGTCGTGTATCTTCAGGGCATGCATGCTAAATCATGTGCCTTTAAACGGGAGAAGGGCGAGGGTGGTTTTCATCCCAAAGGTGGGCAAGAGAGGCTATGAAAACCCCAAGGACTTCAGACCAATCAGTATTTCGTCGTTTGTTTTGAAAACCTTCGAACGGCTTTTGGACGTACATATTAGAAAGACATTAGATAATTCAGGGCTGTCTACAGCTCAGCATGCGCATCTCAAGGGGCCCTCAACGGAGACTGCCCTGCACGAGGTGGTGCACAAGGTAGAAGTATCCCTTGAGAGTAAACAGTTCACCCTGGCGGCATTCCTTGATATTAAAGGCGCCTTCAACAACGTAAGGCTGGAAGCGACAGAGGCCTCGCTATCGGTCCTTGGCATTGAGGACCCTATTGTAAACTGGATAGGGATGGCACTGCGGTCTAGAGTCATAGGCGCCAAGGTCGGAGCAAGTGAAGTAACGGCACACTTGTCGAGAGGAACTCCTTGGGGTGGAGGGCTGTCTCCGCTGCTTTGGCTTTGTGTTATAGACGGCATACTTCGTCGACTCAACCTGAACGGAGTAAAAGTGGTTGACTACGCGGACAACGTAGTAATACAAGTATCGGGTCTGTGCCCTAACGTGATTAGCGACATCATGCAGGAGGCATTAAGGAAGCTGAGTGGATGGGCAGAGGCTGCGGGCCTTAATGTCAATCCCTCAAAGACCGAGCTATTGTTATTCAATCTACCTTCTCTTTGTGGTCAAGAGTTGCAACTTTCTGATAGGGCGAAATACCTAGAAAACAGGGTCAAACGGGCATATGGAGCTATGTACGCCTGTAAACGTATACTAGGCAGACAGTGGGGCCTGAGCCCGGAAATCACAGCATGTGTATAAAGCAGTTATTCGACCGATCTTACCCTACGGAGCAGTAGCGTGGTGGAGGGCAGCCGAGGTGAGCTACATTATGAACATGCTAAGCTAAGTTCAGCGGGCTGCCTGTGGCGCAAACACTCTGAACGTGATATGCAATATGCCACCGATCGATCTCTTTATCAAGGAAACAGCATCTAATAGTGAACTCAGGCTTCGGGAGTTGGGACTCTGGAAAGAGCCTGCATACGGTCACAGCCGAATATAACCGACCCTGTATTAAAACCAAAACGTACTACATCTGTCCCAGGACAGTTTTCGACACGAACTTTGAGGTTATTTTCCCATCCAGAAAGGACTGGAGAACAGGGGAACTACCACAGAATTTCGACATCTCAACTTTCACGGATGGATCTTAAATGGATTGTGGAGTGGGAGCGGGAGTTTACGCAATTCTCCCACAGGGAATCGGATAGCAATCTTCTCGGACAGCCAGGCGGCTCTTCGGACTCTCGGATCAGCGACGTTCACTTCGAGCCTTGTGGGTGAGTGCAGGGAGTGGACCATGAACCTGGCAAGTCGACATGACGTTTCTCTAATATGGGTGCCGGGGCATCGCAGCATACAGGGAAACGAGACTGCTGTACAATAAAGCATGATCTTCAACCCTTCTCAGGAATAACAGAAGGGACCTTTTCAGATTAGTTTCGACCCTCACTGGGCATGGAGCACAATACCACGTGCCGCAGTTGCAACCTTCCGGGAATGGAAGAGACTGTGGAGCACCTGCTGTGCGGCTGTACTTCTTTGACTCAAGGGCATGGATATAGATAGGATTTAGAGGGGTGTAAGAGTCCCACCACGCTAATGTTCTGTAATAATCTTCATTGGTTAGTTCACGAGCTGTGGTATCAAAACGGCGCGCTAGCGCTAATTGGAGTCACTGGGACTCGCCACTCCAACCCACCAACCAACCAACCCACAAAATGAACTCTAGGTTATCGTTTAAATATCTATGTTATTTGAAGAGGAGCCGTACCAGATCTCAGATGGGCAAAATCGTTTGTCACTTCCTCAAAATCATTGCTCTTTAGCACATCCGATTCTATGGACATCAGCGACAAGCTGGTTAATCTCTCTTGAAGCATTGTACTTAAGAAATTTTGCCTTTTCCAGGATTCCCAAATGTTTTTAAGTGAACTGCTATAAATGGATCGAATTTACTCAATAATTCTACATATCCCAATAGCTACTGATTTATTAATATCTTTATAGTTTCTGTATCGGAAAAGTCGGTTTATTTATGTATATTTAATACCGGTAACTTACGAATTTATATTTCTCATTTTTTCAAGTAAAATTTTCGGCAAGATCGTGTGATATTTATTCCAGGTTGAAAAATTTTTGTTGTTCTACTGACACAGTTGTCGCAATTTGTGGAATCTCCGAATTTGTTACTCTTCCATCATATGGACGGACGCTTTCTGATTCAATGTACCTACTTTCCGAAGTTTATGGAAATTGGTCAAGAAAATGAGGATTCGGAAATTACGCCAATTTGTGAACGACACGACTAATCATTTGAAAGACTTTTGGTTTGATTGGTTTGGTCCAGTAGTAAGCTGTAAAATATGATATTAATTTTTGTAACTTTTCAATTACTTCCTTCTACAAATGCCAGTTTTGATCCCTTTGTATGCGTTGAACTAATCACTTTTGTTGGATCATGTCCTAGGAAGAAACCAATTGTATCCTTTATTTTTTTTTATTTATTTTAAGTCGACACAATACAAAGCGGTCGACTAATTACGAATATAAAACATTCTATTATAAGTTTTACAGTATTACAAAAGTAAACTTAACATGGCAAAATAAACTTAAGTCTATCGTGTTCCACAAGTGGATGGTTGGAGAGGCCGAGTCTTCAATCCACCCTGACATTCGGTCCATGTGTTCATGCAAATATATGCTCAGGAATCCTGATCCTTCCCTGGATTTTTGGAGAGGCCGGGTCTCCAATCCATCTTACAGAAGGGTCGAATTATTGAATTAAGCTGGGCTTGGAGCTCTTGTTTGTACACTGTATGGTTGAAGAGGCCCAGTCTCCAATCCACCCTGACATTCGGTCGATGTATTCACGCAAGAATATGCTCAGGAATCTTGGTTATTCACTGGATGGTTGGAGAGACCGTGTCTCCAATCCACCGTCAATTTCGGTCGATGAATTCATAAAGTTGAGCGTAGAGATTAAAGAGGAGTGAAAAAGGACGAGTTTCCAATCTACTTTTAAGATCTGGTAAGAAATACAAGTATGTCGTTACGTAAAGTGGCAATTGTACGTTCATAGCTTATACAGCCAGACAAGTCATTGTAATACGAAGACCAGATAAGCAGGGGACTATTTTTGATGAAGTTTGAATGACAAAGAGGTAAATGAAACGGGACGTAGTAGGCCCGTCCACAATGAACACGACGGCGGCAAACGACAACGACGAAAAACTGAAGCTTGACGATATTTGCCGTCAAGCATTGGCGACATGATTATAATGAGAGCAGGGGCGACAGGTGCGAATCATCTTGAAAAGTAGCAAAAAATGTTTGTAAAAAGTGTGAAAGACACATATTCTGTAATAATTGGAACTTATTTTACAAGTTATTTACTCTTCCTTTCGTTTTTATTGTCAAAAAAAACCAAACGCCACCATCTGCCGCTGGTCAAAATAGAATTAGATTAAATCTGGCGACAGCGGCATCTGTGATTGATTGCCGCTTTGTCGAATCGTGTTCAAAAAATTCCTCCCCATAAGAACACATGTAAAAATAATTTGACAGATGCCGCTTGTCGTTTGTCGTTTTCATTCTGGTTACCACTAGTGTCTGGACCTTCTAGCAGGTACAGCAAAATTTAATTTGCCCACTAGTTCAGAAGAGTCAATTTCACCAATAATCAGCTTATGAAGGAATATTACCCCTAGTAAAATTCTTCAATTTTCCAGAGTGGGTAAATTAATTAGAAGAAGTCGGTTTCTGTAAGGAGGTAGATTAATATTTGGGTTCCAATTGAGTCCGCGGAGGGCAAAAATTAGGAATTGCTTTTGTATAGACTCAATTCGTTTTATATGGTTTTGATATACGGGACACCAAACACACGAGCAGTACTCAAGTATAGGGCGGACTAACAATGTGTAGAGCGTCTTAGTGAGAAACGGATCCTCGAACTCTTTAGCCCACCTCTTCACAAATCCTAACATACTCTTAGCTTTGTTAGTAATCGAAGAAATATGCATATTAAAACACAGTTTAGCATCAAAAAGGACACCTAGATCGTCAACAACGGATATGCGTTCTAAGTCGGTACCATTTAATAAATAGGATGTCAGAACTGGCTTCGTTCTATGGAATGTCATTTGTTTACATTTAGAGCAATTTAACGCAAGTAAATTTACCGTGCACCAGCAATTGAATGAGTCAAGATCAGCCTGGAGAAGAGCACCTGCCGACTTGTCAGAGGGACAGTACGTGTAGCAAAGTTTAACATCATCCGCGTACATTAAGGTTTTGGAAAATGAGATAACCTGCGGTAAATCGTTTATGAACAGGGTAAACAGCAATGGGCCCAAATGGCTCCCCTGAGGCACACCTGAAGTCACGTCAAGACACATCACCTTTATTCCTTTACGGGTACAGTTGGACAAGTTTGCTTTCATCACCCATAAATATGTTACACAAATTAAAATTGAGTTACCTATCCCAACTATGCCCATATGGGACTAGTTGTTACTCGCCTTACTTTTGTTTTTCCATATACATACACATCCATAAATAATTACGGATGTAAGTAAAGCAGAAGTCGGTAAGCCTAACCCGTGCGGGTATTACTATCTTCACATACATATATTCTTACACTCTTCTGATGAGAGCGAAAAAGCGCTTGCGGCACATTTTTACGTACTGTCGCTTTGTTGATTGTTTTATGTGATAGTAAATTATTCGCGATTTAAATTGAATGAAAGAGCAATTCTAATAATCAATAATTTATCACTGTGAACCAAGCGAGTGAGAAAATCCGCAATATGAATACTTTCGCTAAAATGAATACAAAAGAAAACAAAGGCTAAGGAGGGAATTTCAAAGAACATAAAGTTGAAACAAAATTTAGGGAATCCCACTGCTTATACTTTTGCAAAAGCATATTGTTTCCCCTCAAAAATACTATCTACCCCACCCTCATAAATGTCAAAATCTTTGTGGAAAATATTATAATGCCTCTTAATATTATACTCCCGGTTCACAATAGAAGCATAACATAAGAGGCATTGCAATTTTCCAAAGGCATCGGATATCATGAAAAAATGTTTGGCATTCATTATAGTTAAGACGAGCATAAATATCATTCAAATAATATAATGGTGCCGTTTTCGAGATATTTTCAATTTACCGTTATTTGAAAAAAACAAAAATGCGGCTCCCTTTAATTACGTATATCTCACGAACGAGTCAATTTACAGAATCAAAATCACAATAAAATTTGGTATAAATGCATCGTACATTGTTTTTCGCTCAACCAGATAGTTTTCGTAATATTAGCATATCATTCCAGATTTTTGTTTTTTTTATGAAAAAAATTACTTTTTGCGAGGGCAGCATTCCAAAACCACAACTTTTTTCCAGATATTTTTTCTTTAGGTGAAGCTCTGTTTAATTAGAAAACAAATAAGCTATCATCGAAGGAAATCGATGCAAAACTACGTAAGTTATAAATGATCAAATACAAATACCCAGGTTGTGCAACTTCAATGTATGTATACATGCATATATTAAAGGTATAAAGTGCATATGTGATATTACCCGGATAACACAATAGCAATGATAATACTTTTTCTTTAAATAAATCAAATAGTACTTTTAATACTCGAATTGTTTTATAGTAGGTAGAGTGGTTGCATCGAAACTAAGAGTGGTTGGGTTCGAAACCTGCTATAGGCATGTAGTTATAAACATGTATTTCCGTTACTTATTGGTAAGTGTGCAGGTAGATTTTCAAAATTATAAGACACAGAAAATGTTTAAAGCCTACATCTAAAGCAGGTAGTATTTTCTTTTCCCGGCTTCGTATAAAAAGGAACCTTCCTGTCTAGGTAAGATTTGATTCTTGTTCCGAGTTAATACTTCTTAACATCTGCAAGGCTCGCCGGAGATAGTTTAGTTCATAAGTCATATTTCAAAACCCGATTTATTAAAAACAAGTAAGGAAAGGGCTGTCTTCGGCTGTGCCGAAGGCGTTATACCTTTCATGAATACGCACAACTTTTCTAAGTGTCCGATCCTTACTTACAACTACTTACAAACTCTCAAAAACTGTTAATTTAAAAATATGTACATAGCCAAACCACATTTATCGGAGCAATCGGTAATATGGGAGCTATATGTTATGTAAGTCCGATCTGTATGATTTTCACTACACACGTCACACATTTAATAAGTACCAAACGTGCAAAATTTTGCGTTTCTAGCTTTCTATTTGCAACATTTATAGCCCAAAACCCATTTAACGAAACTATCGATTATATGGGAGCTATATGTTATGATGATCCGATCTAGGTGATTTTCACGACACACATTACGCATATAATATGTACTAAACCTGCGAAATTTTGCTCTAATAGCTTTTTAATTGCAAGAGTTATGTTGCAAACAGCCACCGACGTGTCTAACGGACGGTAGCGGTGGACGTACACGAGCAAATTTGCGATTTTTTATGAACGTTGGGCTTACGTAGAAACATTCAATACAGTGCTACCATTCCTCAGTTTGCTTGTATGCTTTCCCAAACCTCTACTTTTGTATTTGTAATTTTTCATTTTGTAAAATGTCGAAAGTAATATTAAATAACTACATATAGTATATTTATTTATAAACTTTAACATAAGTCAAAAATTTGAAGATATTTCGACAATACTTAAAACTTTTTTGGGTATTTTTGTAAAATAATTGCAAACGGCCCAAACTCAACATGCAAATAGTTGAATAGGCAACACTGTGTGTCGAAGAGCGATCAGCTGACACGTTTCCTACGTAAAAATCAGAAATTTTTTGGTTTTGACGTAGTGACGTGCGTAAAACGTACGTCACGAACGTCGGTGAAAAATCGCTTACATACAATTCCCATAAGGTAGATCGTGTCAGCTGACACGTCGTCCGTTTTTCCGTCGGTGGCTGTTTGCAGCTTTATAGGCCAAAACCCGTTTATCGGAACAATCGATTGTATGGGAGCTATGCGTTGTATCGGTCCGATCTTGCTGGTTCCGACAAATGATTAATCCTATGAAAAATGGCGCCTTCTTGCAAAATTTCATCGAGATATCTCTAAAACTGAGGGACTAGTTTGCGTTCAAACAGACGGACGGACAGACGGACGGACGGACAGACGGACATGGCTAAATCAACTCAGCTCGTCGCCCTGATCATTTCGGTATACTTAATAGTGGGTCTATCTCTTCTTCTTCTCACACTTACAAACATCGGACCAAAGTTATAATACCATATCATGTTCATGAAAGGTATACAAATAATATGAGTAAAAGGACGCGAGAATTTAAGTGTAATAACGATCCAGATATATTCTGTTTCATGTGTGGCCAATATACTATCATAAGGCGACGACGGGTGTTCTCAGATCGTATCAAAACTTTATACTCCAAGTATTTTGGCATTGAGCCTAAAAATGCTGAAAAACCATGGACACCGAACACCTTGTGTACATCGTGTCGAGTAGAATTGATTCAGACGAAATCAGGACAACAAATAAAATTTGATACACCAATGATATGGAGAGGATCTACTTAACGTTCAATAGAGTGTACGGAAGTACTTGGCATTACCAGTACTACATTCAACGGCAGTTGCGGATCCAGTTCCATTGTCAACAGTAATAACTGAGTGCGGGGAATCAAGTTGCAACGTTCTGAAAGGATAAGAGATATGGAACTATCCAAGGAAAAGGCCGATATCCACACTTCTCGTATCGCAATGATGGGCGATTACTGCTGGTTTCTCATAAGAGAAAGCGATCCTAAAAATAATAGGCGTCAAAGTAGAACACATATTTATTTCACATAGTAAAATCAAATTAAGATAAAGATTGTTAGAATATAGTATAAATTTAAAAAAAAAGTTAAAAATATGGGTAATTTCATTCATAAATTGAACTTTTAACTCAATAGAAACCGAGCTAGATATTTCACTCTCCTTTATACCATACATACGTTTTGAGTTATAAGTTGAAATTGCGCAAACTCGGTATTTTTATTTGATCGTTTATAACTTACGTAGTTTTGCATGGATTTCCTTCGATGATATGTAGCTTATCTGCCCTCGCAAAGAGTAATTTTTTTCATATTTTTTCATAAAAAAACAAAAATCTGAAATGATAACCTAATAAACTATCTAGTTGAGCAAAAAACAATGTACCATGCGTTTATACCAAATTGTATTGTGATTTTGATTCTGTAAATTTTTTTGCAATTGCTTGACCCGTTCGTGAGATAGGTAATTAAAGGGAGCCGTCAAATATCTCGAAAACGGTACCATAGAATCAAAAATAAACTCGATTGTCGAAATCAAGGGGTGGTTTAACATACGAATTTCATAACGGCGTTTCTGGTAAAGAGAAAAAGTTTAAATTCGTGGTCCAGTGTTATTTGTGTTTCGTTATGAAATTTTGAAATAGCTGTTGAAAAAAGCAAACAAAATTTAGTTTTACTATCTTTCAGTTAGTAATTCGAAACATAAATTCGGCTGTGAAAAAACCGAAATAACTATATGAAAACTGAAAAAACTTGAATACAAAAAGCTAATAACTTAAAGCCTCAGCAACATTCTCAATTTTTTTTCTGTTAATTGCTGAAGCTCTTTTCCGTTCAACTTACCAGCAGTAAAATGAAAAAAAATTTTTTGTTTACTTTGCTTATTTTTAGTTGCTGAATGATTTTCAAAACTTGAAATAGAGTAAAAATTAATTCAGTCTGTTTAAGCGACATAAGCTACGGTTATTTCGTTCGTTTATTTCATTAGCATTGCAAGCTGTTGTAATTCGCAATCAGCTTATAAAATATTTCGAGGATATAGTTTATGTTTTTGAAAGCCAAGGGTTGGTTTTTCCAAGCGAAAATGAGGAAGCCAATCGCGCCATGCCTCAGAGCCAACAGTGCTCGCCACCAATAAATACATGCAGGGTGTCACAGGTGTCCCGCACCTCCCGTTCTCTAAAGAAAAACAATTGTTACATTTGGGCAAACATGGTCGTCAGAACCTGAGCTGTATACAGTCAAAGTTAAAAACTAGTGGCTATGTACTTTTAATTTCAACCGAAAAAAAATTGTAACACCCGCCACCCTTGGCAAAATCCTGGAGACGCCACTGTCCAAAGGTATAAATATATGTTTGAAAATTTCGGTGAGTCACCGTGAAATAATACCTATAGTTAGAGTGCATACGCCCTACTGGATTAACATTTGACTTTTGATGTTGTGATTTGAGCATGAATTTTGGAGTATAAATTCAAATATTTCCTTAAATAGATTGTCTGAAATTAAGGCTTAGTAAGCGCCAGGTCAAGGTACGTGCCGGCTAGGTAAAAGGCGTCTTTGAGTGCTTGTTACGAAATAGATTTAAAAGCTGTTAACATTAACCAACTTTGGGATAAACTTCATGTTACGAATTCGGCTCACCCTGAAGGTTGGGTCGCTAAGGTATAAAATTATTCTATCGATTATTCAAACTTTGTAATCTTTGACATTTGGCATACGGCTGATTTTACCACCACTAATTGTGAAATATCCGCCGACCAAAGTAAGTAGAAATTTACCGCATTGAACATTTTGTTAATTACATAACATTTACGTAGATTTTAAAGCAGCACGACTGTAAACTGAAATGGGAAATAAATACTATGCTATTAAAATTGGTCCTGGGGTTACTAATTCCCGACATTTCAGTTGCACAAGAAGTTTAATAAAAGTTGGATGCCTACCAATTAAGCTTCATTCAATTATTGCACGATACGTTTAATTCATGCAACTTGGTTTTAAGCAAAATCTGGTTTGTTTGAAAAGTACACCATATGATTGAATATTACTAAGCTCAGGGTTTCAACTTACCTCGACCCGATTGTCGCGCAGTATTGGCTTACCATCATGTAACCAATTAACATCATGTACAGGGTGTCCGGAAACAATACATTGAAATTGGGCATCTTTGTCAACATCCACTGTTTGCACTTGAGGCTGTAAATGGGCTGTTAACGGCGCTGTAATTGGATAAAGTAATTAATAAAACTACATATTCGTGTTCATTTGTATAGTCTACGTGAATTTATGCAATAAGAAAAATCCATCTATAACTTTCAACAAACTTTGTGATGAAACAACGATGGTGAAAATATTTGTAAAAAGTAGTGTCAATAAGCTTTAGGCAGTTGCGGCAATTGTACTAGTGTATTTCTTGGATAAAAAGGCTTGTTAGAAAAAAATGAATCTGCCGAATAGAATCAACACAAAATATGTAGAAAACAAGTAAGTAGAAATTGGCAGCAGCAAACCGTAAATTGGTAAAAAAGCTCGGCATTAATCTCCTAGTCTGTGTCAATGGCTTTGTACCCTCCATTAGTACGAACCACGGTTTTCAACGTCCGATCCTTATTTTCCACAGTTAAAAACTGTGCTATATTGGTGAAGTAATTAGGGTTTTTATTACTCACAAGGGCAAAAGTTTAAAAATTGTACGTTGTTAACTTTATAATTTGAAGAGTTTTGCTACAAAACTATTTTATGTGAAATTTATTGGAACTTTATCACAGATTTATCTGATCTTGTCGATTTAATCAATGACAAATGATAAATTCTCTGCCAAATATTTATTTATTTATTTATAATGAGTAGTCTAGCATTAGAAATACTTACAGACTACGTAGATAAATATATACATATATGTATGTCAAATACAACAGGAAAATTATAAAAATAAATTAGCGAGAAAAGATTTAAGCAAAGGTTTAGATACTGAGAGGTCGATTGCTAAAGAATTTGGGAGAAGATTAAACTCCGACATAGCTCTAAAGAGGGGAGCATTAGAAGCATAGAGAGTCCGAGCACAGTTTGTATAAAAAATATCATTATTTCGAAGCTGCCTATTCGGAACATGAAACCGGATACACTCGAGGAGAGATGGCGCATCTAGGTTACTATTGATAATGTCGAAGACAAAAGTCATTGACAGAACGGTTCTTCTGCATTGAAGAGACTGCAGGCTAATGAGTGCACATCTAGCTTCATAGGACGGGATCGGCTCCGAAAAATTCAGTGACCGCAGCGCAAAGCGAACAAAAGCTTTTTGAACTCGTTCGATCCTCTTAATATGGCAATCATGATATGGCCTCCAAATGAAGAAAGCATATTCTAGCTTGGATCGGACGAGTGATGTGAACAAAAGCTTAAGCGTGTACGGATCCGAAAAGTCTGAGCTGAAACGGCGGATGAATCCAAGTACAGAGTATGACTTGGCAATGGTGGAGTTTAGATGGGCCATGAAAGTGAAATTTGAGTCGAAAATTACCCCCCAAGTCCCTGACTTCCCTGAGTGTCGAAAGAGAAGAACCATCAATATGAAAAGACGTGGGAATGCAGCTACGAGATTTGTAATAAGTTACATGAAAGCATTTCGTTACGTTCAGCGGTAGGTTATTTGTATTACACCATAAAACTACGTTGTTCAGATCAGATTGAATCTTATCAGAGTCAGATGAATTTGATATGGTAGAGAAAATCTTTAAGTCATCCGCATATAACAGAAAGTTTGAGTGTTGAAAACATTTCGAGATGTCATTTATAAAGATTACGAACAGCAACGGCCCTAGGATGCTGCCTTGAGGCACCCCGGAGGTGGCAAAAAAATAGTCAGATTGAGCACCGTCCACAACTACAGCACATCTCCGCTGGTCTAGATAAGATTTTATCCAAGACGTTGAATGGAAACCCAGTGCTGCTAGCTTAGAGACCAGGAGAGTGTATCTAACCTTGTCAAATGCTTTTGAGAAGTCAGTGTAAATAGAGTCAACTTGAAGATGGTTATTGAAAGCCGAGTGGCAAAATTCAGAAAAAATAGCTAGGTTAGTCGTAGTGGATCTACCGGACATGAAACCATGTTGATTGTGTATGATTAAAGGGCGGACAGCAAAATGCATTTTTTGTTTCACTACATATTCAAAAAGTTTAGAAATAGTTGACAGCTTGGCGATGGGCCTATAATTCGTGACATTGTTTTTATTTCCACTCTTGAAAATAGGGCTAATGAAAGTTACTTTCCAGGGGTCGATAAACTGACCAGAATCAAGGGATTTATTGAAAAGTAAAAGAAGTGGAAAAGCCAGAGCCACACAGTTCTTGAGAAGATAAGACGATAAGCCGTCAATATCAGTCTGTGTGGATGACTTTATGTTCCTAATTCCATCAAGAATATCTTCAAGAGATAAAGTAAGGGCACCAAAGTTAATTGGGGAGCCGAAGGGTGTGGGAAAATCCGGGGAAATTCCCGAGTGTGAATCGAAGTTAGACCGAAAGAAAGCGGCAAAAAGATTAGCCGCCTCAGCAGAAGAGGAGGATTGAACCGCGTTATAAAACACAGAGGACGGGATAGCCGAGCAAGCCTTTTTGGATTTAACATAACTCCAGAATGCTTTGGGGTTGTCTTTAATATCCAATTCGAAGTTGCGAAGATAATTTCTATGGAGCTCCTTAGCCAGCTTCTTGAATTTCTTAGAGTACCGGAGATATCTTGCTTTATAAACCATGGAGTTGGTGGACTTGTATTTATTATAAAATCTATTTCTCAGGTTCTTTAGCTGCTTCAACTCTCTCGTATACCACGGAATCCTGTAGCAAAATTTTTTCTTTAGCGGTATATTATCCGAACAGATTCTATTAATAATACATTTAAAAGCATTAAAACAGTTTGTTAGATCCTTGCCCAGAAAAACAGTTTTCCAATCAACGGAGGAAACTTCTTGAAAAATGGCATCAAAGTTGCCACGTCTGAAAGAGAGGCTGTGAGGCTCTGGCCGAGAACCGATACTTTTGAAAACATAAAATTCAACATCAAGTGAAAGTGGGATATGATGTGCATCGGCATATGACAGCGGATCAGCACATTCACTTAAAGAGCAATTAATATTGTCATTTATGAAGATAAGGTCAAGAGTTCTAGATAACCGGTTGGTGAAACTGTTTATCTGGGAAAGGTTGACACTAAAGAGATTATCGACAAGGTAAGACTCAGAAAAACTGTTGACATTATTAGGAAGTAGGTTATAACTATTTTGGACATGCAACCATTCAACATTAGGTAGGTTAAAATCACCTAGAATACAAAAATTACAGCTATCGTGATTGCGAACTAAGTTGGTAATATTATCTACATGAGCCTTATAGAGACAGTCCGTGCTAGAAGGCGGAATGTAGGACGCAAAAATAAAAGTTTTAGTGGCGCCATGAATATGGACACAGAGTTGGTCCAATAGCGAGTCATTAACGCTGAGATCCACTAGTGACGAGCGAAATTGCCGGCGAACAGCGACCAATACACCTCCAACTCTGGAAAGACCAGTCTTGAATTGGTCTCTATCTTTACGGTAGACATTAAACAGATTGGAATCAAAAAATTCTCCATCGTGGAAATCTGAGTTAAGCCAAGTTTCAGTGATAACAAATACTGCATAATCCGAATTAGAGCTCCAATTGAAGAGCAGACTGGACTTGGTTCTCATACCTGAGACATTATGATAAGATATATTAAGATTTGTAGAGCAGTCAACACGGCTAGGACGTCTGCTTAGATTCACGCGTTTTTGGAAAAAACTGGAAAGGCTTGACAAAAAACGTTAGCTGGCCACAATTCGGGGTCGAAGAGTTTAGCGTAGTCAGATGAGAGTACGCGGACTTTAAAGGTGACTCTGGCCAAAGAGTTAACATCATCACCCCTTTTTGTGAGGCTAAAGCAGGCAATGTTAGACGCCGTAATGTTAGCATGCCCAGAAATATAACTTATTATATTTTGTTCGGTAACGGACGGCTTAAAAGAGGATAAGTGTATCCATCTATACCGCACAAAAACAGCTAAATCGGCATTCATGTTAGTACCAGTAATACCAGCAGGTGATTTAACAGAAGTCTGTTTAATAACATTTGCTGGTTGCTCGATGACAGTGGTGTTATTTGAAATACAAATTCCAACAGCATTGGCAGCAGCATCTGCAAATGACAGAACGCCGGCAGCACTCTGAGCAGCAGAAATATTATCGCTGTTGCTACTGTTATTGTTAACATTAGTAGCATTAGTAGAAAGAGTATTACCACTGGAACTTGCAGACTGCTTATTAACGACAGGTGTAGATGTAGATGCCTTTGCTTGTTTTTTGACTTTTTCTCTTTCTTTTTCTTTTCGCTGATTTTTAGCATTCAACTGATTTGCATGTGATGGTATGGGAATTACAGACTCAATAGGTGTAACGGTAGAAGCGTGAGCGGGAGTGCTAGAGACTACAGCTGTTGTTAGTTTGTCTGCAGGTTGCCCGCTACTCGTAGCATTTATAAGCGAGTTAATTTGCGCAGGTTGGTTAATAGCATTAGAGTTGTTGTTGGGCAAAAATAATGAAGAAATTTGCTTTTTCAAGTCATTAAATTGATCAGACAAATAATCAAATTTTGAATTTACTGCACTTATGACCGAGTCAAAACATATTTTTTGACTTTCAAAAACACTGTTCAAGGTATCGGCCAACTTTTCATGCATATAAACACACTCTAGACATAGATACAATAGGTGCCGATTGCCTCTTATCAACCCAATATCATAATCTGAAATGTTAATGCAGCAAGCACGGTGAAATATTTTTTTGCAGAAACCATTGCATGGCACTAAATCAGAGTCAAATCTTTTAAACTGCACATTGCACTTTCCACAAGATTGATCCATTATTGGAAAAAAAAAGAAAACTGAAGATGAAATAAAAAAAGAAAATAACAAGTTTACGGAGCGAGCGAAAAACACGTCTATACTCGTTCACGTCTATTACATATACTCAAGTATGTGCTAACCCTGACTCAATAACGCTCCCGCCACTAGTAAAATAGCAGAGATAACGATGGATGGATGATGGATTTTTCAAAGAAGCATCGACAAAAATGGAAGAGAGAGGTGAGCTTACGAATCCAGTGGCAAGCGTGGACACAAATTCGTGGTTAGCTGTATTGAGCCAGATGCTTGCAAACATTACAACACAGTTGGAAGAACAGAAAACACACATATTATCTCAGCTTGTAAAACTGGACAGAAGAAACACATAGCTTCTCCGCTGGAAGAATAAGAGTATTACATCCAAGTTGGGCATCCATGCGGACGCACCTGCAGAGTACACGGCAAGGGTAAAAATCTAAAGCTTCATAAACGAAATACTTGTTGTGAGGGCAAACCCAAAAAGAACATTCGCTGAAAGCAACAGAAAATTTATGGTGTCATCAAATGATTATTTGTGTGGAAAATCTGGCCATTTTTGAAGCACCTGCTCCAGAAACTCCGGCATAAACGCAAAATTGGAAAAGATGAGCAAGACGAATGTCCCATAATCCGTGTGTCAGAACTTGGAGGGAAAGCGAGTAATGTTACTGTTGAAGGCTACGTGAGCGGGAAAGAACCCTTGCTTATTTTCAAATAGTGAACTCTGAATTTACAATGGAATTACTAAACTGTTCCATTTGTATTTGCTTTTATTACTCGTATTAATTAATAAAACTAGCTATTTGTTACAGTAGTTATCCGTGTATCTATTTTATTTTATAGTGATCAAACTCAGTAAGGATTCGTCAAAGACCCATAGAATTCGTAAAATTATAATTCGATGGTGGATACATTCATTGCTCTTTGATTGACCGATGACTGAACGAAGTGAGGGACCTAGTACACTTTTCGATCATTCAATTGAATCGTCCAACTCCATCCCTGATTGTAATAAAGTGCAATCTCTCTATCAAATGCGAGCTCCAAAGATTTTTAGGGTTAGTCAACTATTCAGAGGCGTTTATAAACAAATTATTAATGAAAATTAACATCTAAGGAATCTATAAAAAATAAGGTAGGCTGATACTGAGATAAAATACAAAAACAAGGGTTTAATAATTTGCAAAAATAATTGGTTCTACCAAGATCTAAATATACAGAGCAGCTGCAATGTTGCACGAAAAGCAACCAATTGCTCTATTTCAAAGCAACTACGCACAAATTGAAAAGGGGCTTTCAGCGATGCTATTTGGACTTCAATAAAAAATCATCAAGATTATGCCTACAATTTAATGGTCGCCTCAAATAACTTTGTTAGAGACAAAACAAAAAATGTTTGATTGAAGAAAAATACTCTACATTATGTCGCTTACTTAGCACGTTGTTCCACTCACTTCGCTTTTTAAGATTGTTTGGAGCGCAAAAAAATACTCAAAAGAGTTACCTGTACTTTTTTCAATATAATTAACTGGCGTTAGAATAGAAATCCACCATAAAAAGCATTTTAAAAAAATGTTGCTCACAACTTTATTTGGTGACCATTCAATTATGTAAAAAACAATGCGTCTGCAACGGTTCATGTCCAAATTAAGTAGACCTTTAGAAGGAAATGCTTTGAGTAAGCTTGCTAAAGATTTAACCCTTCATTGTGATATGCTAATAAAACAAATCGATATTTCTACAAGCAAAGAAAGCAGACAACTCCTAAAAATATTTAAATATGCTAAAAATGTATGACCGTATGAGAAAAAGCTTGCGGCTAAACAAATATCGAAATATAGAGAAAAGTAAAAGAAATGGAAAGCATAGAAATGAAGGGAAATAAAGATAAAATTAAAGTAAAATGTACTTGAATTGTAAAGAATGAAGGGAAAAGAGGTAAAGGAAATTTACTTCAAATAAATAAGGGTTCGTGGTTGAATTTCAAAAGCTGGACGATCTCTAGTATATTCCTTAAAGCTAAAATGGGGTTTCTTTTGTTGCAATTGCCGCGTCCACAATTAAATAGAGACATTTCTTTATTGCTCCGTTTTCATGCTCAAGAAGCAACTGATAAAATTTTATTTTGAACAGCATACAGCGCTTAGTAGTAAATTATTATTTGTGACGAATTCGATGATTCCTCGATTTCTTTCTGGGTGTGATGACTACAAAATCATATAAACACACGCAAGAATACTGTAACAAAATGCTTCTTCACGGGTTAGTTACTGTAAGGTACGGTCACTGCAGTAGTGTCATCGAACTCTTCTAACATACCCCTGCGGGTAGGGGTTTAGAATATGCCCGCGGTAGGCATACCGGTCGTTAGAGGCGACTAATATGCACAAAGTTAATGATGTGCAACTCGATTTTTGATCTACGGATATGATGCCTCCCACCTCTCATTACCCATCTTCTCTTTCCTTTTGGAAGGAGGGATGACATGACCTAGAAGGTTCCACTGGTCATACCAAATTGCTACCACGACAGTCAGGCAGTACCGGAGCGTACCGGATTCATATCCGGCCAAGGACTGTTATTTCGACAACACCCCAAAACCTTCGGGGAGTGATTTCGTTGCTAAAACAACAACAACAACACAACAACTATTCTAACAGAAATCCTAGAAACCTTGCCCCTTCGACAGGGGCGGACCAGAGGGAAATGGGTGTTAGAAGAGTAGGCTCTGTTGAGCAGACAAATAGATAGTTAGTATCGTGTGGGGACAGACCGCATGCCGGACAGACAATCGACAAGTCATGGTTCAGTCTGGATAAGTAAGGGTGCTACCTTATTTCTAGCTGCTTCCCTCTTCGTGTTCTAGAAGAGTTGGCGTTATGTATCGACATCTCCTCTTTGCCTCGAGCTATCTGTCTTGCCTGCATGTATAAGTGTAGCCATCGTCATTTCTCTTGTGTTAAAACATGAGTTAAAAAGTATCTGAATTTGTATGTCTTTGTTGATCATTTATCCAAATTGAAAGTTTATACAGCCTGGAGGCGTGGAGCAAACTACTTTTCCAAAAATATATACCCTATGCTATTAAGCCCAAGAATATACTATGCAAATATTATACAGTTGGTGAAGTACTTTGGACGACTATAAAGTACCCACATCCACATATTGTAGATAACCCTGCAAAACCAAATACCGCATAGATGCAAAACCACGTAAGAGAAATCTTAGTTTTACTATTTTGCTAATTAACGCAATTTTACATGGGCTACCTGTCAAAAAAGCTTTATCTAAATGAAAGTCATACTTAACTTTCACAAAAAAAATCGATTCATGTGCTTTTAATATTTACATTTCGAGAATATATGCCCAATTTGTTGAGAAAGATTTAAATATACTACACGTTTTAAAGCTGCTGAATTTCAATTTAGGCCAAATTGGGTTTGTTGAGAGAGCCTTACATTTTTTACCGTATTTTTTGACAAAAAATTTGGTTCCGTTGGTTTGGTCTCTGCATCATTGTGTACCATGTCAAGTGTGATATATTTAACACCTGTTTTTTTATATTGTACTAGTAAGGCCCGCTTGCTTCGCTGCGTATCAGAACTTATAACAGACTGAGTACGATTTTAATCATTATAGCCTATACGCACTTTTTCGAAGTTCGACTTTCTTTCTATAACTTGATTGTATAGTTCACAACAACAATTAAACAATACATTTGGGCCAGTTTTCGAAATTTGAAATACATACATATCTCTACATATAATAAAATTGTAACAGGTCGATGTCTGTACATGACATCTACCCACCCTTCTCTTTTTCCGTCCGAAATTTTTGAAGATATATAATTGAAACCATTTGAGATATTTAAATTAAGCGCATCGCATATGAGCATTTCCGTAGAATGGTCAACCAGAGCAAAAATTTTAAATGTTAATAAAAATAAATTCTTGTTTAACCCTGTTATACAAAATTACCCAAATTTTTATAAATATAAAGCTTTGGAAGTTGATTTAAATTTTTTTTATGAAAAATTTGGCTTGAAACATTAAAATTTTTTTTTTTCATTTCCAGCCAGTTTTAAAGGCCTGTTTCTTTTCAATTTTTTCACATGTTCGACTTATACTAGCGACCCTTTTTTGCAACAAAATACTTGTGAATTAAGTGTTCCAATTCATATAATTTGTAAAACATTATGCCGAAAATAGGAAAAGAAAGTGTATGGAAAAATCGTACGTTCGCGACCCGTACGTTCGCGACCCGTACGTTCGCGACCGGTATTTAAGCGTATATATAAAAATGTACTGAAGATATTTTAAACCGAAATAAACGAAAATAAAGTCACTTTATGCCACTTCAATATGTTATCAACCATTTTGAAAAAATCCATTCCATTTCGCTGAATTTTGAATTTTTCCAGTTGCACAAAAAAGTCACTTCCATTATGCGTACGTTCGCGACCACATGTTTATTGCCCCCACAGTCTAAACTAAAAATCGAACAAACCTGCCTCTTGCACCTAAAATTGACCTTTCAAAATGCTATCAAAGTAGCACAAAAAAAAAAACAAAAACCTATGTTTACTTTGTTTTTTGGCCCATAAACGCGTACGAACGTACTGTTCGCGACCGTGGAAACACCCATATAACAGTACCCACTGGCACCATTCGTTTGATACCCATATTGTACTAACACATTTTTTTGCAAATATTCGTCGATAACTTCAAGATATCTCCGAAACCATTTGGGATATTTCAATTGATCACATCGCATATTACAGCACTCATTGACACCTTTCGTTTGACATCCATATTGTACTAAGACATTTTTGGTCACCCCTGGTCCACATATTTGGCGATAACTCCAAAACCGGTTGAGATATCGAAATTTTAAAGTTGAGTATCTAGCAATCCAACAAAAAAAGTTTCATTCATTTCCATTCAGTACTTTCAGAGTGATACGACCACAAACATACAGACAGACCTGGGCGATAACTCCAAAACCGGTTGAGATATCGAAAAAAGTAATATCCTAAATTTTAAGTTGAGTATCTAGCAATCCAACGAAAAAAGTTTCATTCATTTCCATTCAGTACTTTCAGAGTGATACGGCCACAAACATACGGACAGACAGACAGACAGACAGACACACAAAAATTAAAAAAATGGTTGATTTGGATTCTACTCGTTTAATAATGCTTCCCCCAATAAATTTTTTGTTGATATCTGACATGTACAGACATTGACCTGTTACAATTTTATTATATGTAGAGATATTGGTTTCATCCTGCATCTCGTTCTATCATTCGTTAAACAAAAAACTATAAAAAACTTCATTTTGAAGTGCCTGTCAAACGTTTGACAGATAACATATCACACTTGTACTGATACACAATGCTCTGGATTGCAGAGACTGATGAATTATAAATTTATTTTTGAAAAATAAGTCGTAAACTGACAATTCAGCACATGTAAGCGGCTTAGATCTATGTCGTAAAAGTACAATTACAACGAGTAGTAAATATAATTATTTTTTTGAACAAACCGGAAAATTTAAGCTGGGTTATAAGTGGTGTCGTGTTTTCAACTAAGATTTAAATAAAGCGACTCTGTGAACAAATTGGCCAATAATGTTTTAAATATTTCAAAAATGTTATCTCTGGAATCAGAACATTTTTATTTAAAAATTTAAGAAAATTAACGTAAAAAGAAAATGGTTAAACATTAAATAAGCAATTAATACAGTACCAACCTATACCCTACATATATTAAGGCCATAATCTAACCCAATATATGCATGTTGAACCGCGAGAAAATATATTGTGTTCACAAATAAAGACAGTCTATAAATACCGAATTTCTCAAAAATTTACAGTTAGGTCCTCAAAAAAAAGTTTTTACTTATCTATAACATACTCACCAGTTACAGTTAGAGACACCTGTATTGTTTCCTCACCAGCGGTGTTATTTACCCAACAAAGATACTTTCCACTGTCCTCTAGCCGAGCCTGTAGTGGAGCATAGGAAAGGGAAAAAAAACCGATAAATGTGAAAAATGTATTGAAAAAAAATGAGTAAAATGTGAAAATTTTCAGTTAAGGAGTTAGTGCACTTCTTTGAAAATTATACTTGCAGTTTAAAGATTTGCAATGCTATCCTTGCGATGGGGCTTGGGAAGCCTACTACAGTGGGCACATAACAAAAAATAAAAGTAAAATAAAGGTGACAGGTAACAGATAACAGGATCAACGGAAATAAGGTCAATTGAGCTCATTTGCAATCATTTCAAACAAGAAGTGGGAAACCTAATAATTTATTTCTTAATTCAATTGCCAATAGCATGTGGGCTAAAAATCACGCAATGCTATATTCCAATTCCATTTTATCATATGATAAGAGTAATATGTATAATGTTTTAAGTGCCGCAAGTGAATGTTTGAAATAAAAAGTCTCGAACGGCAAATAAAGTTCACAATTTTCCGTCATTTTCATGTTGTTGTTGTAATGGCACATTAGGCTGAGCCAAAAAAGTGAAAAAGTGAACACCTTACCGTGGCAACGTGTTGTCACAGTTGAGGCAACCACCCGGAGTTGGCATGGCGTAGCCCAGGGTTTTTTTAAGCGCGGCCGAAGGCCGCCAATTCGGGAAGGTGTTCTGCACTTAAAAAACATGGATCGGGCCCCTAAATCAGGATTTGACCTGGGTCATTTTTTGGTTTTTGGACAACTGATAACAAAATGCAAAAACATTTATCTAACCGTAAGTACAACCGTTAGTCTTCAATAAATTTACGCATAATAGCAAAAGAAATCACACTTTTAGCAAAATGAAAAAACGCCTAACGTTAATGAAAGAATTCCTAACAATCAAAAATGAATAAATACCTAATTAGGCGTTTCTTAATTTTTGATTGTTAGGCTTTCTTCCTCCCGTGGAACGGGTTGTGCGTTGGGTTTGGGACCCACCACATAAAACAACGTACCAATGAAATCCAAAAAAGCCTCGGATATGAGAACCCCCTTTTTAGATGACGACACTCGCAAACGAAACAAGGACTACGATTTAAGGGCATGCACCTGGAATGTCCGGTCCCTCAATGGGGAAGGTGCCGCTGCCCGGTTGGTTGAGGCCCTGAGGAAGGCTAAAGCTGACATCACCGCCATACAGGAGATGCGATGGACGGGGCAAGGTAATATGAACAAACCACCTTGCAACATTTACTGGAGTGGGCATGTCGACAAGCGCAGATTTGGCGTGGGATTTGTGGTGGGAGAGAGACTCCGTAATCGAGTACTGTCGTTCACACCCGTGAATGAGGGTCTCGCTACAATCCGCGTAAAAGTACGATTCTTTAACATCTCGTTTATCTGCGCCCACGCTCCGACGGAAGAGAAAGACGACGTGGAAAAGGATGCATTCTACGAGCGCCTGGAGGAAACTTACGAGCGCTGCCCCCGTCATGACATCAAAGTCGTGCTTGGTGACTTTAACGCCAGGGTGGGCAAAGAGGGTGTATTTGGACCCACAGTTGGGAAGTTCAGCCTGCACGACCAGACTTCGCCAAATGGGTACAGGCTGATCGACTTCGCCGGTGCCCGAAACATGGTCATTGCCAGCACCAGGTTTATGCACAAGAAGATCCATCAGGCTACATGACTGTCTCCCGATCGAAGAACGCGAAACCAGATCGACCACATTGTGATAGACGGACGGCATGCTTCTAGCGTTTTAGATGTTCGCACAATAAGAGGTCCAAACATCGACTCCGATCACTACCTAGTAGCAGCTAAGATTCGTACCCGCCTCTGTACGACAAAACAGGTGCAACAGAAACGCAATGCATGAGCAGTGGGAGCACATCACAGGAGCACTCCGTACCGCAGCCGAAGAAGTAATTGGATTCCGGCGAACGAGAAGAAACAACTGATACGATGATGAAGAGTGCCGAGCTGCAACGAAAAGAAAGAACGAAGCCTACAAGGCAACGCTAAGATCTAGTGCAACAAGGAGTGTGTGTGAACACTACCGCGAGTTGAAAAGGGAAGCGAGGCGACTTTTCCGGGCAAAAAAAAGAGAGGCAGAAAAGCGTGAAATCAGTGAGCTTGAGATGCTAGCCAATGGGAATAATGCCCGAAAATTCTATCAAAAAATTCGACGAATGACGGAAGGTTTCAAGCCCGGGGCAAATTCCTGTAAGAACGAGAACGGCGACCTGGTGACTGATGTTCAGAGAATACTAGAGATATGGAGGGATCACTTCTCTGCCCTTTTAAATGGAAGACGACGAAATTGACGTCCCAGAACCCGACTATAATGAGGTGCGAATAGCAATATCCCGGTTAAAAAACAATAAAACAGCTGGCGCTGATGGTTTGGCTGCTGAGCTATTCAAGCATGGCGGCGAGGAGCTGGTAAGGCGTATGCACCAGCTTCTGTGCAGAATATGGTCGGATGAATGCATGCCCGAAGATTGGAATCTAAGTGTTCTGTGCCCAATCCACAAGAAAGGTTATCCTGAAAACTGCACCAACTACCCCGGAATCAGCCTTTTGAATATCGCATATAAGGTCTTGTCAAGCGTATTGTGCGAACGATTGAAGCCTGACGTGAACAGACTGATTGGACCTTATCAGTGTGGCTTCAGACCTGGAAAATCTACCATCGACCAGATTTTTACAATACGTCAAATCCTGGAGAAAACCCGTGAGAAAAGAATCGACACACACCACCTCTTTGTTGATTTTAAATCCGCTTTCGATAGCACGAAAAGGAGCTGCCTATATGCCGCTATGTCTGAATTTGGTTTCCCCGCAAAACTTATACGGCTTTGCAAAATGACATTGAGCAACACCACCAGCTCAGTCAGAATTGGGAAGGACCTCTCCGAGCCGTTTGAAACTAAACGAGGTTTCAGACAAGGTGACCCCCTATCGTGCGATTTCTTTAATTTGATGTTGGAGAAAATAATAAAATCTGCAGAACTCAACCGCGCTGGAACAATATTCTATAAAAGCGTGCAACTGTTAGCATATGCTGACGACATTGACATTATCGGCCTTAACAACCGTGCCGTAACCTCTGCGTACTCCAAACTAGAAAAAGAAGCGGAAAAAATGGGTTTGGTGGTGAACGAAGGCAAAACGAAGTACATGCTGTCATCAAGCAAAGAGTCAGCGCATTCGCGCCTTGGCACCCACGCCACTGCTGGCACCAAAAAGTTTGAAATAGTGGAGGACTTCGTTTACCTTGGATCCAGCATAAACTCCAACAATAATGTCAGCCAAGAAATCCAATGAAGAATTGCTCTTGCAAATAAATGCTACTTTGGACTGAGTAGGCAATTGAAAAGTAAAGTCCTCTCTCGACGCACGAAAATCACACTCTACAAGTCACTCATCACTCCCGTCCTGCTATATGGTGCAGAGGCGTGGACACTAACAACATCTGACGAGGCTGCATTGGGAGTATTCGAGAGAAAAGTTCTGCGAAAGATTTGTGGGCCTCTACGCGTTGGCGACGGCGAGTACCGAAGAAGATTTAATGATGAGTTGTATGAGCTTTATGCAGACGTCGACATAGTACAGCGCATTAAAACGCAGCGGCTTCGCTGGCTAGGCCACGTTGTGCGAATGACCGAAGACGCTCCAGCCCAGAAGGTATACTTATCGGCACCCGCCGGTGGAAGCAGAGGAAGAGGAAGACCACCACTCCGATGGATGGCCATTTAAAGAAGAAGAAGAAGGCTTTCTTCCATTATGAATAATCACCTAACAATTTTAATGAAGACATGCCTAAATGTGAATTATGAAGCCTAGTTCCCATATGAAATATTTAGGCAATATTTCATTGTTAGTTCGTTAGGCCTTTATTCGCTGAGCCGCTCAGGTGTCCATCGAACGAGAGAATAGTTTAACTGGGCAGCGGGTAAATGTGTTAACTCCTCCGCTTTTAAAGATCTTTGTCCCATAGGTTTGGTGGTAAGGGAGTATTTTTGGGTCTTTGCCCACGCAAGCTCTTATTCAAACTCGGGATACTCAATTTTGCAGTTATCCTATTCCAGATTAACACAATATTTATGATCAAAACGGCAAATCACATAACCCCCAAAGTGATAAACCAGTTTGTTTTCCCTTTGAAGTTGCTGAGAAATATGTTGTCGTCTTTCATTATTTCGCATGTTTTATGGGTTCACAATGACCTCCCTAGAAGAAGATTATACCTTTTCTCCAAGGAGGTTGATGATATAACTGTTGTATATCGCGCCATATATATAAGGCTATTTAGTTTTGATGAAAGCTATTGGACGCGTTTGTTGTGTGCTCACGAGTTTTGTGGTAATTTGTTGGTGCCGGCCGGTGATATATTTTGTTTTGGCCTCCTGTTGCGTCACCCGTACTATTCCACTGTTTGTGTGTGTTATGCCTGGCCGATTTATGCAGTATTTCTGGTGTTTCTACAAGATTTCCTCTGGCTTTTTGGATGATTGCTGTTGAGTTTGCCGTTTTGGCGCGAAAGCCACATATATAATACTATCGTTGGCGTCATACATTTTTTGAATAAAAAGGGGAGATAAAATATTTGGATATTTCAAATATTGAATTTATTTGCTTTTTTTTATTATTACTTGCACTAATGCAATGTACAAAAGTCAGCTTCGCTCTCACAATTTTTCAAAATTTAAATAATGGATTTTCTAACCATATTATGGACGATCACGTAGCCATAGAAACCCTATAAGCTTAAATAATAAATACATTACGCTTTATATTCAATAGATTGGCCTTTTCATATTCAATTTACTAAACTGTGATTTTATACGCTACTATGAAGTACAATTTGCGTAAAAAGGTCAGTGACTCCTGCCTACCCTTTCTTAAGTTTTTTTCGAGGCGCTACTACAATGCACTAACACTAATAAAACTCGCGCATGCCCATAACTTACATTTGAATTGTCTCGTGTACCTAATAATGATTGACACGCTTTCAGCATATTGGGAAGATACGATACTAGCAATATAGAAGTATTATATATATGGCGAAAGCTAGGTAAAATTCCTAAGTGAAAATCACTCAATAAGCAGCGAGTTGTGAAGAAACAAGCAAAAACACAAAAAACAAATGGTCAACTGTCAATGTCATACTCTGCTGAACCGCATTACCGACAATTTAAGAAATAGCGCTGCCAGATATACGCAAATAACCGGGGTGTTTTTATCATCAATCATCATCATTTTTAATAATCATGCAACGTACTCCGACATCCCAAGCAGACTTCCCCTGAAGTCTCACTGCATGACATTATGTCCGCAATAAAGAGTGTTGAAAACATTGTCAACAAAAAACTCGATGGTTTAGCTACTAAGGGCGACATTGAGGAGTTAAAGCAAACGGTTGGCTTAGCTTAGAGCTGAGCTGGCTCTGATTAAACGTGAAAGGGAGCTTGATAGAAGGGACCTGGTGAATGAAGGCAAGAGGAAGAATGTAATTATAAGAGATATTCCAGAAGAAGCCTCTCCTAAGCTAGCGGTACAGAAGTTATGCTGCGATAAATTAAATCTGACGCATGTTCAAGTCCGAGAAGCGCGCCAACTTTATAGCAAAAACCATAAAATGGGCGTGATAGCGGAGTTTGCTTCTGCAGAGATGGCTAGCGAAGTCCTCAAAAATGCCAAAAAACTATCTGGGACGTCAATATTTATGGGGAAATATTTAATTGCAGAGAGGCAACAACATAAAAAGGTACTGCTGCAATTGAGAAATGATTTGCTGAAGGAGGGCCGATCACTCAAAGTAATAGTTAGAGACGATGGAATATGCATCAATAGGAAATGGATGGCATTTAACGCAGGCAAAATTTTAATGTGCGATGGGGAGCCAGCTGAGGCTTGGCTTCGCAGCCTCTATAATGGAAAACTTGGCAATGTAGATATTACGTATGATAGCATATTAAGTAGGATAACCCCAAAAAAACAAAGGTTCTCACGTAGTAGTTATTTAAGGCTAAACCAGCCCTTGTCGACATGTGTTTCAAATGATGACATTATATCGTGCTCTAGAGAAGTCCAATCAAGGCTCTCTCTACTATCATATAATATAGCTAATCTAAACAGTAAATTTAAATTTGGGGATGCATTTTCTTACATTCAAAGTTTTGAGATTTTCTTTTTATTTGAAACGCACGTCTTGGCTGAGGATAGATCGAAAGTCTTTCAATTTTTTAACTGGATTGATGCGATGAAGGAACATAAGGCTGGCCGGCTGGTTTTAAGAAATGCATCGAATCGCGTTAAAATCTAAAATTTATTACAAAACATGGTTTTACATATTTGTCTGTATGTTTAAGTGACACCGTCTTCTGTTTTCTACCGCAATATTTGAACTGTACATGCTGGAATGGTGATTTTGCCGCTCTCCAGCATTTCCTTGATAAGCTTAGGCCGAGTTTATTTTGTATTATTGGCGATCTCAATGCCCGCATAGATTCATCCCAAGTAGTGCAAAAAGAAACGATATCTGCTTTTACGCGCGTCTGTGACACACGCTCATCTAAGGATCCGGTAGCAGATAGTAAAGGTAGACGAATACTTAGTTTGGCTGAAGATTTGGGTGGGGTTATTTTGAATGGAAGGGTTGATGGTGATCTGAGTGGTGAATTTACTTTTTGCGGTGGCGTGGGCCGCACAGTTATTGATTATGATATCTGCTCTTTTGATTTGCTGGGTCTAATTGATAGATTTTCTGTAAAATCCAAATACTATTCCGATCACATGCCGATTGTTATTAATTTCAACTGCAGCACGTGCGTTGCCGAACCCTACGACCACGTACTTTCTTCCAGACTTTCATGGAATCCGCACAGCGCGAACAAGTTCAAAGGATTCATATCTAGGAATATATTTATTCTCAGGCCTCTATTGATCAAAAAGTGTCCTTAATTACTGAGAAAATTAAGACGGCGGCACATCACACTAAAGGAAATTGTCGTTTCTCGCCGAAAAATGTGTGGTTTGATAGTCAGTGCTTGAACTTTCGTAAGAAATTAATGAACGCTTTAAATATTTTGAGAAAGAGGAATATTGATAGCGATAGGATTAAGTACCTAACCCTTCGTAAAAGATATGTGAAGCTCTGTAACAGAAAGAAACTAGAGTGGCGATGCAAAGAAATTGAACAGCTTAATAACGTTAGGAATTCGAGTGACTGGTGGCGGCTAGCAAATTCACTTAGAAAGGTTCGCTGTAAAGTAAGTTGTAACCTTAAAATCAGTGACTTCTACTCTCACTTTAAAGATCTCCTATTCCGTAGCGATAATGACTCGTGCGTGCACTGGGCTATGCCTCAGCGTTCTGACCCATTTATTGACGCGCCTTTTGAATGCAGAGAACTTCAAATGGTTATTGAGAGCACAAAATGTAAAAAAGCCCCTGGACAAGATGGTGTACGTTATGAGCTATACAAATTTGCACCCCAATGTTTTCTTAATGAACTGCTGGCGCTCCTAAATTTTATATATCTGAGAAAGCAGATTCCTACCTCTTTCAGCTCCTCTATCTTAATTGCGATTTTAAAGAAAGGTGACCCTAACACTACGTCAAACTACAGAGGTCTGTCCCTGTTAGACACAATTTACAAAATCTTTTCTGGGCTTGTACTCGGTCGCATAAATGCTTGCATCGATTGTAACAAAATTTTGGATGAGTCACAGTCCGGTTTCCGAGGCTATTCAACGGTAGACAATATCTTTGTGCTCTCAAGCATTATTCAGCTCAACTTTTCACATAATAAAAGAGCTTTTGCCTTTTTTGTAGATTTCTCGTGTGCTTTTGATACGATTCCCTGCAACATGCTCTTTTATAAACTAGCCTCCTATGGTCTTTCATCTCATATGATTGAAACTTTAAGATTAGTCTACGCAAATACGTCTTGCAAAGTTTGGTTTGTTGGCAATCTATCGGAACCTCTCCCTGTTAATCACGGTGTTCGTCAAGGCTGCCTCTTAAGCCCGATCCTTTTCTCGTTGTACTTAAAAGCCCTAAATGAATACCTGTGCGGGGGTGTCTGGGTTAACAACATTAATGTGAAGGTGCTTATGTATGCAGATGATCTGGTCTTGCTCGCTGAATCGCCTGAACAGCTACAGGAAATGATAAACTCCCTTCACAACTATTGCATCCAATGGGCACTAACTGTCAACTTGAACAAGTCAAAAATTATGGTATTTAGGAAAGGTGGTAGAGTTCCCGGCTCATGGAAATGGATGTATGGGAGCGAGGTTATTGAAGTAGTGAACGAATACAAATACTTAGGTGTTCTTCTCACTTGTAGTTTATCCTTTAATAAACATTTGGATTCAAAGTTGGTGAACGCTAAATATGCCATTAACGCTACGTGGTTGAGCTACATTAATAATCCTCGTATCCATTTGTCGCAGAAAATAAAAATCTTTGAACCTGCTTCCAGGTCAATTATGTCCTACGGCGCACCTGTGTGGGGGGTTAATCAATTCGACCAAGTAGATAAACTCCTTAGATTTTTCATAAAAAAACTGATCTATCTTCCCTCTAATGCGCCAAACTACATGGTGCATCTGGAAACAGGCTTGCAGCCACTGCATTTACATACGCTTCGTTTACACATGCTCTACATCGCTCGTTGCTTTAGTTTATCACATGACAGACTTCCGCGCATCCTAGCTGGGGAGATTGCCAACCTGGGGGTTTCTTGAATAAACACGTGGAAAGAACTTGCTAACACTGTCAATCTACCCTTTATTACGCAATTATCACCAGGGAGGGGTGCAATAGCGCCTTGTGAAATAAGCCCTTTAAGGCCTTATTACACCATTGAAAGTGAAATAAGGCCTTTATTTCAAAAAAGGCTTTATTGCACTTCGAAAGAGAAATAAAGCCTTTATAAAAATTTACCCAACTGTGCAATAAAGCCTTATTTTTTTTTTTTTAAACATAAGTGACAACCAACTACTGATATGATTGGGGTTATCACGAAGATTTGATTTCCGGCTGTGCGTCCGTCCCCGCTCCCATAAGCGTCCGCACACATCCGCGCCTACGCCCGCGCCCGCGGCCATCCACCGGACCATTTTCACGATTTTAAGTAAATAATTGAAGCATTTTTATTTTATTTATTGTGATAAAAATTGTACTATTTTACATTAAATAGAACACATTTTTCTTAAAAACTAAACAACATATAATTATTTTTTCCTTGGGTAGTACTTTCCATCCAACGTCAAGTGTTAATACACGTCCAAAAATCTAGGTAGAGGTATCAATAGACGCGTCTTCACCTCCGTAACAATAATCTGGAGGGGGAAATCCGATATTTTTAGAATTTTGCAAGATATTTGCAGTTAAAGTTCACAATTTTTCTGTCTTTTTCATGTGGTTGTTGTAATCACAAATTACCCTGTGAGAGAAGAGTGGGAGACGTGGCACGCGGAAGGACATCACCGTGGCGGTAGCCACGGCTATGGCACACACCCGGAGTTGGAATGGCGTAGCCCAGGGTTATTTTTTAAAGCGCGGCCGAAGGCCGCCTACGCGGAAAGGTGTTCTGCACATAAAAAACGTGGATGGGGCCCCGAATTGGGGATCTGACCCTGGTCAATTTTCGGTTTTTCACTAATAACTTTTCACAGAAACAAAATATTGCTTTTCCCCCTTCGGATTATTGTTACGGAGGCCCAAATGGAGCGAAAAATCGCTCTACGCGGGAACTCCAACGGAGTCATAAAAAAGAGTCCGAAATGAGTCCGATTTCGATGAATTTGAAGCGTTTTTTGACTATTTTTAAATGAACTGCGGAGCCTTTTATTGGTGCTTTTCTCTGAACCTTTTTCGGAGCCTTTTATTCCTCCATTCTGAGGGTTTTTGGACTCTTTTGGGAGGCTTTTATTGGTGTTTTTCTGAAGCTTATTTGGGGTCGTATTTTATTTCTTTTGGGTCATAATTTCTTTGCGCAATTTTTCCCTTCTAACTATTCTGCGGTCACCAATTCTGACTTTCTAAATTATCCCTATGAGCTACATGGGAACAATTTAATTAATTGTCCAACTATATGCGCCAATGATGTTCTTATTTATCTGAAATCTTTGAAGGAATCTTTTAAATGCGGTCCTGATAGGATTCCTACATGCCTTTTGAAGAAGTGTGCTAACAATATTTACCAATTTGTTCAATCTGTCACTAAAGTGTGGTGTTTTTCCAAAAGCATGGAAAGAGCCGTTTCTTCTACCGCTTCATAAAAGCGGAAGCAAGGCTTCTATAGAGAACTATCGTGGCATAGCAAAGCTTTCTGCCATCCCAAAAGTGTGTGAAGCTATTGTTACCAATCAGCTTACGAATCCTATCTCTACCTTGATTTCCGACTGTCAACACGGGTTCTGTAAGGGAAAGTCCACCGTTACAAACTTACTTGAATTTACTTTGATTTCAGTAAAGCTTTCGATAAAGTGTGTCACTCTTTACTTATTCATAAACTGGATCAGTTGGGTTTCCAGCCGGGTCTCAATCGCTAGATCTCTTCTTGCCTTAGCGACAGAGCACAAAAAGTAGTGTTTAAAAATTGTGAATCCGATGTAATTTATGTATCCTCAGGAGTTCCTCAAGGAACTTGGCCCGATTCTGTTCTTGTTGTTTATAAATGATATTTCTACAGTAATATAATTTTCGAAAGCTTTGCCATTCGAAGAAGCTTCAATCAGATCTAAATACACTAGTTACTTGGTACGATTTAAATTATATGCCGCTTAATCTAAAGAAATGTAAGTACATGGGTTTTTCGAGAGGAATATCACAGCCAGCTTCCTATACAATTAACAGTTATAGTCTTGAGCAAATGTATGATTCTGTTGACCTTGGGGTTACTATGGACTAAAAACTCGGTTTTAACTGCCACATTAACTTAACAGTCAATAAAGATAGAGGCGTTCTAGCATTTGTTAAACGATGGTCTAAAGAATTTATGTAACTAAAACTCTTTACTACATTAGTCAGACGGTTGTATAATTTGGAACCCACGTTACCAGGTCCTCGTAGATCGCTTAGAATCAGTTCAAAAACAGTTTTTAATATTTGCCTTAAGAGATCTTCACTGGGATCCCTTGTATAATTTGCCATCGTATACGAGTCGCTTAAAACTAATTAATCTTCACAGCCTTTCTAGTCGGAGGGAACTGCTTGGAACTGTTTTCATGACTAAATTACTAAATGGTTCAATCGTAAGCCCGTTTCTTTTGAGCGAAGTGAACTTCAATGTACCTTCTCGTCCATCAAGACATTTTAACCACTTATCTTGAAACAGTGTCGAACTAATTTTGAATTAAATGAGCCTTTTCGTTGTTTGTGTCAAGATTATAACTACGTTTGATATTTCAGACTCACTATGCAGCATAAAAAAGCCAATTCTTTCTATCCTAAATACATATCAACAATTTGCTTTCATATCCTTTGATTCTTATCTTTATTCTTTACAATAACTATTCGCTGTCAACTAATTATTTATTAATTGTGTCATCTATTTTTTATCTACCTTACTTAGCTGATGAGGTTTTCTCTGTAGCTGAGCAGTTTTAGATCTCGACGATTAACAAACCAAAGCCAGACTATTGATAAACGTCCATGAAAAATGCGATCTTTACCTTCTGTTAGGTGAAATAAAAAAAAACCTCAGAAAATGTTTGAAAACATTCAAATATTTGAACGGTGTCGCTCTTCAACGTTCATTTTCTCACAATTCTCTTTACGCCTACAACAAAAGGGATCTTTCATAAAATTGAGCCTTGCAGTTCATTCGCTCTGTTAATTGAAACTGCTCACTGTTTTCATCAGTAAAATAAAAAAATAAAAATGCCCATACGCTACACAACTTTGTAATTTCGGAAAGCTCCAAGTGCAATTCAAAGTGCCGGACTTATCGTCGCTACCGACGAAGAAAGGCGCGTTCAACAAATTGTCAACGAAAAAAGGCGCATTAAAAATATTGCGGCAAATAAGGACGCATTAAAAAATATTTTGACGAAAAAAGGTGCATTAAAAAATATTTCGAGGAAGAAAGGCGCAGTGTATACAATTACAGTAAACTTCACAAGGGATTTGGTGCTGGATTGAAAAAAATTGGGCCAGCCCAAGTACCCATTATACGTATGTATTTTTATTTAGTATTTCGTTTTTTGAATAACTTATATTGCAGCTAGTTATCGCGTCTTTCTTTCCTAAAAAATATTTTAAAGCGCCTTTCTTTCTTAAAAATTATTTAAAAGCGCCTTTCTTTCTTAAAAATTATTTTAATGCGTCTTTCTTTCTCAAGATATTTATAATGCGTCTTTCATCAAACAAAAAAAAGTTTGCGCCTTTCTTCGTCGACAAACAGCTTTGCGCCCTTTTTCGTCGATAGGAACGTTATGTATTGGCCAACCTTATTCTTTGCAACTTTCACCAATTTCTTCTTCCGTAAAATTATTTTAACTAATTTTGTCAAAAATTATTAGTCAAGATTCAATTTAAGATTTATAAACTGTATTTTGAAAACTTTTGCAAAATTATTGCAACTTAGATTTGGCCATGGGTTTTAACCCCCAAAACCCCCCGTGCGCACGGGCCTGCACCCCTCCTATCACCAGCTAATATCCAGGCCTTCACTAATACGCTCTTAGAACGGTTTGCTGAGTATAATACAAATAGGTCCCTTGAAATGGCTCGTAAGTCGACCACCCACGACCTTTACCCGGTCCTAGTGCCGTTGGAGAGCTCGTATTTCACTGACGATTACAGTGCGTATGCCGCGGGTCTGATTCTCCGGGCACGAGGAGGCTTACTGAATCTAAACGCAAGAACCTATAAAAACATATCGTCTCCACTTTGCACAGTTTGCAACTTGCAGGAACCGGAAAACACTTTTCATTTCATTGGTACATGTCCAATTTATAACAAAATTCGTTCCCTTTACTTTGGTGAAAGAACTTTAGATATGTCCAAGGTGGTTGCCATTCTAAATGGTTTTAACTTCGAGTTTCTCGCGAATAGCTTCAAAGTAAGGGACTTATTATTAAATGAATTTTCGTAGTCCGTTAGTTTCTTTTTATTTAACTCGCGGTGCGACACACAACATATCATGTTATTGTGGCTAGTATTTACTTTATTTATTTAAGTGTTCGATGTACGCAATAGCATAAGTCATACTTTGTATCTGATTGTTTGAAAAATAAATATAATATATACTACTACTAGAGTAAAAGGCAGTCGGTTTATTTCATCCTTGCCTAGTAGATTGGCATCAACTATCCCCGCCAAGGCCTTTTGGCAAGCGCGAACCACTTCATAAATGCCCTCCTTCAAAATCATAATTTTTTTTAGATTCCAACTTTCTGCGTCTTTGCATGTCATTTGTGATTATGATGACACCTGTCGAAAGCTTTCGACACGGTCAACCATGCCACACTCCTTAGAGACCTGGAGGAGACACCGCTTCCTGCCGGCCTTAAAATATGGACCGCCAACTACCTAAACGGTCGGCTAGCGTCAGATAAGTTATGAAACGAGAGATGTAGACCTACAAGAATCAAACAAGGGGCTCCGTAGGGTGGTGTCCTTTCACCCCTACTGTTTAACTTCTACATCTTGAGCCTCCCTCCACCACCATAGGGGGTCTCCATGGATCCTTACGCTGACGACTGCACCGTGATGGCCACGGGCAAGGGCCCTTCCACAGACGAACTGTGTACATGACTACACAGTTACCTGCGGGATCTTTCCAGCTTCTTCACCTAGCGGAGTCTGACACTGTCCCCGACTAAATCTACATCGACATTATTCACTTCGTGAACTGCTCAGATGGGGCAGGAGTTGAATGTCCACGTAAATGGGGTTACATTCTACAACAGCCTCACCCTCGCTAGTCATGCCACTACAATAGCTTTAAAGGTGCAAAGCCGCAACAAGATCCTCAAGTCACGGAGCTGCAGTACTTGCCGCAAAGACAAAGAAATGTTGCTTCCCAGCGGGTATTGACTATGCTGCGCCCATATGGTCGCCTAACCTTCACTACACCAAATGGAGGAAATTGCAGGTTTGCCAAAACACAGCAACCAGAATTGCTGTTTGCTTATGTCGTCTGAGTCTCGCCTCCACCAAGAGTCTAAAATGCTCAACGTTCGTAAACATGCGGAACTTTTAAGTAGACAGTCATGAACTGTCATAGACCTGGTCATCCAAAGCGACAACTATTGGATGAAACTCCGCCCCCAGAGACATAAGGACACATCTCCAAAAGCATTATGATGAGATCCGTCATCACATCTCCTTGCCGTTTGATCTACGGTACCACAGGCGGGCCCTAAACGACCTCCATACCGAGTCGGTGGACAGATCCCTCCCAGCCTGTGAACGTGTTGCGTTTCATTGTGAAATGCCAGTGTGTTGAAGCTGCGGCTCGTGCAGCGATCGATAGTGGACAAATGGGCTTACGTTGCGGCTCAGGTGGGTTAAGCGAATAAAGGCCTAATGGTTCAATTATGCTTGCATAGCATAGCAATACATTGCATGGGATCTGTCATTTTCGATATCTGTTGAATTGGTTTTACATGTATTCGATTATACAACGCATGGCAACCGAGAGCATGGCATAGAAGTCTGTTGAATTTTGATCTCTATGTAACTTAAAATACCTACTGTCAAAGCTTTTGCTTATTATTCTTATAAATTTTAGTAAAAAACAAATAAAAGCGTTGTAATGGAAGAAGAAAAGCTGAAAGAATCAGTGCGAGCTCATGAAATTCTGTATGTTTCGCGAATATCTGATTTTGAGGGGTTGTGCGTTGTGCGAAGTATAATCAACATATTCTTTTACGTGCTGTGTATTGCTATGCTATGCCCTGCTATGCAAGCATAACTGAACCATAACGAACTAACGCCTAATTTTTCGAAATGAAAGAATGCCTAAAAAAGAACGCCTAACAGGAAAGTGAAAGAACGTCTAACTTTAAAAATGAAGAAAAGCCTAATTTTAAAAATGAAAGAAAGTCTTAATTGTTAGGGTTTCTTTCATTATGAAATAACGCCAAAAAAAACCCTGGGCTACGCCATGCCAACTCCGGTTGGTTGCCTGAACCGTATCAACACGTTGCCACGGTACGCACACTTTTTCACTTTTTTGGCTCAGCCTAATGTGCCATTACAACAACCACATGAAAATTACAGAAAATTGTGAACTTTAAGTGCGCTCTATATTGCATTTTAACTGCCGTTCTTCAATACATATATTGAAAGCATTTTTGTCTCTTGTTTTCCGTGATACCGTACTTAGTTAAGAAATTATGAAAAGAGAAAGAGGAGATATTTGCACATAAAGTTCACAAGTTTCCGTCATTTTCATTTCCGAAGGCCGCCTACACCGAAACGTGTTCTACACATATGTAAAAAACATGGATTGGGGTAGTTTTTTTTTTTTTGTTAACAACTTTTCACTAAAACAAAAAATGTTATTTTCGAGTTCGGAGCATTGCTACCGAGGTCAAAACGCGTATTTTGACACCTTTCTCGATAATTTTGGACGTGTTTTAGCAGTTGTTTTCTAAAGGATCCAAAGAAAAAAGTTATTTCTATGTAGACTTTTAGTCTTATCTACCAACACGTCAATCTACATTTAATGAATTTCTTATCATATGAAAGAGGATTGACGGTTTAGTAGATTTATAAGGACAAAGATGACTTTTATTTCTGGAGAGAAAAAATAAAAGTCCGGAGATTTGAGTTACTGTCGGACTTTTTTCAAAAAAGCCAGAAAAATAAATTGTGGCCAGAATATTGATCCTATAAGTCCTGGGATGAGAGAAAATTTAATAATTTTCTTCAGGGACACTATCTAACCCCGGACTTTTATGAGATCGAAAAAAAATAACTTGTATTTTCCGTCCCTGATTTCAATTGGTATGATTGAAATTTGCTTAAGGACAAATTTGCTATTGTTTTTTTATATTTATTTAAAGTCAACACACAAACGGTCGACTATAATATAAAAAAGGTATGTGTACAAGATATTTATTAAGAGTAAATCATTAATAGTATTGCTATAAGGTAATTTTTATAGTTGTACTGGTAATTGCGAACATCAAGTTAGCTATAGGAATTCAACAAGTACCGGTGAGCAGTGCTTATGCTCCAGTTTAGTTGGGAGGTTGAAAAGGACGTGTTTCCAACTAGATATGCAAAAAGTAATTTTAGGCTAGATATTCAATTATGCCATTACGTAAGGTGGCAATAGTACGTTTAAAGCTTATGCAGCAATATATGTTTTTGTTAAAGTTTAGACGACAAAGGGGCAAAGGAGAAGGCACTTAGTATCTGGACATTGCAGCAGGAACAGCAAAGTTCAATTTGCCAAGAAGTAAAAAAGAGTGAATGGCACCGATAACACTGGTCAACAGTGATATTGGTGCATCTAAAAGTAAAACTGATATCAAGTATATTCGGTACCCCGATAAAAAGTTCGAACTTTTTTAATGCTACGTACAGTTTTCAAGATAGGGACCAAGAACTCCTTTTTACTAAGTTAAGGCATATATTGCCCCATAACTTTGTTTATGTTTATTCTATCAACACAGTTTAGTTCAGCATATAAGTTGTTTATAAACCTTCATAAACGTCAGAGAAATTGCAAATATAATGTGAAAAATTAAATTTTTTGCTAATTTTTTTGCATTTCTAATCAATGTTTTCTCGAATAATTTGTTAAAAACTGCAAATGTTAAGTTATTTCAAAACAATATCCTATTAATTCTGTTTTCAAAGACCTATCACTTTTTATATGCGCACAGATCTTTTCAATATATGTATTCCATTTTAGTAAAATTTTACTGTGAAAAAAAAGTTTTTTGTTACTTATTTTATTATATTTTTTTTTTTACATGAAAACTTTCGTTTAAGTGATTTTCGTAAATAAGGTATAGCAAGACAATCACATTGCATTTCCCAGCAGTAGTCAGCCATCATATGCTGATCCCATCGGCCATGGTACCTCTCTTCCATAGCTTTTAGGTCGTGGTGAAACCGTTCGTAACTTCAACAAACGAATTCCACGCAAGAAGTTCCAAACTGGTCATTGAATTTGAAAAATCAGTTGTCTTTTATCAACATTCTTATCTGTGGGCCATCAAAAATAGGCGCTTTTATTTTTTCTATGCAAATTGTTTCACTAGACCCAGTTTAATGTGCAAGGGTGGCAATATAATTAAATCCCTTGTAACTAAAGGTGGGCTTATCGCATTCTGCTTTCCCATTTCCAATATCTCACGGACAGGCCAGTCCATTTCTGTCCAGTGTGGGTGCTTGGCACGACTATCCCACAGGCTATAAAAACATGGGTATTTGGTGTATCCACTTTGTTGTAATAATACAAAGTTAACCATCTTTAGATCTACAAAAATACTCCAATTATGTTCGTTATACTTGATTTTGTCTAAAAAAGTGCAATATTTTGATATTATTCCTTTAATTTAGTTGAATGAGCAATGGGAACTGAACCATATTGGTTGCCATTGTGTAAAAGAACACACTTAAGGCTTCGTTTACGGATGTCTATGAAGAAACCCCATTCATTTTGGCGGTATTATGAAATACCTACATATTTTGAGAACAAAAAAGTATATCATTTTGCGAATTAAAAAATGGCAGCAAGTCTTGCTCTCTTGTACGGTAGAGAGTCACTTTCGTACCTGTAGCCAACTAGTTTTTTTTTTTTTAATCTAGAAGCCAACACTTCTGCGAATTCCTTAGATAATTCAAGATCCCTTATTAGATCGTTTAATTCTACTTGGGTGAAAGTTGTTGGCTCAGTAGACGCTGTTTCTTCGATATCACTATCGCTAGACACTTCACTATTCGATGATTCAAGGGTAGAATAAACAGGTGGAACAGGTGCTTCCTCTGAATTTGGTAAAGGTCTCTTAGCGAATTCAACGTTTGGATATATCATTTTTTTAACATTAACACCACGCAGATCGACACAGAAGAAGTAACAGTCATCGAAGTGATTTGTTTATTCTCTCCTCTCTAATAGGCACCCGGAATCTCATATGGCTTATTTTACCATTGAGCACATTTTGCAAACTATTCGAGGTATCCACGGCTTGTTTTTGTCTACAACTTGCAATTCGAAGTACAAAAAATAAGCACTTTTTATAAAATCTGTTATACTTTTCTGAATTTTTGGACTGTACATTTTCCATAAATGTACTAAAACACATTTGGGTCATTGACACAAGTACCTCGTGATAAAGACATGATATTGCATTTTTTTTATTTATTTATAGAAAGGCACTAACACTTGAAACCGCGCAACCGAAAGTACTAGTTACAGAAAATTTAAAAATAAAGGGGATGGAATTTTTATTTAAAAATATAACCTTTTATTTTCACAGTAGAAATGTACTAAAGTAGAAAATCCCAGGAAGACCTACGCGAATATAAAAAAGTTAAATTTCTTTGAAAACAGAGTTAATAGGAGATTGCTTTAAAATAATTTACATATCGATGGGTTAGTGCGCACTTATGTTAAGTGCACTTTTTTCAAAAATGATTTAACTACATTTTCTGAATCCTTGGCATTATACCTAGCTACTGTGCATTTTTTATAAGCGAATTATCAAAAATGGCCGCTCTAATAGCAATGGATATATATGTTAAGTGCGTAAAATGAAAAAGGGTAGAGAGCGAAAATATGTTAAGTACCTGAAAAATTTTGGGAAGAAGTGCAGAATACATAAAAATTTGTCAGAGGATAGCTTCATGAAAATAAACGTCAATCAAAGAAAAAAACAAATTAGGGGGCTCGATGTATTTAGCAGGAGCTCAGTTAATTTAAAATCGAAATATTAGAAAGCAAACCCCATTTCAAGAGCTAAAAAGGAGTACTTCTCCAAGATTATAAAGACTTCATTGACAACATCCATCTTCAAATACTAATTTAGAAATAGATGAAAACTAATTCGTTTGTTTGTAGTTATGTAACTGTAATAACATTTTTAAATATAGTATGTTCACTCTTAAAAATAAGTAAATATGTATAAATATCAGGCGCGTATTATGGGGGGTTTTGAAACTTTCGAAAATTAAAAATTATACGTCTGTACTAGAATAATTACTTTATTCACTTTTAAAACCGCTGTTAAGAAATTAGCATTAATAACAATAATGAAAATACGAAAGAATAAAATTAAATAATATTTCACACTGAGAGAAGTTATTGGTACTAGCATTCTAATCAGATGCTGAAACACGTGGCTTTGAATATAGTCGATATATTAGCACACTTATTCAACACAAGCGTATTGTCCGGATGCTTTCCTGTTAGTTAGAGTTAAAGTGTGTTATTGTGATTACTTTGTTTAAAAAGAGTGACCAAAAAAATATGAGCAACTATAGGCCGATTTTATTATTATCTTCTATTTCCAAAATCTTCGAGAAACTTATTAAAGTTAGAATTCTTTCTTTTCTTGAAAATAAGAATTTTTCAGTCCAATGCAGTTGCACTTTTGTTCCTGGCTTAAGTGCTACCTATCAAGCAGAGTGCAGAAAGTTAAGGTTGGAAACCAATTCAGCAATCCTGTGGAAAGTAGTTCGGGAGTACCTCAATGAGCTGTTTAGGTCCGATACTTTTTTTTAAATACGAGCTACAAAACTGCATCAAAAAATTCTAAAAATTTTTACTAAAAAGTTAGAAATTTTGATGAAAATTTTTCGAGTTTGCTTGAATTTTCATGAAATTCCACAAAGTTCTTAACTTTGAGTTGCAGTATTTTTATTGTGTATTTACACTACTTTCATTCAAAATAATGAAATTAGTCTAAAGAATTTCATTTTACTGGGATTCCAAAAAAACCCTTTGAACGCAGACATATTGGTCTAGGTATATGACCAAACCAAGTTTGGTTTAGAATTAAATTTACGCCGGTTGTCATAGAAATACGCGTAATGAAAATTATTTAGATTTTAAACTGAAAATATTGTTAACAATTTTTTATTTTATTAAAAAATGTTAGGACTCGAACCGACGCACAGTGGGAGAAATAGTCAATCCAGCTGCGCTTTCTTAATATCTTCTTAAATACAATAAAAAATGCATTACTTTATTCTAAAATATGTGTTAATTATTTATTTATATGTTTTTATGTTTTATTAGAAAAAAAAAACTATTCAGAGCGGAGTTCTCAGAATTACTGCCGTCAGGTAGATCATTTATATGTAAAAGAAGGTTTTTGACCTCATCATCTATTTCAATGTGATTTTTGGAGTACTTGGAGGTGCTTTTAGACTTAGATGTAATAATAGGATCTGAAGAAACTAAAAGAGTGTGTATTAAGTCTTCCATTGTATTCAACCTTGAGTTTTTTCGCGTATGGTTCAGTCTATAACTGCGAAAATTTGTATTTCTTGCCTTAAGTGCCTCTTCTGACATCATTCCTATTGGTAGCGGAACTTTTTCAATAATATCTGCTCCGTGTATTAATATCTTATGTACAGATGGAGGCATATAAAACCAAGGATATTCGGAAACAAATAATTCTGCTGTATTCCAAGCATATATGCGAAAAGCCTCTATGTTAACTGCATACCCACATGCCATAGTACGCAAAATTATACCAAATCTTTTTATAAGTTCTACTTTTACGCCAGTTACTGTAGAGGCTAAAATTGGATCCTGGAAAAATATTCTTGCAGTATTCCCAGTCTTTGTATTGCCTGATCCTTTCGTGGGAATGTCCACCAATATACCCATTTTTTCTTTTAGCTCAAGTTGAATCTTTTTTTTGGTTTGCTGAGCGATTTCTTTATGTTCTCCACGAATTTGCCTATTTTGTATGGGTATTCTATAGGCTATATGAATTATACACTCAAAGCACCGTATCCAAGCATGGAGTGTTGACAATCCGTACTCATACAAGTGCTCCTGTGGTTGACTCAATTGAACATTATTTAGATTATTCATGAATTTTGGTGTTGCTCCACAAATTCCACAGGCCTGCGATGATGAGCCCGCTAAAGTGTCAAAAACTTTCCCATCAATCATTGTTAAATGGAATTCATGTACTACTTCGAAAAAACTCAACTTTGTCGGAACAATGCTTACAATTTGCCTTTTAATATTATCTATCTCAACCTTAACTAACTCCGCTGACTCTTTTTCAAAAATTATTTTAATGGGTCTGCAGAACCGAGTTGAAGAAGGCCTGTTATTTTGCCATAGAACAGCGTCTCCTTTTTTAATTTGTAAACTTTACAATGTAAAGGCACAATACATACAGAAAATAAATACTCATCAGTTATTTCACAATCAGAAGCACTAAAATGTTGACGGTAAGTGGAGTGACCACTGCTGCCGTCACAGCCTAATTTAAATATTGCTTTTATGCTGTCATTTATATTGCCTTCAGTCAAAACACCTTCAAAAGATTTGGAAAATCCTTGTACTATACGTGCAACAGTATGGTCTACAAGACTTTGCAGGGCAATATTGCAATATTGCAGTTTCCTTCTTTGGCACCATATTGCATTACTTTGTACGACCTTTTTGAGTATCCGCCATCTATACAAAAAGATAAAGCTTCCTCAGGTGTATACGGAATTGGGGTTTTTGATCAGAGCTTGCAGACTTAAGCATTTTTGAAGCAGTCGAACTTTCTTCAAACAATTTTGAAACAACCTGTGAAGCATTTCTTTTTCCAGCTTTGTACAAACTTTCGCTTGCCGCTACCATTAACTCTTGGTTAGGTGTTTCGTTAACAACTGATGCAATTTTTTTTTTTTGAGTTTTCATTGTACACTCTGGAAAAGGTTTTTGTATGCCGTTATGAACAGTTGGCTTAGAAAAAATTATATTTTCATCCAACCATTTCTTATTTCGCTCTTCGAACACTGACATAACCCTATGACATTCTTTCCACTTTTATACAAGTTTGCTCTGAGATGGTCGTCGAACACCTCAGGGAGAACCAAACCCCAGTGCCCGTCTTCAACTGCGAGGAGATTTGCCGAGGCTGTCGGGTGATCAAATGCCCGGACGGCTTCTCAAGGGAATTCTTGGAGAGGTGCGTTGCCAAGATAAGCAACACATCTGATGGTCTTAAGTTTAAGATCATCTTTGCTTCGGAGATTCCCAGGAGACCCCGGGCACGTACCTGGTTGCCCAAGATGTAGCTGGATGAGGGGAAGATAATCCAGTGCCTCAAGATGCAGAACCCAGGTGTCCCGATGGATGACTGGGTTGTTCTTAAGATCGAGGAGCAGCAAAGGAACAGCCAGCCAGCGCTACTGCTGATCTCCAATGAGTCCCTGGGGGCACTCGAGGAGAGGGGAAATAAGCTGAAGTTCGGCGTCAGGAACGCCAAACTAAAGACTTTCCCCGGCAGCGGTAGCACCCGATAACAACCTGGAGGAGCTTCGTTTTTCAGGGCCGGCTGGTGATAGCGCTCCGTCAACCTCCGGTAAAACTGCGGGTGTGCCTCCCAAGTCCGATGATTAGGGTGGCACAAATTAACCTGCAACACTCCAAGATCGCCTCGGACAACCTTCAAGTCCTCCTCAGGGAGGAGGACATCGACATCTGCCTGGTGCAGGAACACTGGGTGTGGCGCTCCAAGGTCAGGGGCCTCAACGCCAGGGGCTACAATCTGTTCTACACACTTGGAGAAGGTAAACCGAGGGATATTATTAATGCTTTCTTTTTACCTAATTTCAGCACTTTTGATCTAACGGTGGTCAGGATTGAGTCACGAGGCGGTCGTAGCTTAACGATCGCCTCTGCGTATATGCCTCACGATCGGCCGGCACCTCCAGCGGAAGTACTACAGTTGATCGGAAAAAATCATAAGAATAAGGAGGCAACTCTTTTGGGCTGTGACGCCAACGCCAGACACACGATGTGTGGCAGTTGCGAAACTAACGAACGGGGTGAGTCTCTTTTTGATTTCTTACTATCTAATAACCTATATATATGTAACACGGGCAGCTCTCCCACCTTTGCTTTTCCAAGTTCAGAGAACCTCGCGGGGTGGGAAGTCCTGGATATTACCATGAAATCTGACTCCCAGGATCTTGTGGTAAGGAATTGGGAGGTGTTCAAGCATCTATCTCTATCTGACCATAGAATAATTCTCTTTGGTGTAGAATGGGAAAGGGAGATAATAAAACCCTATAGGAACCCGAAGCGAACTTCGTCAGTAATAGGCTCAGTAGAAATAAAAAATTCATACAATCTAGTAACTGCCTTGACGATCGAGTAAGGTCTCTAGAGAAAAGCTTTCAGGTAGCCTACAAAGCTGCCTGCCCAATATCCAGAAGCAAAAAGACCTTCCCACCGTGGTGGGATGAGAACCTTGGCGACCTAAGGTCGAATCTCAGGAGGGTCTTTAATGACTGCTACTCTAGGAAGAACTTCCAAGAGTATAAGATCTGCTTGAGAGAGTACAAAAAAGCAGTAAGAACAGCGAAAACGAAATCCTGGCAGGAACACTGCGAGTCCACGAAGGACTCAGCAAGGATCGGAAAGATCCTCTCCAGGAGCCACACAAACAAGGCGTTAGTCAAACGCGCTGATGGGACATGGGCAGGGTCATCAGCGGAAACCCTTGACATCCTAATAGTAGCTCACTTTCCGGATGGTTCTAGAGAGCTGGAGCAGAGAAGAAGGGTGGCCTAACTGCAGGCACCGACCTCTCTGATAGACAAAATTTTAGCAGAAGACAAAATTGCCTGGGCAATAAGCAGCTTCTCACCTTATAAATCAGCGGGAGTAGATGGAATACTTCCCATTATGCTGCAGAAGACTCAAGCATCTTTGGTTAAGGAACTGAAGGAGATCTTCGCAGCATGCATCATTCATAACCACATCCCGTCCACGTGGAAAGAAACGAGGGTGGTTTTCATTCCCAAATCTGGCAGAAGTGGGCATGAGGTGACCAAGGACTTTCGGCCGATAAGCCTCACATCATTTGTGCTAAAAACCTTCGAGAGATTATTTGATATCCATATACGGGACTTCTTCAGGATACCACCTTCTCGGAAGCGCAGCACGCGTATCTGAGGGGAAAATCCACAGAGACCGCACTACATGAGGTGGTACAGACTGTCGAGAAGTCACTCTTATGCAAAGAATTTACTCTAGCGGCGTTCGTTGATGTGGAATCCGCTTTCAACAACGTGACAGCCGACGCGATATCGGAGGCACTCGTAGGGGTAGGGGTGGAGGAGCCAATAAGGAACTGGATCACGTTCCTACTCCTTAACCGCAAAAGTTAGGAAGCAGATATGTAGAGGCACACCGCAGGTCGGGGTGCTCTCACCTCTGCTATGGCTCCTCACTATGAACGACATACTAATAAAACTCACCACAAGTGTGGCAAAAATCGTGGCATACGCCGACGACGTGGCGATCCTAGTCTCTGGTCCCTTCCCTTCCGTGATGAGCGAGATCATGGTGGGCACATGATCGTGGCCTCAGGCTAAATCCGGAGAAGACGGATCTACTACTCTTCACGAGGAAGTACAAGCCGCCTACTTTCGAGCTACCGAAATTAAATGACCAGCGGCTATCCCTATCTGCTACCACTAAATATCTGGGGCTCATAATTGACTGTAAGTTAAATTGGAAGGCAAGCATTGAGGAGCGGGTACGGAAGGCCTGCGTCGCTTTCTATGCCTGCAAATCAATGTTTGGTAAAAAGTGGGGTCTAAGGCCAAGGATGGTGCTATGGTTGCACGAGGCGGTGGTGCGGCCTGTGCTGACCTATGGATCTGTAGTATGGTGGGAAGCTCTCCGGAAGAACTACAACCTCATCAGCCTACAGAATGTTCATCGGGCGGCATGTGTTGGTGCCACCGGAGCCTTGCGCACTTGTCCCACTGCGGCCTTGGATCCGATTCTGAACCTTCTTCCAATAGACTTTCACATACTGAGTACATCGGCTCAAACCGCACTCAGACTCAGGGAGTCCGGGTGCTGGACGGATGCTCAGCAGGGTCACAGTAGCATTCTTAACCACCTTCCAGCTGGCACTATTAATGCCAGTACCGACTTCTATCCTCACAAACTGGCGTTTGAGAGCAGTACTAACTCAATTCCGAGTAAGAATGATTGGAAAAAGGACAGGGTCGAAGTTGACAGCGGTATCCAAGCCTACACCGACGGGTCCAAGATGGATTCAGGGGTGGGGGCCTGCGTCTTCTCGGAGTCCCTGGACATTGCCGTATCATTCAGACTTCCATCGCATTGCAGTGTGTTTCAAGCTGAGGTTGTTGCGATCTTGCAAGCCGGCAGATCACTCAGGGACCTGAACACAACTGGTAAGGGCACTATCTTTTCAGACAGCCAAGCAGCAATGAAGGCAATAGCAGCACCACACACCAGTTCGAACGTGGTGCACGCATGTAAGCAGATCTTGGCTGCACTAACTAACCACGAACTATCCATTACCTGGGTTCCGGGCCATAGAGGTATCGAAGGTAATGAGAAAGCCGATGAACTGGCGCGCAGTGGATCATCGGACGAAAATGAGGAAGTAATCAATATAGATATAGTGATACCCTTAGCAGTAGCCAAGGGAAACATCCATAAATATTACCGGAACAAAGCACAATTGAGATGGAGAAACACCACTAGTTGCGCAATATCAAGATCCACCTGGCCAGACTATAGCGAAAAGGGGAAGAGGAGTCTTCTAAGCAGGTAAAGAGTTAGCACTCACAAACTGGGGCGATAGGCACGCATGCGGAAAAAATGGGAATTCCGCACCGTGATCACTGTAGATGCTGCGAGGACATCGATGCCAAAGAGACCGTTGAGCATTTCCTGTGTGGATGCCCGGCTCTAGCCGGAAGGCGAATGAAATCCTTTGGGAGCCCCTTTTTGGGGAACTTGGATCGTATATCCGAGATAGGGATTCCAAAAATCCTCGAGTTTATCAACAACTCTGGTTGGTTGTAACAGATATCCATACTACATAAGTAGGTTTAAACGAGTATTTTATGGTATCAAAACGGCTTCTAAAAGCTTCTTGGGCGACCTGGGTCGCAGCCATTCCACCTACCTACCTACCTTGCTTATGCAATTTCTTAATTGTTTTTCAATTTTGCGAGTTTGCTCTTCACTATACTTTGAGCGATCAATGACGTTAGAAAATATATGACAAGACGTAGAGTGCAACATATTTTAACAAATTATACAAACATTGAATCGAATCCCATCGAATCCACCACACTTATTTTCTACGGAACATTGGATTACACATATAAAAATACTTTGAAATAGGACAATTTCTTTTTCCATTGTAAAGATCTAAAACATATATTAACAGACCACAATGACTTTTTTTTATTTAACACATACCAAATAATAATAATTAAGTCACAAATCGTATTACAAAATTTTATATTTAAGTTTTTCAGTTCAACAAAAATTGCACCTCACAATAGATAAATAGTAATTATTGCACTGAAATAAATTTTCAATAAAACAAACAAAATTTGGAGAATTATGAATTTAAAAATTTCGCTAAAGCGGAGCTAGATTGACCATTTCTCCCACTGTGCGACGTGCCCAAATCAGTGCGCAATGCTTTACCTACTGAGCTACGACGCACTCATGAATTTTGTGCGAAAAGTACACATATTCGCTGTGTATACGACTTTTGTTGTATTTTTGTTTATCCCAGTTATGTTCTAAATCTAAACCGCAAAAAATTGAGGAATATTTGTAGGAATTGAAAGGTTTGGAATTACCAAAAAGTTTTAAAAATTGTGTAAACCAATGAACGGTTTAAAATCTAGGCTCAAATGTTTAGCCGTGCAGAAATATGCACGTAAAAATATAAATATTCGTGTATTTACAGGGAATTCTTTTTTGCTGACACTTTGGCCAAACCCCCCCGAAATTTTTTTCTGGCTACGCGCCTGATAAATATATGAAGTTACCAATACTAAATGTACATTTGAAATGTAACACTTTAGCACGATCACTTCGATGTCCTTTTGCCATTCTATTTGTTGTAACTTTACCGCGCCTAATAAAATGTTGTATATGAATGATACCGTTCCCTAAACAAAAATATCTTTACAACTGCGCCACCTAGTGATGATTATTTTATTTTACGTTGCAGTACCAACTACTTTTGAAGTGCACTCCAAGCTTCATATCTCCAGGTTATCGGAAACATTGTTTGTCAATATAAAAAGTCATGAAAGGCACGAAAGCATGTTAAAAGAAACGTTGTTAAATACCATTGCCGAACCTGTCTAAATTATTTGACTATTGTTAGATTCAGAATGAACCAACTCATCGTTCAGCATCAAATAAAGCGACCAAATTGTTAACATTCACAAGCTATAGGCTTTGAAAGACAAAATATGCGCTTAACAAATTTGTCACTTAACATAAGCGCACTCACCCATCGATATGCACTGGTTGACAAATTATTCGAGAAAACCGTGATTAAAAATAAAAAAATTTTACAAAAAATTTAGTTTTTCAGAGTAGGTAAACTAATTAGAAGTAGCCGATTTATATAAGGGGCAGATAAATATACTTATATAATTTTGATAGAACGACCTAATTATGTGTGGAGGGTCTTTGTGAAATAAGGATCAGTGAACTCCTCAGCCTGCCAAATCCTAGCACCCCCATCGCCTTGTTATTAATCAATGAAATATGCATCTTAAAATACAGTTTAGGATCAAAAAGGACACCTTAATCATCTACGACAGATATACGCAATTCAAAGTTCACCAGCATTAGAATGAGTCCAAATCCGCCTGAAGGAGATATGTAGCAGAATATTATATTAATTGATACGAATTTGATTTCGCAGTATTGCATTGCGAAGTGACGTTTTGGAAGTCAGTTAAACTTAAGTTAGTTTAACAACTAAAGTGGAGTTTGGGACTGTTATTCAATTTACCACTGTTACCACTGAACGAATGTTTAAAATTGTAATCTTTAGGTTTATATGGAAATCAATTTTTAAACGGAAGTGCTTTTAAAACTGACTAACGGCTTGACCGATTTTAATTTGCTTTAAAATTTTACTTTTTATTCTTACCTTTGCAATTTTCAGCAATCCTGCAGAAACGATTGTAATTCGGTCACTAAGTTGCAGTGGCAGTAGTTGCTCATTCTCCTCTTTGAACCATCTGAAATTATAACAATTACCAATATGTGTGCTTCTTGTCATAAGGTTAAACAAATTATAGTTTGAGGGACCGGAAATAGCAGAGTAAATATTGAAAAATAAGGAAGACTAAGTTAGGTCGAAACCGAACATTATATACTCAGAAGTGAGCTGAAGCGACAAGGTTATGGGTATTTTTTCTTTTCGACGCATTCAACCGTGGGGCCGCGTGTAGAAGTGCACGTAAGTGGGGAAAGCTTCTGATGCATGCGGTCCAAGCAGCTCACTACTGATATGAGATCGGATATGAGAATACCCTTTTTAGATGACGACATCCACAAGCGAAATTAGGATTATGAGATGAGGGCATGCACCTGTATCGCACAATAAGAGGACCAAATATCGACTCCGATCACTACCTAGTACCAGCTAAGGTTCGTCCCGCTTCTGTACGACAAAATAGGTGCAACAGAAAACGCAAGGAAAGCCGGAAGTAGAAAAGCTGCAATCGCAACAGACCACCAATGATTTTGCAGACCGCCTCTTATACCTGCTCTCTGAGAGCACAATTCAACCCAGGGGAATGCATCAGCAGTGGCAGGACATCACAGGAGCACTCCGTACGGCAGCTGAAGAAGTAATTGGATGCCGCCGAAAGAGAAGAATTAACTGGTCCGATGATGAAGAGTGCCGAGCGGCAGCGAAAAGAAAGGGCGAAGCCTACAAGCCAACGCTAAGATCGAAGATGTTTAGAGAATACTAGGGATATGAAGGGATCACTTCTCTGCCCTTGTAAATGGAAAATTTAGCAATAAACAAGAGAAGAGCTCGTAGCCGAACCCACAATCGAAGATGCAGGAATGGGCATCCAACAACCCGACTATAATGAGGTACGAATAGCAATATACCGGTTTTAAAACAATAAAGCAGCTGGCGCTGAAGGCTTTCCTGCTGAGCTATTCAAGCATGGCGGCATTGAGTTGGTTAGGCGCATGCACCAGCCTCTGTGCAGAATATGTTTGTATGAATGCATGCCTGAAGTTTGGAATCTAAGTGTTCTCTGCCCAATTCACAAGAAAGGTGCTCCTCCAAACTGTACCAACTATCGTGGAATCAGCCTTACGTGAACAGACTGATTGGACCTTATCACTCATCGACCAGATTTTTCAATACGCCAAATACGGAGAAAACCCGTAAGAAATCGTTGACACTCATCACCTCTTGTTGATTTTAAAGCCGCTTTCGATAGCACGAAAAGGAGCTGCCTATATGCCGCTATGTTTGAATTTTGTTTATCCGAAAAACTTATACGGCGCTGCAAAGTGACATTGAGCACCACCACCAGCTCAATCAAAAGTAGGGAGGACCTCTCCGAGCCGTTTGGAACTAAACGAGGTTTCAGACAAGATGACCTTCTATCTTGCGATTTCTTGAATTTGATAGAGAAAATAATGCAATCTGCAGAACTTAACCGCACAGGGACAATATTCTATAAAATCATGCAACTGTTGGCATATATGCTGACAACACTGACATTATCAGCCTTAACAATCGCGCCGTAACCTTTGCTTACTCCAAACTAGAAAAAGAAGCGGAAAAAATGGGTTTGGTGGTGAACGAGGGAAAAACGAAGTACATGCTGTCATCAAGCAAAGAGTCAGCGCATTCGCGCCTTGGCAGCCACGCCACTGCTGGCAGCGAAGAATTCGAAATAGCAAAGGACTTCGTTTACCTGGGATCCAGCATGTTTAAGCGGCATACATACATAAGCTACGGTTATTTCATTCGTTTATTTTATTTGCATTGCATGATATTGTAATTCGCAATCAGCTTATAAAATATTTCGAAGATATAGTTTATGTTTTGGAAAGCCAAAGTGTGTTTTTTCACAGCGAAAATGAGGAAGCCAATCGCGCCATGCCTCAGAACCCACAGTGCTCGCCACCAATAAATACATACAGGTTGTCACAGGTGTCCCGCACCTCCCGTTCTCTAAAGAACAACAATTTTTACATTTAGGCAAACATGGTCGTCAGAACCTGAGCCAAATGAATAAATACCTTTTGAGCAAGACGGTCGCCTAGGTCTGAGTCAAAGGTGGTTTTTCCAATCGAAAATGAGGAAGCCAATCGCGCCATGCCTCAGAGCCAACAGTGCTCGCCACCAATAACACATACATACCATCTCGTTCTCCAAAGAACAATTTTGAACATTTACTCAAACATGGTCGTCAGAACCTGAGCCAAATGAATAAATACAATTTGAGCAAAACGGTCACATAGCACCTGAGCCAAATAATAAAATAAAATAAAAAAATAATAATAACTTAAAAACCAACTCGCCTTCTCTAAAGCTTAGACAAAGCATTAACAACAAAAATAATGTCAGCATAGAAATCCAACGAAAAATTTCAAATAAATTCTTCTTTGGACTGAGTAGGCAATTGAAAAGTACAGTTCTCTTTCGAAGCACAAAAATCACACAAGTCACTCATCGCACCCATCTTGCTCTTTAGTGCAGAAGCGCGGACACTAAACAGCATCAGACTGGGAGTATTCGAGAGAAAAGTTCTGCGAAAGATTTGTGGGCCTCTACCCGTTGGTAGATCTCACGGGGTCCTTAATTGGTGCAAGGAAGAAATCACTGTCGAGCTTTGTTGAACGGTCAAAGTGGGTGGCCATTTAAAGAAGAAGAAGTTATTCAACAAGTATATATATTAAGGTGCCTCGCCAAAAAAATTTGCACTGTTTCCACCGGAATTTCAAAATTCACCTTTTTCTAAGGACTCCCCCAAAATATTTCGAAAAAATATTAAGATTTACCGGAGCTAAACCACGTTAAAAAAACGCTAAAAATATCGTTTTTTATGTATAAAAGGAGTACGAAAAAATATTTTTTAATAAAAAGCATCTAAGATGATAGAGTGCAAAAGGTAAGCATAAAAAAGTTTATAAATTTTATCAATACTATTATTGTATACCTGTGTGCTAATATTCGCAATGTGTAAAATTGGACCAAAAAGGGTTAAATTTTGCAGGAATGCGAACGTCTCGAAAATACCTTTCAAATGATATCCTAATCGTCCAAATCCGTCAATAATTGGCTGAGTTATTAAAGTTTTCCACAAACCTACCCCTCGAAATATGACCAAAAACAGCATCATACATATCAATATTTGGATTGCGTTGATAAAATTTTCAAACTTTTTTATGCTTACCTTTTGTACACCAGCTAATTCATCATCTCAGGTGCTTTTTATTAAAAAATATTTTTTCATACTCCTTTTATACATAAAAAACGATATTTTTAGCGTGTTTTTAACGCGGTTTAGCTCCGGTAAATATTAATATTTTTTTGAAATATTTTGATCAAGGTCTTAGAATACATTGAAGTTAACAATTCCGATGGAAACAGGGTGTCCATGTTTTTTTGTATAGAGCGTGAGGCGCCTTAATATATATGTATAAAAAATCATATGACAGTATGCAATTGAGAAATAAAGTTCTCAAATTAAATTAAATTAAATTAAATTCTACAGAATTTGGCAATCTTTGACACTAGAACAGAAAAAATCCATCATGATCCAAAAGTTACTGTCAGATGGCGGTGTTGGTCATAAATATGGTACAAAGTTAATTGAGCATTGTGTTTAGAAGACAAAAAACCCAGCGACAAATTGTTGGTAAAAAAGCAATAATATAAGATAAAATAAAATAAAATAAAATAAAATAAAATAAAATTAAAAAAATAAAATGAAATCAAACAGAGTAAAATAAAATAAAAGAAAGGAAGGAAAATACAGGAAAGGAAAGTAAAGGAAAGGAAAGGAAAGGAAAGGGAAGGAAAGGAAAGGCAAGGAAAGGAAAGGAAAGGAAAGGAAAGGAAAGGAAAGGAAAGGAAAGGAAAGGAAAGGAAAGGAAAGGAAAGGAAAGGAAAGGAAAGGAAAGGAAAGGAAAGGAAAGGAAAGGTAAGGAAAGGAAAGGAAAGGAGATGAAAGGAAAACATTAAACATATTGAAGAAAAAACAAGTAAGGAAATTGCTGACTTCGGCTGTGCCGAAGGCTTTATACCTTTCATGAACACGCATAACTTTTTAAGTGTCCGATCCTTACTTACACTTAGTACAAACTTTTCAAAACTGTTTATTTAAATATGCATAGCCCAAACCACATTTATCGGAGCAATAGATTGTATGGGAGCTTTATATTATGTGGTCCGATCTGAATGATTTTCACTACAAACATCACATCTATGTATATAAAATTCAAAGTATGTATCTATCTCTCCATATATGGACACACTTGGCTCCTTGGATATCTTCAAGGGATGGTCACAGGCTAAAAAATATTTCGATATATATAGGGGCGTGGCACCTCCCATACAACTGGAATTTTTCATTGTCCGTATCTCTGGAAACATTTAGGTTAGACCACTGAAATTTGGTGAGAGGTTATATGAGATCGATCCCTACCACCTTCAAAAAAACTGGGGATAACGAAAAAGGCGGCGTTGCACCTCCCATACGAATGAAATACTTCTTAGTCGATATCTCTGGAAGTATTTTTGTTAGACTATTGAAACTTGGTAAGGGGTTATATGGAATTGATTCCTACCACCTCCAAAAAAACTGGGGATAATGACAAAGTGGGCGTGGCATACAAACTTAACATTTCAAGCTGAGTATCTCTAAAAGAATTTAAGGCAGGGACCTAGAAATTGGTACAGATCTATATGCTATCAAAACTATTTGTGAGAATAAAAGTGGGGGTTATCGGAAAAAGGGGCGTGGCACTTCCCATACAAACTTAATTTTTCAAGCTGAATATCTCTAGAAGGATTTAAGGCAGGGACGTGGAAACTGGTACAGGGCTATATGATATTAAAACAATTTTTGCGCATAAAAGTGGGGGTTATCGGGAAAGGGGCGTGGCACCTCCCATACAAACATAATTTTTCAAGCTGAAAAGCGTTTAAGGTTGGGACCTGAAAATTGATCAGGAGATTAACGATATCAATAGCTCTATGTGGCGTGTTTCCGTGTAGGAAAGCCGTCCTCGGTATTTATTTGCGCTTCGGGACAGAAAATTAAAACTGAATACTAAAATTTTATAAGAAGGGTTTAGAACCAAATGGATCTGAGTGACTCCCAAATTGATTTGAGATATTCAAGTTTAAAGTTTACTGCCTTTTGAAAATTCTATGTAAAATCTGGGTAGGGCGTTTTTTGTATGGGAAATAGATGACACTACAATGTCCGATATGACTTGGATCTCTTTGCCAACAAATAAACACCATATTTTATATAACTGGGTATAACTCACACTTAGATCCTTTTAGTTCTGAGCTCTTAATATTATAAGTTGCAATGAAGTGAAAAATCGTTAATTTTCTATTAAAAAATACCGGTGTAGTAACAATTTTTGAAATGAAATTAATAAAAAAATCTATTTTGGGCAGAACGAAGTTTGCCGGGTCAGCTAGTATATAATATGTACCAAACCTGCAAAATTTTATGTTCCTAACTTTTTATAGCCCAAAACCCATTTATAGAAACAATCGATTATATGGGAGCTATATGTTATGTAGGTCCGATTGGTGGTTTTCGATACACACGTTACGCATATAGTATGTACTAAACCTGAGAAATTTCTCAATGCTAGCTTTTTAATTGCGAGAGTTATAGGCCAAAACCCGTTTATCGGAACAATTGATTGTATGGGAGCTATGCGATGTATTGGTCCGATCTTGCTGACAAATGATTAATATAATACAAAATGGAGGCTCCATACCAAATTTCATCGAGATACCTCTAAAATTGAGGGACTCGTTTGCGTTCAAACAGACAGACGGGCGGACGGAGAGACGGGAATGGCTAAATCAACTCAGCTCATCGCCCTGATCATTTCGGTATACTTAATGGTGGGTCTATCTCTTCTTCTTCTTCATGTTCATTAAAGGTACAAAAATATTTAAGTAGAGAAAAAAAGAAAAGATATTAGTTTTGTGAATTTATGTTCAAGATACACATGTTTGCACATCGAACTCCACGAGTACTTGATACTTGATACTACTTTTTTTGTTTTACAAGCTATATTTGTTAGAAACCAGCCAAACACTTACCGGTAAGTTGGGACCGGATGACCTTGTGCAATACAAGGTAGTGTAGTTTGCCCGTTAAGAACGACATGCCGAAGAGAATGTTTTTCAACGTTTATACGGGGTTGCACCATTCCTTTTGGTTCAGTTACAATAATACGTCCTGGATATGTGGATATTTGTATTTCACCTAAAATTAAACAAGTTTAAATATCTTTAGAGTTGGAGCCGAATTAGTTACCCTTGGCATAACACTAGCCTAGAATGTAAACCTTCTAACTCAATTTGCATCTTGTTAAATTGCACAGTATATTATTTACATACATGTTATAAGACTGTCGAAAAAATTTAAAAAAGGTTTAAAAATTACTTTTGCTGGCTTACAATACAGAAGGACTTACATAGGTTCGAACCACGCTACAGGCAACACGAAAAATGGTTTGAGGTTTTTCAAAACCAGTGCCATGGAAAGCTTCTCAAAAAAATGCACATGATTTGTCCTGCAGATGCAGATTGTATCAAATTGCAACCAGCACACCTCATTTCCTTTACCTCGGAGTGTTCCCACGCGATACAAACCATCTGTTTGTCTGCTCAACAGAGCCTACTCTTCTATTGCCCATCTCCCTCTGGTCCACCCCTGTTGAAGCCGCTAGATTTCTAGGAATTCCATTGGAAGAGTTCGATGACACTACTGGGTAAGGAAACTGTCTACCTAGGCAGGGCAAAGCAGCGCTACAATAACATTTCCTTTACCTCCTCTCGTACTAATTAAAATGTATAATAAAACATTTTAAAATAATTATAATTATTTATTTAAAAAAAAAGTTGAAGAAATTGTCGGGATTCGAACCACCAAGCTTCGGAGCAAAGTTCCAGAACATATTCGTTAGGCTATTAGCCCATTTTCACCGTTTTCGCCCAAATTCGAGTTTTATCAATCAGTTTTCAACAAACTCTTACTGTATACAATGTTGAGATATTAAAAATTGTTCCCCAAACCTCAATTCCAAACGAGTTACAATGATTATGGTAGTGAGGCGGGGTGCAATAGCGCCTTGTGAAATAAGCCCTTTAAGGCCTTATTACACTATTGAAAGTGAAATAAGGCCTTTATTTCAAAAAAGGCTTTATTACACTTCGAAAGAGAAATAAAGTCTTAAAGGCCTTATTGCTCTTTCATTTTTTTTAATGAAACAATAATATTCTAATTCTTTTTGTATTTTATTGAATAGTTACGCACAAATTTCACGTTAACCAAAGTGGGAAACGTGGCACGCGGAAGGGCATCACCGTGGCAGTAGCCACGGCTATGGCACACAACCGGAGTTGGAATGGCGTAGCCCAGGGTTATTTTTTGAAACGCGGCCGAAGGCCGCCTACGCGGAAAGATGTTCTGCACTTAAAAATCGTTGATCGGGCCTCCGTAACAATAATCCGAAGGGGGAAAAGCAATATTTTGTTTCTGTGAAAAGTTATTAGTGAAAAACCGAAAATTGACCAGGGTCAGATCCCCAATTCGGGGCCCCATCCACGTTTTTTATGTGCAGAACACCTTTCAGCGTAGGCGGCCTTCGGCCGCGCTTTAAAAAATAACCCTGGGCTACGCCATTCCAACTCCGGGTGTGTGCCATAGCCGTGGCTACCGCCACGGTGATGTCCTTCCGCGTGCCACGTTTCCCACTCTTCTCTCACAGGGTAATTTGTGATTACAACAACCACATGAAAAAGACAGAAAAATTGTGAACTTTAACTGCAAATATCTTGCAAAATTCTAAAAATATCGGATTTCCCCCTCCAGATTATTGTTACGGAGGTGAAGACGCGTCTATTGATACCTCTACCTAGATTTTTGGACGTGTATTAACACTTGACGTTGGATGGATGGCGCGGATGTGAGCGGACGCACGAACCGGCGGACGCGGATAGGAGTGGGGACGGACGCACAGCCGGAAATCAAATCTTAGTGATAACCCCAATCATATCAGTAGTTGGTTGTCACTTATGTTTAAAAAAAAAAATTAGGCTTTATTGCACAATGGGGTAAATTTTTATAAAGGCTTTATTTCTCTTTCGAAGTGTAATAAAGCCTTTTTTGAAATAAAGGCCTTATTTCACTTTCAATAGTGTAATAAGGCCTTAAAGGGCTTATTTCACAAGGCGCTATTGCACTCCGCCAGGTAGTGAAGGTGAGACTTAAGCGCCGTTAGAAGACATCCTGTAGCAGGTGTTGTTCAGTTTCAATCAACGACGTGATATAGCCTTATATATATCCAGAAACTTAATATATTTCTTCTTCAAGTACTGCTTCAGATCGTTCATTCCTGAATATTACCGACGATTTCCGACAGTTTAATTACTTAGAGGTCCAGCTTTTATAACCACCTGGGATTGACTGTGTCAAATGCTTCCCAGCAAACATTAAGGTTAGAGGACGATTAGAAAACGACTCGAATTCTAATTTTATTCTCTAAGGTAGATGGTTAGAGAACGATTTGTGAAACTGTCACGAATTATAGCATTCTCGACAAAAAGGGGACTTAGTTCTCGATATCGAGAAAAAGGTTAGTTATCGATTCGAATTCTAACGTGAAATTCTAATGGGATTCTAATGAGAAATTTCTAACTGAAATGAAATGAAATCCAATTGTTCTTGTTTAATTCTATTTCGATAAATTTATTGCTTTAAATATGTTTGACATGTTTAAAGCTTAAATATCTAATGGGAATAAAATTCAAAGTTTTTATACCTTAGTTTATAAATACAATACTTGGCAATACACGCATCTTCGCTATTCGAGTGTTTCTCTAATCGTTCTCTAATCGTCCTCTAGCCTAGTTCTCTAACGTGATTTTCGATTAGAGATACATAAGAGAACTACATTAGAATTCTAATGAAAAACTACAGTATTTCTCTAACTTTAGAGGCTGTGTTTGGTGGGTTGTTATAAGTAACTAGCTCTCATCCGTGGGCTTTACCTCACATTTCTATAGAAAATACGCAAGGTAAATAAAACAAATTAAATTTGTTTAGCCTTATCAAACCCTTACCTTACAGTTGTCTAGCCTAATTACCTCCAGAAATATGGGCTATGAAGAATTCCATTCGCATGGGTGGTCCCTAGTTTTCATGCAGGTTTTAGGGAATAATCTCCCATAACCCCCAACCGAATTTCAGTGGTCTAACCTAAATGCACTAAGCCCAACTAGTCACCCAACTGTCATATTTTCATATAAGCAACTGGTATTTTTACCACGACATTTCAATTGTCAGATTTCGACCAAAACATACCAGTCATCTACTAGTATATACATACTAGTTTGCGTATAGTTGAAATATACCAGTTTCATAGTAGTTCAAAATGGAATGAAATGAACTAGTAAAATTTCAGCCCAGTGGGACTAGTATCAAACTAGTTCGAAAAAGATTGAACGTTTCAATGCATTTCGTCTCATTTCTGCTGCAACCTTGTATCTTAAAAAAAACACTTAAATAGTTTGCATACTGATTGCTAATTCAAGATTCCCGATGCATTTTCACATTAGAAGGAATATTCGTATACAGTGTCGTTACGAGGTTAAAGCAGAATTGGAAGGATATTTTAAAATGTTGATTGAAAAAGGTCAATGCAACTGAAAAATGCATATAATAGCTATAAAATAAAATAAAAACTAAAAGCAAACTTTGTTTTAATAACTTCATAGTTAAAAGGATGCATATAAGGCAATTAGAGTTTGAACTTTTTCAAACTAGAACAATTTGAACATGAAAATTGTAGTTGAATGCTAGTATGGAATAGACTTCTTCTGACTAGTATGATTTCAACCAGAAAATTGTAGTTGAATACTAGTATGTTGTCTGACTAGTTTGGTGTTTCACTGCAGGGCATGTACTGACCAAAATAGTGACAATTAGGGGTCGCTATTATCAGTGTGAGACGGATATATTATGGCGAATGGATTGTATGTAGGTTTTGCGATTATTTCACGCCAAATAGATAACTTATTTAGTTTTTATTGTTGTTTTAATTGTTAAACTAATATGATTTAAAGAAAATGAATATAAAATGATGTTTGAATGATTTTAGTTAAACTGAACATTAAATCGATTTTTGATCCTCGTTTATTGTCCCGTCGCGCACGTCTCACAAAGAGTAACTAACTCCCTAGTTCTTTCTCGTGTGCCGCTTGCCGTGTGAGATATGAGAGATGGTGCAAGGGTTGCCATCCCACAACTCGGCCATCCTGCCAAGCATTCGCCTCGAATGTGTCGTTGATTACGTTTTTTGGCCACGGCTTCACATACTCTGCGCATGTTGTTGTATACTTAGAGCTTTCGCCTTCGCCGATTCGAGTAACGTCGTATGTGTTATTAGCTTTTATTTTTGTAATGCAATAAGGACCCAAAAATTTTGATTTTAGCTTGTACTAATTTACTTATTTCGAGGTCTTCCTTACTACGCATCTTCGTGCCCACTAACAACTCAAACGGTGTGCTGCCAGTGCTTCTAGTATATGTCGAATTTATTGCTGTTTGAACGCGGTCTAGGTATTTATACCGTTTCGTTGAATCTTCTACGTTGAGCTTAGATAAAATTCTGATTGTTGAGTTGAGCCTCTCCACTTGACCATTGGCTCTTGGTAAGCCTGTTGTTGCTTTGCAATGTATGATATTTTCTTGCATAGCCCACAAAATTTGGTGAAATCGTCGATTATTGCGAATATGTGTTTGTACTGCTTACTTGTGGATTCTAATAGTCCTAGAAAGTCGACGTGATAAGTATGTAACGGCTGCTCTCCTTTCCTTAACGGATGCAGTTCCCCTTCGCGTTTCCCCTGTTTGCGATTGCTTACAACACATTGTACACAGTTTGCAATAATGTTGCGAATCTGCGTTTCCAATTTGGTATAAAATATTCTTTGTTTATAATTTCTTTCGTTTTCTTGACTCCAAAGTGTCCTCTCTCTTGAGCTTGGCTGATGATTACTTTTTGCATTTCCTGAGGTATTGCCACCAATTCTACGTCGTCGATTAGTTTATACAAGATGTCTCCTTTTGGGAAATAGTTATTATATAAGGGTTTATGTTATAGCACTTCCTTTATTGTGTGAATCGTGTCATCTTGGCTTTTCGCACGATGTATTTTTGTTAAAATACCTTCGGTGTTAATGTTAAGCACAGCATGTTTCAATTGCGATCCTTATCTCTGTGGTCGTAAGCAATAATCGCCTAAGTCGACTTAAGAACGAAATGAGTTATGTATACTACCATATTCAACTAATCAAACTTTATATTTACGAGAAATCCCTATAATCCTAACTTGTTTTGTTATTTAGATATTAATAAAGTTATTATAGCTTAACTCGCTAGGTAGCTCTATCACATTTACTATACGAGCCAAAGTATACTTAAGAAAATTTTCAGATACAATATTGTATTTATTAAAATGACCTATATTAACTTAAGTTTTTTTGCACATTGCATTTTTGTAGTTTGCCACAAATAATAAAGTTGTTATAAGAGCCAACGTAACGATAAGATTTTATTGATAATTGCGTTTGTAAATTTAAATGTACTTAATTCAATATATGCCACGTAAAAAGCAAAACATTCCTTTACAATAAAAACCTTAGTCAACATAGTCATTACTATGCGATATTTCACGTTTGTAAAAATCACTTTTATTTCTTTTTTATAAATATCTCTTAAACAGAGGCAAGTTGCATTACAATTTTTAACCAAAGCATTCTGCCTACAAAGATCTTCGATGTTCGATATAATTGTTTCCATATCTCCTTTCAGAATTTTTCAAAAACGCTTCTTTATATAAAAAGCTATTTATCTCGGAAGTATACTTTTCGACTTAGGCGATTATTGCTTATGACCACAGATCTGTGCTCCACTGCATAGTGGTAGTCTTGTAAAAATAGTACCCATCTAGCTACCCTGGTACATAAGTCTTTTTTATCTAGCGCTAAATGCTTTGCAGTCTTACCTGAAATGTAACCCAAGCAAATATACTCTAAACTTCTTTAACGCTTCAATGGCTGCTAGCACTTCTAGTTCGTATCTCGAATATTATTTGATGAATTACAAATGGAAAATCAGAATAAATTTGCTTTTGTAAAAATATTTCAAGTATTTGATATAATTCACACCGCTATGACAACTTGTCTTCACCGTCATGGAGGCCGTAATAAATCGCTATATTACATAAGTTGCGGTGAGCTACACCGTCTTCTTGGTTTACACGTAATTACTTTTAATTTACATTGTTTTGACAACATTTATAACGGCACCGCTTTCGAGGAAACCAAAGCTTTATACTAGCGGACCTGTAGAACTTAGCTTTTCATAAAGATAATTTTACAGTTTATTGGTAATTATACGAAATAGAAGAATATAATTCCTTGCCTTAAGATAGTGGGATAATGGACAGGTTTTTTTTCAGTTAGCTGTGAAATTACCCGCCGTTTAGTATAAGCCGGCTTTTGTGACAGCGGCCATGAATAACTGTACTATAAATAATAAATTCAAGAAACAAAAATTTATCAAATTATTAACAGAAGATTTAACAAGCTAAATTAATTTAAAGAGGTCGAATTTCGACCTCGGGATATACTAGTAAAAATTAAGAAGTAATGGTTATGATTGAGTAAAATGAAACATAATAATTAATGGCGATGAAAAATATTTAAATCGAGATATAATTATTTTTCATGATTTAAATAATTAAAATTAAATGAAAATTAGTTCAAAAAATTTCACTCAAGTTTTAATGATTACACTGGTCAACAAAATAAGAGTTTTGGTTTTGTGCAGCTCTACTTGTAACCAAATTTCGCAGTATTCAGTACCCTGATAAAAACTGCATAATTACTTTTTTAATGCTACATACAGTTTTCTAGATAGGGCCAAGCGCCCCATTTTAAAAGGTTAAGTCATGTATGGCCCCTTAACTTTGTTTCTGCTTATTCTATCAACACAGTTTTGATGTCGTTTAAAAGAGTACAGAGAAATTGTTAAAAAATTTATATTGCAGAGAAATTGCAAAAAGTTGATTGATTGAAAATTTTTGATTTCTTTAAAAAGACTGCATTTTGCCGCTTTTATCAGTATACAAGTTGTTAATATATATTCATAAAGGTTTTGCTAAATTTTTTCATTTTTAATCAATGTTTTCTCGAATAATTTGTTAAGCAGTCCATATGTAAAGTTATTTCAAAAATTTCAAAACAATATCCTGAGAATTCTGTTTTCAAAGACACATAACTTTTAAATATCCGCGTAGATCTTTCTAATAACTATATTCTATTTTAGTAAATTTTTCTGTGAAAAAAAAGTCTTTTGTCATTTATTTTATTACACTGGTCAACAGGTTAAGGCATGTATTGCCCCATAACTTTATTTCTGTTAATTCTATCAACAAAGTTTTGATGTCGTTGAAAAGAGTACAGAGAAATTGTAAAAAAATTTACTTTGCAGAGAAATTGCAAAAAAGTTAGTTTTTCATATCATTTTTGCAATTTCTCTGACGTTTATAAAGATATATTAACAACTTATCGACTATACGATAACAAATATGGTGGTATATTTGGAATTGTTATGCAATGTTTACACCATTGTGATTTTTTCTGTCAATATAATGATGAATAATAATTTTTTTCCGTCCCTGAAAAAAGTAATAAAGGACGATTCGAGCAAAGGCATTCTGAGTAATGTAATATGAATGAATATAGGAATCTGTTTTACATAGTATTTATTATATTAACATGGTTAACAGCATAGATCAATAGATTTCAGACTCTTGGTTTCGAAAGAGCGCTGTCAAAATGCACATTTTTTATAACATTTGCCATTGGTACCACTCCGTGAAAGTGGAATAAAACTCAGTATGGGTATTTTTATCATATGTTTGGGAATTTTAACGGTTTTGATTTAATTAGACTTTTGTAGGGCTAAACAAACATTTAATGTATCTGCAGACAAATATGACGAATATGTCATTTTGATCGAACCCATGATTAGGTTATCATAGGATAAAGTTTATCATAGTCGGACATTGAGTAAACGGCACTAACCTTGAAAGAGTTTAACTGTGTTTTTTTTTTTTGTCAAATGAATCTTTGATTTTGGAAAAGGTTCTATGTAAGTCGCAACATGTATATAAATCGGCGAAAACTATTCTTTTTTATTTTTTTAAGAGCGGTAACTTATTATCCCTCAAAATTGAGGAAAATTCAAATTTAACCCTTTTGGTACGGAAAGCTGCTAGCAGAAATACAAATTATTTTATATGTTTAACAGTTGCAATAGAGAAAATAAAAGTCTTTTGTCACATCAGTAGCGCTATTCGGTAACTTTTTTAACGCCAAGTGTTAGCGTTTACATAGCTTAACACCATTTTTAACACTTTTTACTGTGGTTTGTTAAATCGAATTAATTTCGTGGTGCAAAAAATTATAGAAAATAAGTTCTCCGAAAACCTGTAACCGAACTCGCGACGCGCTCGTTGTAGTCCGAACGCTTATCACCTGCGCTACTGCGACATGAACGGCGGCGCTGTCAAATGCTGTACTTAAGATGAGTGCAGTTTTCCCCTCCATTTGAACTGATAACAGTTGACACTAAAAAGTGTTAAGGAAAGTTACAGAATCGCACTTTCGTTAAGAGCAACCGCCAAAATTCGGCGCCAAGCTTAACGCTCGGCGAGGTGTTAAATGTTATAGAATCGCTCTACAGATGTTGTGTCAAAGTACAGTCAGTGTTCTTGTAGGGATTTGTACCAGTTAATTTCTTCATAGAAAACACAACTGACCATAATTGGTGTTAATTAGTGTGTGCGAATTTTGCTGCTTTGGTGTTGCTAATTAAAATATTTGCAAAAATTAGTCGAAAGAGTAAATTAGACAACTTATTAACCTTGTGTAAGCAGTCGAATTAAAATAAAATATTAGTACAAACCAAGTTATAATTTAAAAAGGAAGAGTACGTGTGTTTGTGTTACATAATACGTAGTTTATAGTAAAATTACACAATTACAGTTAAAGAAAATGTTGAACGAGGACGTGTTTGAGGCAAAGAAAATTTCAATTACCAGTGATGCTGATAAGTATGTATTAGTGTCCGACCGAATTTTTGGTCAAGCTTCGGTATTCGGCCTATTCGGCTTCGGCCTTCTGCAAAACGCCGAATAATAGGTCTGTTCAATAGCAAAAAAATTTTATCGGAATTAACTAATTTTTCATTTTTTATAAGGGAAGTGACAGAAAATCGTAACTTCCAGTAACATATCTACATATAAATAGTAGGCATGGGACTATTCGAATAAATAAAACTTTTATTCGGCTGGTACAAAAAATTCGAATAGTATTTATTCGAATTTTTTATTCGTTTATTCGAATATTATTCGTTTATTCGAATAGTACTATTCGAATATTTTTGTTAATAGATTTTTAAAACGATATTCGCTGTTTTCTTTGCTTGCACCTATGAGCGTGCATTTATGTTTTGTATGTATGTATGTGTGTTTGCGTGTACAAATGTGTGCCCAAGCAGTAACAATATTTCTTTCATTATTCGAATAGTGGTAACGAATAGTTGTATTTATTCGGTTAATGGTGGTTGAATAGTTTTTGGCTTCTTATCTTAATAATTAAATAGCTATTTGTACAGTGTTGTGGGAATAATAAAATACAATTATTGCTAATAAATCGCTATATTACATAAGTTGCGGTGAGCTACACCGTCTTCTTGGTTTACACGTAATTACTTTTAATTTACATTGTTTTGACAACATTTATAACGGCACCGCTTTCGAGGAAACCAAAGCTTTATACTAGCGGACCTGTAGAACTTAGCTTTTCATAAAGATAATTTTACAGTTTATTGGTAATTATACGAAATAGAAGAATATAATTCCTTGCCTTAAGATAGTGGGATAATGGACAGGTTTTTTTTCAGTTAGCTGTGAAATTACCCGCCGTTTAGTATAAGCCGGCTTTTGTGACAGCGGCCATGAATAACTGTACTATAAATAATAAATTCAAGAAACAAAAATTTATCAAATTATTAACAGAAGATTTAACAAGCTAAATTAATTTAAAGAGGTCGAATTTCGACCTCGGGATATACTAGTAAAAATTAAGAAGTAATGGTTATGATTGAGTAAAATGAAACATAATAATTAATGGCGATGAAAAATATTTAAATCGAGATATAATTATTTTTCATGATTTAAATAATTAAAATTAAATGAAAATTAGTTCAAAAAATTTCACTCAAGTTTTAATGATTACACTGGTCAACAAAATAAGAGTTTTGGTTTTGTGCAGCTCTACTTGTAACCAAATTTCGCAGTATTCGGTACCCTGATAAAAACTGCATAATTACTTTTTTAATGCTACATACAGTTTTCTAGATAGGGCCAAGCGCCCCATTTTAAAAGGTTAAGTCATGTATGGCCCCTTAACTTTGTTTCTGCTTATTCTATCAACACAGTTTTGATGTCGTTTAAAAGAGTACAGAGAAATTGTTAAAAAATTTATATTGCAGAGAAATTGCAAAAAGTTGATTGATTGAAAATTTTTGATTTCTTTAAAAAGACTGCATTTTGCCGCTTTTATCAGTATACAAGTTGTTAATATATATTCATAAAGGTTTTGCTAAATTTTTTCATTTTTAATCAATGTTTTCTCGAATAATTTGTTAAGCAGTCCATATGTAAAGTTATTTCAAAAATTTCAAAACAATATCCTGAGAATTCTGTTTTCAAAGACACATAACTTTTAAATATCCGCGTAGATCTTTCTAATAACTATATTCTATTTTAGTAAATTTTTCTGTGAAAAAAAAGTCTTTTGTCATTTATTTTATTACACTGGTCAACAGGTTAAGGCATGTATTGCCCCATAACTTTATTTCTGTTAATTCTATCAACAAAGTTTTGATGTCGTTGAAAAGAGTACAGAGAAATTGTAAAAAAATTTACTTTGCAGAGAAATTGCAAAAAAGTTAGTTTTTCATATCATTTTTGCAATTTCTCTGACGTTTATAAAGATATATTAACAACTTATCGACTATACGATAACAAATATGGTGGTATATTTGGAATTGTTATGCAATGTTTACACCATTGTGATTTTTTCTGTCAATATAATGATGAATAATAATTTTTTTCCGTCCCTGAAAAAAGTAATAAAGGACGATTCGAGCAAAGGCATTCTGAGTAATGTAATATGAATGAATATAGGAATCTGTTTTACATAGTATTTATTATATTAACATGGTTAACAGCATAGATCAATAGATTTCAGACTCTTGGTTTCGAAAGAGCGCTGTCAAAATGCACATTTTTTATAACATTTGCCATTGGTACCACTCCGTGAAAGTGGAATAAAACTCAGTATGGGTATTTTTATCATATGTTTGGGAATTTTAACGGTTTTGATTTAATTAGACTTTTGTAGGGCTAAACAAACATTTAATGTATCTGCAGACAAATATGACGAATATGTCATTTTGATCGAACCCATGATTAGGTTATCATAGGATAAAGTTTATCATAGTCGGACATTGAGTAAACGGCACTAACCTTGAAAGAGTTTAACTGTGTTTTTTTTTTTTGTCAAATGAATCTTTGATTTTGGAAAAGGTTCTATGTAAGTCGCAACATGTATATAAATCGGCGAAAACTATTCTTTTTTATTTTTTTAAGAGCGGTAACTTATTATCCCTCAAAATTGAGGAAAATTCAAATTTAACCCTTTTGGTACGGAAAGCTGCTAGCAGAAATACAAATTATTTTATATGTTTAACAGTTGCAATAGAGAAAATAAAAGTCTTTTGTCACATCAGTAGCGCTATTCGGTAACTTTTTTAACGCCAAGTGTTAGCGTTTACATAGCTTAACACCATTTTTAACACTTTTTACTGTGGTTTGTTAAATCGAATTAATTTCGTGGTGCAAAAAATTATAGAAAATAAGTTCTCCGAAAACCTGTAACCGAACTCGCGACGCGCTCGTTGTAGTCCGAACGCTTATCACCTGCGCTACTGCGACATGAACGGCGGCGCTGTCAAATGCTGTACTTAAGATGAGTGCAGTTTTCCCCTCCATTTGAACTGATAACAGTTGACACTAAAAAGTGTTAAGGAAAGTTACAGAATCGCACTTTCGTTAAGAGCAACCGCCAAAATTCGGCGCCAAGCTTAACGCTCGGCGAGGTGTTAAATGTTATAGAATCGCTCTACAGATGTTGTGTCAAAGTACAGTCAGTGTTCTTGTAGGGATTTGTACCAGTTAATTTCTTCATAGAAAACACAACTGACCATAATTGGTGTTAATTAGTGTGTGCGAATTTTGCTGCTTTGGTGTTGCTAATTAAAATATTTGCAAAAATTAGTCGAAAGAGTAAATTAGACAACTTATTAACCTTGTGTAAGCAGTCGAATTAAAATAAAATATTAGTACAAACCAAGTTATAATTTAAAAAGGAAGAGTACGTGTGTTTGTGTTACATAATACGTAGTTTATAGTAAAATTACACAATTACAGTTAAAGAAAATGTTGAACGAGGACGTGTTTGAGGCAAAGAAAATTTCAATTACCAGTGATGCTGATAAGTATGTATTAGTGTCCGACCGAATTTTTGGTCAAGCTTCGGTATTCGGCCTATTCGGCTTCGGCCTTCTGCAAAACGCCGAATAATAGGTCTGTTCAATAGCAAAAAAATTTTATCGGAATTAACTAATTTTTCATTTTTTATAAGGGAAGTGACAGAAAATCGTAACTTCCAGTAACATATCTACATATAAATAGTAGGCATGGGACTATTCGAATAAATAAAACTTTTATTCGGCTGGTACAAAAAATTCGAATAGTATTTATTCGAATTTTTTATTCGTTTATTCGAATATTATTCGTTTATTCGAATAGTACTATTCGAATATTTTTGTTAATAGATTTTTAAAACGATATTCGCTGTTTTCTTTGCTTGCACCTATGAGCGTGCATTTATGTTTTGTATGTATGTATGTGTGTTTGCGTGTACAAATGTGTGCCCAAGCAGTAACAATATTTCTTTCATTATTCGAATAGTGGTAACGAATAGTTGTATTTATTCGGTTAATGGTGGTTGAATAGTTTTTGGCTTCTTATCTTAATAATTAAATAGCTATTTGTACAGTGTTGTGGGAATAATAAAATACAATTATTGGTAATAATTGAAGCTGTAAATAGACATTTACTATAAAGTTACTATACATAAATATGTATTTGTACATTTATATGTTTATGCAGTTACATTTGCTTGGTAGGTATTGGGCTAGGGCTTCAAGCAACAGATGCCAGGGCCAAAATTCATTATGTATACTGTTTATTATGGTAAGAAAAGGACGGGTTTGTGCTGATTTTTCATGTTCACTTGTGCAAATAGTTTAATTTCGTTAAGCAACTAATACTATCCACCTGTTTCCTATATTTTGTTAAATACTCATATATCTACATACATATATCCACTTGCATATGCACGTAAGTAGCTATGGTCATAGAAATTTGCGAGCTCTTTGCATTGAATGGACTGGTTAAGGAGGATCATTAGTAGGTAGATTTTTTATTGAACAACTGAAGAATTGCATAAAGCGCTACTATTTGTTTTAAATTTGGATCTCTAAGCTCGTTAACTAAATGAACACAAAGGACCTACTTGCATGAGCGATTCTTCTTTATATAAAAAGCTATTTATCTCGGAAGTATACTTTTCGACTTAGGCGATTATTGCTTATGACCACAGATCTGTGCTCCACTGCATAGTGGTAGTCTTGTAAAAATAGTACCCATCTAGCTACCCTGGTACATAAGTCTTTTTTATCTAGCGCTAAATGCTTTGCAGTCTTACCTGAAATGTAACCCAAGCAAATATACTCTAAACTTCTTTAACGCTTCAATGGCTGCTAGCACTTCTAGTTCGTATCTCGAATATTATTTGATGAATTACAAATGGAAAATCAGAATAAATTTGCTTTTGTAAAAATATTTCAAGTATTTGATATAATTCACACCGCTATGACAACTTGTCTTCACCGTCATGGAGGCCGTAATAAATCGCTATATTACATAAGTTGCGGTGAGCTACACCGTCTTCTTGGTTTACACGTAATTACTTTTAATTTACATTGTTTTGACAACATTTATAACGGCACCGCTTTCGAGGAAACCAAAGCTTTATACTAGCGGACCTGTAGAACTTAGCTTTTCATAAAGATAATTTTACAGTTTATTGGTAATTATACGAAATAGAAGAATATAATTCCTTGCCTTAAGATAGTGGGATAATGGACAGGTTTTTTTTCAGTTAGCTGTGAAATTACCCGCCGTTTAGTATAAGCCGGCTTTTGTGACAGCGGCCATGAATAACTGTACTATAAATAATAAATTCAAGAAACAAAAATTTATCAAATTATTAACAGAAGATTTAACAAGCTAAATTAATTTAAAGAGGTCGAATTTCGACCTCGGGATATACTAGTAAAAATTAAGAAGTAATGGTTATGATTGAGTAAAATGAAACATAATAATTAATGGCGATGAAAAATATTTAAATCGAGATATAATTATTTTTCATGATTTAAATAATTAAAATTAAATGAAAATTAGTTCAAAAAATTTCACTCAAGTTTTAATGATTACACTGGTCAACAAAATAAGAGTTTTGGTTTTGTGCAGCTCTACTTGTAACCAAATTTCGCAGTATTCGGTACCCTGATAAAAACTGCATAATTACTTTTTTAATGCTACATACAGTTTTCTAGATAGGGCCAAGCGCCCCATTTTAAAAGGTTAAGTCATGTATGGCCCCTTAACTTTGTTTCTGCTTATTCTATCAACACAGTTTTGATGTCGTTTAAAAGAGTACAGAGAAATTGTTAAAAAATTTATATTGCAGAGAAATTGCAAAAAGTTGATTGATTGAAAATTTTTGATTTCTTTAAAAAGACTGCATTTTGCCGCTTTTATCAGTATACAAGTTGTTAATATATATTCATAAAGGTTTTGCTAAATTTTTTCATTTTTAATCAATGTTTTCTCGAATAATTTGTTAAGCAGTCCATATGTAAAGTTATTTCAAAAATTTCAAAACAATATCCTGAGAATTCTGTTTTCAAAGACACATAACTTTTAAATATCCGCGTAGATCTTTCTAATAACTATATTCTATTTTAGTAAATTTTTCTGTGAAAAAAAAGTCTTTTGTCATTTATTTTATTACACTGGTCAACAGGTTAAGGCATGTATTGCCCCATAACTTTATTTCTGTTAATTCTATCAACAAAGTTTTGATGTCGTTGAAAAGAGTACAGAGAAATTGTAAAAAAATTTACTTTGCAGAGAAATTGCAAAAAAGTTAGTTTTTCATATCATTTTTGCAATTTCTCTGACGTTTATAAAGATATATTAACAACTTATCGACTATACGATAACAAATATGGTGGTATATTTGGAATTGTTATGCAATGTTTACACCATTGTGATTTTTTCTGTCAATATAATGATGAATAATAATTTTTTTCCGTCCCTGAAAAAAGTAATAAAGGACGATTCGAGCAAAGGCATTCTGAGTAATGTAATATGAATGAATATAGGAATCTGTTTTACATAGTATTTATTATATTAACATGGTTAACAGCATAGATCAATAGATTTCAGACTCTTGGTTTCGAAAGAGCGCTGTCAAAATGCACATTTTTTATAACATTTGCCATTGGTACCACTCCGTGAAAGTGGAATAAAACTCAGTATGGGTATTTTTATCATATGTTTGGGAATTTTAACGGTTTTGATTTAATTAGACTTTTGTAGGGCTAAACAAACATTTAATGTATCTGCAGACAAATATGACGAATATGTCATTTTGATCGAACCCATGATTAGGTTATCATAGGATAAAGTTTATCATAGTCGGACATTGAGTAAACGGCACTAACCTTGAAAGAGTTTAACTGTGTTTTTTTTTTTTGTCAAATGAATCTTTGATTTTGGAAAAGGTTCTATGTAAGTCGCAACATGTATATAAATCGGCGAAAACTATTCTTTTTTATTTTTTTAAGAGCGGTAACTTATTATCCCTCAAAATTGAGGAAAATTCAAATTTAACCCTTTTGGTACGGAAAGCTGCTAGCAGAAATACAAATTATTTTATATGTTTAACAGTTGCAATAGAGAAAATAAAAGTCTTTTGTCACATCAGTAGCGCTATTCGGTAACTTTTTTAACGCCAAGTGTTAGCGTTTACATAGCTTAACACCATTTTTAACACTTTTTACTGTGGTTTGTTAAATCGAATTAATTTCGTGGTGCAAAAAATTATAGAAAATAAGTTCTCCGAAAACCTGTAACCGAACTCGCGACGCGCTCGTTGTAGTCCGAACGCTTATCACCTGCGCTACTGCGACATGAACGGCGGCGCTGTCAAATGCTGTACTTAAGATGAGTGCAGTTTTCCCCTCCATTTGAACTGATAACAGTTGACACTAAAAAGTGTTAAGGAAAGTTACAGAATCGCACTTTCGTTAAGAGCAACCGCCAAAATTCGGCGCCAAGCTTAACGCTCGGCGAGGTGTTAAATGTTATAGAATCGCTCTACAGATGTTGTGTCAAAGTACAGTCAGTGTTCTTGTAGGGATTTGTACCAGTTAATTTCTTCATAGAAAACACAACTGACCATAATTGGTGTTAATTAGTGTGTGCGAATTTTGCTGCTTTGGTGTTGCTAATTAAAATATTTGCAAAAATTAGTCGAAAGAGTAAATTAGACAACTTATTAACCTTGTGTAAGCAGTCGAATTAAAATAAAATATTAGTACAAACCAAGTTATAATTTAAAAAGGAAGAGTACGTGTGTTTGTGTTACATAATACGTAGTTTATAGTAAAATTACACAATTACAGTTAAAGAAAATGTTGAACGAGGACGTGTTTGAGGCAAAGAAAATTTCAATTACCAGTGATGCTGATAAGTATGTATTAGTGTCCGACCGAATTTTTGGTCAAGCTTCGGTATTCGGCCTATTCGGCTTCGGCCTTCTGCAAAACGCCGAATAATAGGTCTGTTCAATAGCAAAAAAATTTTATCGGAATTAACTAATTTTTCATTTTTTATAAGGGAAGTGACAGAAAATCGTAACTTCCAGTAACATATCTACATATAAATAGTAGGCATGGGACTATTCGAATAAATAAAACTTTTATTCGGCTGGTACAAAAAATTCGAATAGTATTTATTCGAATTTTTTATTCGTTTATTCGAATATTATTCGTTTATTCGAATAGTACTATTCGAATATTTTTGTTAATAGATTTTTAAAACGATATTCGCTGTTTTCTTTGCTTGCACCTATGAGCGTGCATTTATGTTTTGTATGTATGTATGTGTGTTTGCGTGTACAAATGTGTGCCCAAGCAGTAACAATATTTCTTTCATTATTCGAATAGTGGTAACGAATAGTTGTATTTATTCGGTTAATGGTGGTTGAATAGTTTTTGGCTTCTTATCTTAATAATTAAATAGCTATTTGTACAGTGTTGTGGGAATAATAAAATACAATTATTGGTAATAATTGAAGCTGTAAATAGACATTTACTATAAAGTTACTATACATAAATATGTATTTGTACATTTATATGTTTATGCAGTTACATTTGCTTGGTAGGTATTGTGCTAGGGCTTCAAGCAACAGATGCCAGGGCCAAAATTCATTATGTATACTGTTTATTATGGTAAGAAAAGGACGGGTTTGTGCTGATTTTTCATGTTCACTTGTGCAAATAGTTTAATTTCGTTAAGCAACTAATACTATCCACCTGTTTCCTATATTTTGTTAAATACTCATATATCTACATACATATATCCACTTGCATATGCACGTAAGTAGCTATGGTCATAGAAATTTGCGAGCTCTTTGCATTGAATGGACTGGTTAAGGAGGATCATTAGTAGGTAGATTTTTTATTGAACAACTGAAGAATTGCATAAAGCGCTACTATTTGTTTTAAATTTGGATCTCTAAGCTCGTTAACTAAATGAACACAAAGGACCTACTTGCATGAGCGATTCTTCTTTATATAAAAAGCTATTTATCTCGGAAGTATACTTTTCGACTTAGGCGATTATTGCTTATGACCACAGATCTGTGCTCCACTGCATAGTGGTAGTCTTGTAAAAATAGTACCCATCTAGCTACCCTGGTACATAAGTCTTTTTTATCTAGCGCTAAATGCTTTGCAGTCTTACCTGAAATGTAACCCAAGCAAATATACTCTAAACTTCTTTAACGCTTCAATGGCTGCTAGCACTTCTAGTTCGTATCTCGAATATTATTTGATGAATTACAAATGGAAAATCAGAATAAATTTGCTTTTGTAAAAATATTTCAAGTATTTGATATAATTCACACCGCTATGACAACTTGTCTTCACCGTCATGGAGGCCGTAATAAATCGCTATATTACATAAGTTGCGGTGAGCTACACCGTCTTCTTGGTTTACACGTAATTACTTTTAATTTACATTGTTTTGACAACATTTATAACGGCACCGCTTTCGAGGAAACCAAAGCTTTATACTAGCGGACCTGTAGAACTTAGCTTTTCATAAAGATAATTTTACAGTTTATTGGTAATTATACGAAATAGAAGAATATAATTCCTTGCCTTAAGATAGTGGGATAATGGACAGGTTTTTTTTCAGTTAGCTGTGAAATTACCCGCCGTTTAGTATAAGCCGGCTTTTGTGACAGCGGCCATGAATAACTGTACTATAAATAATAAATTCAAGAAACAAAAATTTATCAAATTATTAACAGAAGATTTAACAAGCTAAATTAATTTAAAGAGGTCGAATTTCGACCTCGGGATATACTAGTAAAAATTAAGAAGTAATGGTTATGATTGAGTAAAATGAAACATAATAATTAATGGCGATGAAAAATATTTAAATCGAGATATAATTATTTTTCATGATTTAAATAATTAAAATTAAATGAAAATTAGTTCAAAAAATTTCACTCAAGTTTTAATGATTACACTGGTCAACAAAATAAGAGTTTTGGTTTTGTGCAGCTCTACTTGTAACCAAATTTCGCAGTATTCGGTACCCTGATAAAAACTGCATAATTACTTTTTTAATGCTACATACAGTTTTCTAGATAGGGCCAAGCGCCCCATTTTAAAAGGTTAAGTCATGTATGGCCCCTTAACTTTGTTTCTGCTTATTCTATCAACACAGTTTTGATGTCGTTTAAAAGAGTACAGAGAAATTGTTAAAAAATTTATATTGCAGAGAAATTGCAAAAAGTTGATTGATTGAAAATTTTTGATTTCTTTAAAAAGACTGCATTTTGCCGCTTTTATCAGTATACAAGTTGTTAATATATATTCATAAAGGTTTTGCTAAATTTTTTCATTTTTAATCAATGTTTTCTCGAATAATTTGTTAAGCAGTCCATATGTAAAGTTATTTCAAAAATTTCAAAACAATATCCTGAGAATTCTGTTTTCAAAGACACATAACTTTTAAATATCCGCGTAGATCTTTCTAATAACTATATTCTATTTTAGTAAATTTTTCTGTGAAAAAAAAGTCTTTTGTCATTTATTTTATTACACTGGTCAACAGGTTAAGGCATGTATTGCCCCATAACTTTATTTCTGTTAATTCTATCAACAAAGTTTTGATGTCGTTGAAAAGAGTACAGAGAAATTGTAAAAAAATTTACTTTGCAGAGAAATTGCAAAAAAGTTAGTTTTTCATATCATTTTTGCAATTTCTCTGACGTTTATAAAGATATATTAACAACTTATCGACTATACGATAACAAATATGGTGGTATATTTGGAATTGTTATGCAATGTTTACACCATTGTGATTTTTTCTGTCAATATAATGATGAATAATAATTTTTTTCCGTCCCTGAAAAAAGTAATAAAGGACGATTCGAGCAAAGGCATTCTGAGTAATGTAATATGAATGAATATAGGAATCTGTTTTACATAGTATTTATTATATTAACATGGTTAACAGCATAGATCAATAGATTTCAGACTCTTGGTTTCGAAAGAGCGCTGTCAAAATGCACATTTTTTATAACATTTGCCATTGGTACCACTCCGTGAAAGTGGAATAAAACTCAGTATGGGTATTTTTATCATATGTTTGGGAATTTTAACGGTTTTGATTTAATTAGACTTTTGTAGGGCTAAACAAACATTTAATGTATCTGCAGACAAATATGACGAATATGTCATTTTGATCGAACCCATGATTAGGTTATCATAGGATAAAGTTTATCATAGTCGGACATTGAGTAAACGGCACTAACCTTGAAAGAGTTTAACTGTGTTTTTTTTTTTTGTCAAATGAATCTTTGATTTTGGAAAAGGTTCTATGTAAGTCGCAACATGTATATAAATCGGCGAAAACTATTCTTTTTTATTTTTTTAAGAGCGGTAACTTATTATCCCTCAAAATTGAGGAAAATTCAAATTTAACCCTTTTGGTACGGAAAGCTGCTAGCAGAAATACAAATTATTTTATATGTTTAACAGTTGCAATAGAGAAAATAAAAGTCTTTTGTCACATCAGTAGCGCTATTCGGTAACTTTTTTAACGCCAAGTGTTAGCGTTTACATAGCTTAACACCATTTTTAACACTTTTTACTGTGGTTTGTTAAATCGAATTAATTTCGTGGTGCAAAAAATTATAGAAAATAAGTTCTCCGAAAACCTGTAACCGAACTCGCGACGCGCTCGTTGTAGTCCGAACGCTTATCACCTGCGCTACTGCGACATGAACGGCGGCGCTGTCAAATGCTGTACTTAAGATGAGTGCAGTTTTCCCCTCCATTTGAACTGATAACAGTTGACACTAAAAAGTGTTAAGGAAAGTTACAGAATCGCACTTTCGTTAAGAGCAACCGCCAAAATTCGGCGCCAAGCTTAACGCTCGGCGAGGTGTTAAATGTTATAGAATCGCTCTACAGATGTTGTGTCAAAGTACAGTCAGTGTTCTTGTAGGGATTTGTACCAGTTAATTTCTTCATAGAAAACACAACTGACCATAATTGGTGTTAATTAGTGTGTGCGAATTTTGCTGCTTTGGTGTTGCTAATTAAAATATTTGCAAAAATTAGTCGAAAGAGTAAATTAGACAACTTATTAACCTTGTGTAAGCAGTCGAATTAAAATAAAATATTAGTACAAACCAAGTTATAATTTAAAAAGGAAGAGTACGTGTGTTTGTGTTACATAATACGTAGTTTATAGTAAAATTACACAATTACAGTTAAAGAAAATGTTGAACGAGGACGTGTTTGAGGCAAAGAAAATTTCAATTACCAGTGATGCTGATAAGTATGTATTAGTGTCCGACCGAATTTTTGGTCAAGCTTCGGTATTCGGCCTATTCGGCTTCGGCCTTCTGCAAAACGCCGAATAATAGGTCTGTTCAATAGCAAAAAAATTTTATCGGAATTAACTAATTTTTCATTTTTTATAAGGGAAGTGACAGAAAATCGTAACTTCCAGTAACATATCTACATATAAATAGTAGGCATGGGACTATTCGAATAAATAAAACTTGTATTCGGCTGGTACAAAAAATTCGAATAGTATTTATTCGAATTTTTTATTCGTTTATTCGAATATTATTCGTTTATTCGAATAGTACTATTCGAATATTTTTGTTAATAGATTTTTAAAACGATATTCGCTGTTTTCTTTGCTTGCACCTATGAGCGTGCATTTATGTTTTGTATGTATGTATGTGTGTTTGCGTGTACAAATGTGTGCCCAAGCAGTAACAATATTTCTTTCATTATTCGAATAGTGGTAACGAATAGTTGTATTTATTCGGTTAATGGTGGTTGAATAGTTTTTGGCTTCTTATCTTAATAATTAAATAGCTATTTGTACAGTGTTGTGGGAATAATAAAATACAATTATTGGTAATAATTGAAGCTGTAAATAGACATTTACTATAAAGTTACTATACATAAATATGTATTTGTACATTTATATGTTTATGCAGTTACATTTGCTTGGTAGGTATTGTGCTAGGGCTTCAAGCAACAGATGCCAGGGCCAAAATTCATTATGTATACTGTTTATTATGGTAAGAAAAGGACGGGTTTGTGCTGATTTTTCATGTTCACTTGTGCAAATAGTTTAATTTCGTTAAGCAACTAATACTATCCACCTGTTTCCTATATTTTGTTAAATACTCATATATCTACATACATATATCCACTTGCATATGCACGTAAGTAGCTATGGTCATAGAAATTTGCGAGCTCTTTGCATTGAATGGACTGGTTAAGGAGGATCATTAGTAGGTAGATTTTTTATTGAACAACTGAAGAATTGCATAAAGCGCTACTATTTGTTTTAAATTTGGATCTCTAAGCTCGTTAACTAAATGAACACAAAGGACCTACTTGCATGAGCGATTGCGAATTAATATATTTCAAACAATGACTAGGTATTCTAAATACGTTTGAAAAAATTAAATTTTGCGCATACTACTACTACACCCTCAAGAAGCAAATTAAAACCCTATCTTGTATCAGCTTTGATGTTTTTGCACCACTATTGGGGCAAATAATTCAAAACAAATAGTGTGGTTTGTTCTAGAATAAGAGCAATAAATATCCGAAATTTAATTAGCAAAAAAAAACAAATCTTTGTTCTTATTAAAGGGACTTCCGTTAAACACATTTTGAACAAGTGCATAAATTTTCCATCTAAACACATATTATGCGCAAACTTGAAATATATGAATTCGCAATCCCTCATACAAGTAGGTCCTTTGTGTTCATTTAGTTAACGAGTTTAGACACCCAAATTTAAAACAAATAGTCGCGCTTTATGTAATTCTTCAGTTGTTCAATAAAAAATCTACTTACTAATGATCATCCTTAACCAGCCAATTCAATACAAAGAGTTCTCAAAATTTCCATGACCATACTTACATACTTACATACATATGTATGTAAGTACATCTATATGAGTATTTAAGGAAGCAGGTAGCATTATTTTGTGTATGTTACTTACTTTACGAAAATTAAATTATTTACACATGTGAACATGAAAAATCAGCACAAGCCCGTCCTTTTGTTATCATAATAAACAGTACACATAATGAATTTCGGCCCTGGCATCTCTTGCTTGAAGCCCTAGCACAAAACTTACCAAGCAAATGTAACTGCAATAAACATATTATGTATAGTAACTTTATAGTAAATGCCTATTTACATCTTCAATTATTACAAATAATTGTATTTTATTATTCCCACAACACTGTACAAATATCTATTTAATTATTAATATAATAAGCCAAAAACTATTCAACCACCATTAACCGAATAAATACAACTATTCGTTACCACTATTCGAATAATGAAAGAAATATTGTTACTGCTTGGGCACACATTTGTACACGCAAACGTACATACATACATACAAAACATACAAAACATAAATGCACGCTCATAGGTACAAGCAAAGAAAACAGCGAATATCGTTTTAAAAATCTATTAACAAAAATAATCGAATAGTACTATTCGAATAAACGAATAATAATATTCGAATAAACGAAAAAAAATTCGAATAAATACTATTCGAATTTTTTGCAACGAATATTTTTATTCGTTTATTCGAATAGTGTTTATTCGAATATTATTCGAAAAAAATCCCACTCCTAATAAATAGGCTAACAGTCTCCCCATAGTAGCTTTCGCAACCCAACTTCATATAGTATTTACACATAGATCCCTATAAAAGTTATATTGTCATCTTGGTATGGACTATTTCTGCTGTCTCGCGAAAATTTTTTTTGAAAATTATGCTTTGTTTATTTGTTATTAAACAAAAAAGAAGTCTACAAATTCTCCAGAACTCTCCAGCTATTACGTAATCTCCAACAGCACAACATTCATAAAAGCTTTCACAAAAAGCCAAAGCTGTTAACTACAGTATCTGACTGTTTCATTGTACATTCAGCAGTTGCGTGGGGGGTAAGCGTGCCGGCTATGATGCGTGCGTTTGCAGGTTCAAACACGGGTGCAGTGCAGGTTGTTGTTTTTTTTTTACTAACTTGAATTTGCCTTGAAACATACATATAACATATGAAAACCTTTTATCATAATATATATTGTTTTTAAAGCTATTGCATAGATTTTATCGCGGGCTTGGCACCTACATAAAAAAAAACAGAACGGATAAAAGGTTCGGAAAGGTATTAGCAACAGGCCGAATACATAAAATTGGACCTATTTATGCGAATATTGGTTGTTGTCTTTGTTTATCTTCACTACTGCGCTGTAGATGGCACGGGAAACGGCAAAAGACCTGCACGCTAGATAGTGCACACCAACACACACTGTGGCAGCTCTACATGTCACCTATCGGACAACAGCACAGACTAGCATGCGAACAACCACAACACATATTTTGACATTTCATTTCATCTTGATTTTATACCATTCTTATTCATATTCTTTAAGCGACCACACGTGTCAAGTATTTTGTATTTTAATTTAATTATCTTTGTAAGTTTTTGAAAGGTGTAAATAAATGGATTATATTACACACCAAAGTGGTGACCCCGATCTTCCACAAGGATATATTGAGAATTCGTAATTGCAAGTCGTTTGGCAACTTTCTTGTACATCGCAAAAAATTCCACAAACCAAGTTGCATAGAAGCACATACATACATATATTTTTATATGTATACATACAATTTCACAAGAATTCGACCAATTTTCAAGAAACGAATACAAACACATACAGCACGAAAAGAATATTTCGACCATTCTAGATTCGGCCGATACAATTTGCTTAGTAATACAAATAAAGATTCAAGCGAAGATGATTTATTTCACGACAGTGGGACAATGGAATTGAACGAAGACGTAAAGCAGCAATTCGAGGCGGTTCAAGCAAAAATAAATTTACTGCAAAACAATTATGCACCGCTGACGTCACGAGTAAATGGGCAACGTAGGAACGTACCAACGTTCAATAAACAGAATCCACAGCTATGGTTCGCACAACTTGAACGATTATTCAATTTAAGCGAAATCACATCGGACGGCGATAAGTTTGACTGGGTGACTATACACCTTGAACATGAAATTTTGCTAGCGGTAGAAGATCTTGTAACTCAGACTCCAGCTGACAACAAATATAGCACTCTAAAAAGTTAGTTTACTAGCGAAGTTTTCTGAGTCATCAGAGAGCAAGCTGCGGCGCTTACTACAGGGCGGTGGTACAACTGGTATGAAGCCCACTGAGATTTTATCGTGTATGAAATGCCTCGCGCCGGACCCAGGCAGTGCAGCTGTCATTCGCACATTATTTTTAGGTCAAATGCCCAACTCCGTTCGCCCACTTATAACCGTGTGGAAAGAGGACAATCTTGACAAGTTAGCGCTAATTGCTGATAAGATGTTGGAAGCAGTCAGCTCAAGATCACTTAACATGATAGCAGCTCAGGAAAACGTATCAAATGTAGCTACGCCCTCAGTTAACGCGATTTCAAACTAAAACACGTCCTTGGCAGGAATCGTCGACACACTTAAGTCACTTTCTGAATCTGTTAAGAAATTGCATACCGAAATTAATTCCATTAAGCATAATCCAACAAAACGTTCAACATCCAGGACCCGTTCCTCTAGCCGCGATAAATCGATGATAAGTAATGATGCTGGAAAACACATCTGTTATTTTCATACCAAATTCGGCGATAAAGCACGCAACTGTCGTCCAAATTGTACCTTCACTAAATTGTCAAACTAGAGCCACTGCTGCCAGTCACGCTGGTGGGTAGCAGCGATAACACGACCAGCTACAGAACTAAGCCGATTAACGATTCATTGCATGAAACTAGACTACATGTGTACGATCGTCGCAATTGTTTCCAGTTCCTCGTAGATTCAGGTTCGGTTACTTCCGTCTTACCACGTAAATTCGCTAATGAAAAAACAAGACCAGCCGAGCTTCAACTTTATGCAGCCAACCAAACAGTCATTCCGACTTACGGAAACCACACCATCAAGCTGGATTTAGGGCTACGACGGGCTTTCGAATGGACGTTCGTAATTGCCGACACACACATAGCTATAATTGGGCAGACTTCCTGACTCATTTTAATCTGTAAATCGATTTAAACCAAAAGCGTCTAATTGACAAGACCACTGGTCTTACAATATCCGGCAAGTTGGTCGATACTGCCGAATTTGACATTTCAACGGTTAATAGCGCTAACGATTTTGGGGGGCTTTTAACACGATTTGTAGATATCACAAAATGGTAGTGGCTAGATTAGCCACAACACTGGCGGGTACAACCCTGCCGCCAACATTCACCACACCACACACACACTTACACAGTCACGCACATATAATTTGTCAACACAAAACACACACACATATTGGAAACAAATATTATAAATTCGTAAATCAATGTGCAAAACGGTCATTTAGCGCCTGAGCCAAAATATATTTGCAATGTTTTAAAATCTAATTCTTTCGCTTTATTTAAAGTACGGTAGTGAGTGCAAAGGTGAGTGCAGTGTAAAGTGCAACATTAGTGCTAAATTATATATGGTCCTACATCGCCTTAAAGACAGGCACCTATGGACAGTGGAAAATAAATATAAAAAGAAAAATTTAAGTGCAGTAGAGTGCCCCGAATTGTATATGTGCCCTAAAACATAAAAGTGCAAAAAAAAACAAGCACAAACACTAGGGTGACGAAAAAAAAAACAACTAAACATAAAAATATACATACGCATATAAAACTAAAAATTAAAATTCGGGCGCGCCGGTTAACAACACGGCAATTACATATCAAACAAAAAAAAAAAATAAATATATACAGTCCACTAACTTTCCAAATTCGGGCGCGAACAACTACAAACCTAATTAAACAAAACTGCACTTCACAAAAAAAAAAAATCAACTAAAGGATAAGTACAACCCCCTTTCCCCTGAAAAAAGAGCGGTGAGTTGAAAAAGTTTCAATATCATATAAAATATTTTAGGGCAAAATTTTGGTTACTTAAACAATAGTAACCAAAAGCCAAACCTACTTTTGTACTTGCTAACGAAGTACATATTTTTGTTAAAATTAAAAAAGGAAAAATTTTTTTTTCCATCTGAAACGGAATATTTCAGGGTAAACCGTAGTCGGTAAAAAAGCCACAAAAAAGCCGATTTTATCGAAGTTGCGATCCCCACTTACATACATAAATTAAAACATATTTACATAAATATTTTTCCACATTAAGTACCGCTACCGCACAAAAGTATAGAAACAATATACTTAACTAAATTTCAAATCGCGGCTTTCTGCTTATTTTTCGTGTCATCAAGCCATATATATAATACTTCTATATTGCTAGTATCGTATCTTCCCAATATGCTGAAAGCGTGTCAATCATTATTACACGAGATGCTTATAATGCAAGTTGTGCGCATGCGCGAGTTTTATTAGTGTTAGTGCATTGAAGCAGCGCGGCGAAAAAAACTTATGGAAGGGGTAGACAGGGGCCACTGACTTGTTTACACAAATTGTACTTTATAGTAGCGTATAAAACCACAGTTGAGTAAATTAAATATGAAAATGCCAATATATTGAATATAAACCGTAATATATTTATTATTTGAGCTTATAGGATTTCTATGGCTACGTGATCGTCCATAATATGGTTAGAAAATGAATTATTTAAATTTTGAAAAATTGTGAGAGCGAAACAGACTTTTGTACATTACATTAGTGCAAGAAATAATAAGAAAAAGCAAATAAATTCAATCTTTGAAATATCCACATATTTCATTGACCCCTTTTATTCAAAAAAATTGACGACGCCAACCGAGATTTTGTCTTCTTCTCTCATTGTATGTCTGTACTGTAATGTTTGACACGCTTCACAGTTCTTTACTAGCAATATAGAAGTATTATATATATGCATCAAGCACAAACAAAATTAACAAAAACAAAATATATAGGCTTCAAGTTTTTACTTGCAAAGTACCCGGCAATACCCCCTTTAGCTTGCATTCCCTTGCGAACATAAGTCAAGCAAAGGCAGGATTGCACTAACAAAATAAGCAGTAGAAAGAATAAAGAAAAATATACAAAAAATAAACAACAAAGCTCCTTGCACTTAATTGCATTGAAATTAGCTTTGAACCTACTTATAGGCAAAAAGTCACCCCCGCTAACTAATAAGAAAACGAAAATACGTACATATATACATACACATAAGTACATTTGGGTAACCGGTCTAAACATACCCACCAAAAAATAGTGAAAGTCCTTATAAATTGACAAAGCCTTACAAAAATACTGTAAGAAGTTATAAAAAATATATAAGGAAAAAATAAGCGGAAAGAATTACAATTAGTCTTGGACATTTCTTAAACAAGAAAAAACCAATTTAGAAACTACAATCGCGTGCAAAAATAAAAGCAGCGTACAAAAAAAAACCGGTACTTTCAAATATAAATTTTCCTGCTTTATAACGCGCTAGAAAATACAGTAGCGAGCAAAACAAAAACGATAAAGTATACATACGTACTTTAACTAATTTATACATACATACGCATATTGTAAAATATACACAATATGGCCCCACCCCAACAATTAGATGTGCCTAAGAAAGGCGACGAGGAAAACCCTCAAAATATCCCTGCGGAAAGCACCCGCTCAAAACGGGGTGTAAGCCCAAAAAAATTAAAAGAATTTTCAGCCGCAAGATTCATTGCGGAAAGTGACAGTATCATTAGATACTGCACTAGATTCTCCTCAATCCCCATAGAGGAAAATACAGAATCTGTTCTCGAGATGAAAGAAAAGTCCCTCGACAAATTTTGGACACGGCTTGAAGCGGCATATGACGCAATCATCGAAACAGATGATTCAGAATTGCCCGAAAATTTCAAAAACTCGGCATATTTAAAATATGAACACTGCTTAGACCAATATGAAGAAACAAAGGCTATGATCTCCGATCAATTAAAACATCTTAAGCCTATAACTGCACCTACTCCACCCCAGCGAGTAGAGCTGCCCCAAAAACAATAAGCAAGTTCAGGCATATATCTTAAAGTGCCAGCCTGTGATACTGAAGTATTTCATGGGGGTTATGAGCAATGGCCGTCGTTCCGAGACATGTTCTCAGCCGTTTACATAAACCACCCAAAGCTATCACGGCGTAAAACAGTTCGCACTCAATGATGACAATTTTAATCTGGCTTGGGAAGCGTTAAAAGCTAGATATGAAAATGAAAGAGTCTTGGTCGATAAACATATAACGACCTTAATGAATTTACCAAAAATTCAAAAAGAAACAAGTGAGGAATTTCTGAAGTTACAGTCGACAGTAACAAACTGTTTATCGGTTCTAGCAACCCAAAACGTCCCCACTGAAAACTGGGACCCCATTCTGGTCAATATCTATGCTGCCACATTACCAGAAAAATCCTTAATCTTATGGGAGCAATCGCTCTCATCTCGAAAAAAATGCCCAACGTGGCAACAAATGAAAGATTTTCTCACCACCCAGTTCGAAATTGCAGAACGGGTAGGCACAAAAGAACCAAAGCCGAAAAATGCAAATGAAGACAAAAATAAAAGCTTCTTTAAACCCCAAGCCATTAATTATAACTCCCATAACAGGAGCAAATATAACTCACACAACACGAGTTTCAACAAATCTCAGTCGTTCACATCTGAACAATCTAGAAATATGTCATGCGAACTGTGCAGCGGAGGGCATCAACTAAGATCTTGCGAGAAATTTAGAAATTTATCAATAAACGAAAGAAATAACTTAGTCAGAACTAAGAAACTTTGCAACAATTGCCTTTCGCCTACTCATACTGCACAGACATGTGCGAGCCAATACACTTGCTCATATTGCCGTAGGAGACATCATTCGATGCTCCATAATAATAATTATAACAATGCCCAAAACAATTCAAATGCCAAAAGAACCACGGGACTAGCTGCAACTGCTAGATCGGAAAATCCCGAAAGAGGCAATCCCGAAAGTTGTCAAGAACAACCATGCTGCTCAAATGCAGCCAGAGTACAAACGCTTCATTCAGAAAATGAAAGCAAAACACTGTTACCGACAGCAATAGTCTCCATCGAACACAGAGGAGAACTATTTAAACTAAGGGCCTTAATAGATCAAGGATCACAGCGATCATTCATAGCATCTAAGGTCCAAAAAAGTTTAAATTTACCAACAAAATCAGCCAACTTCGAGATTTCAGGAATAGGCGGAAGAGTTGTTGAAAACTCAAATAAAATCTGCTTCATGACCCTGGTTTCAACAAGCGCGGACCAAAGAATAGAAGCAAAAGCTATAGTTCTACCGCGACTGACAAATATGCTCCCAAGCTGTAATGTAAGTAGCGAGCACTGGCAAAAGTTTTCACATCTGAAACTAGCCGATCCCAACTGCCATACACCCGATCAAATCGACATATTATTGGGAAGCGATCTAATCCCCCAAATAATACTTCAAGGTGTTGAGAAAATCTCCAACAACCTACTAGCCCAAAATACCATCTTTGGATGGATTTTAAGTGGTCAAGTCAAAGAGAAAATCTCCAGCTTCACAACGCAAGTGGAAGATATTTCGAATGACTATCTTAACTCACAATTGAGAAAATTCTGGGAGGTAGAAGAACTACCCCCAATACCCGTTACTACAGCTGACGACAAGTATTGTGAAGACTTCTACGAGTCCACAACTACAAGATCAGAGAACGGGCGGTACGTCGTACGACTACCATTCAAACAACAATTTCCTGATACACTCGCCTTAGGTCACTCACGAACCTCAGCTCTACAACAGTTTCTAAGTATGGAAAGAAACCTACTTAAAAAAGGCGGGCTAAAAACCTCATACGACAACGTCCTTGAGGAATATCTAACACTAGATCATATGGAATCAGTAAATTCCTATGAAAAAATTACAAAAGGCAAACACGCCTCATTTTATCTACCGCACCACGCGGTTATCAAACCAGAAAAACTTACCACAAAAGTAAGAGTGGTGTTCAATGCATCTAATGCACAAGCTCAGGCAATTCACTGAATGACGTTTTATACACGGGTCCAACATTACAACCCGACTTAATGCTGCTTATCTTACAGTGGCGGATGTATAAATACGTATGCAATGGCGACGTCGAAAAAATGTACAGACAAATCCTAGTACATGACGACGACCAAGACTACCAGCGCATTATATTCCGCAATTCACCTAGCAGTCCAATCCGCGAGTACAAGCTAAAAACGGTGACTTTTAGCGCAAACTGCGCCCCTTTCCTAGCCATTCGTACATTACACGAACTGGCAAAAGATACAAAAGCCAAATTACCACTAGCCGCCCCGGTGCTTAGCTCTCAAACGTACGTAGACGACATACTGTCGGGAAGCCATAGCCTTCCATTAGCGTGCGAGTCACTAGCGCAAGTTATCGAAGCCCTCGAATCAGCAGGGTTCCCATTAAAAAAGATAACTTCCAACTATCCAGAAATACTGGCAAAAATAAATAAAGAGAACTTGCTAGATACTAATTTTCTAATGTTCGAAAAAGAGAGCACCACTAAAACTCTGAGCATACAATGGAATGCAATATCAGACCAATTTTCTTACACTCTTGAGTCGGTATCTGCAAAATCCGCAAAAACGAAAAGACAAATTTTGTCATCTGTGGCAAAACTTTTTGACCCCGCAGGATGGCTTGCACCAATCATGATACAAGCAAAAATCCTCATTCAAGAATTATGGCTAGATGGAACCGATTGGGACGAAGTGGTGAAACCACTCCGCTTAATAAAATGGTCCCAATTTGCAAGTAACTTGCACACTATATCCGAGATACAAATACCTCGGTGGGTGAATTTCTCACCCGATCATGAAGTCGAAATCCACGGCTTTTGCGATGCTTCTGAGAAAGCATACTGCGCTGCTATTTATGTGCGAACCCAGCACGATGGAAAAATAACAAGTCACTTATTAGTGGCAAAGGCCAAGGTCGCACCTCTTAAGACCGTAAGCCTCCCACGGCTCAAGCTATGCGGCGCAGTCCTGCTCGCAAAACTAGCCTCGACCGTGCAAGCATATTTAAACCTGAGCGATCGGAAACTATATCTATGGTCCGATTCAGAAATCGTCCTAGCATGGCTAGAAAAGCCACCACATACGTGGAAAACATTCGTTTCTAACCGCACAGCTCAAATCATTGACTTGGTTGGGCCAGCAACTTGGCGACACGTAGCCAGTGCTGATAACCCTGCGGATCTGGGAACAAGAGGCTGCAAACCCCTACACCTTACAACCACCACACTATGGTGGAATGGCTCCAACTGGATGGTCGAATCACCTGACGCATGGCCAAAGTCGCCTGCGCGCAATATAATAGCCCCAGAAAGTATAAGAATAGAAGGCTTTCATACAACGTTGGAGGATACAGACATCCTAGAGCGATTTTCGTCGTTCCCCCGACCCTTAAGAGTAATAGCGTATATGTTTCAATTTGTAAATCGCTTAAAGAATAAGGGGAAAGGGATATCCAATACCGCAAGCTATGCACTAGCGCATCAAGACTTGCAACGGGCAAAAATAGCCCTAATCGAGTGCACACAAACTCGCTATTACAGTAGTGAACGATCACTGTTAATGGCATCAAAGCCCATTGACAAAAAGAGCACACTCTTAGTACTTAACCCCTTTGTAGACTCTAAAGGACTGCTTCGTGCCAATGGCAGGCTAGCGAACTCCAGTCTGAGCTACAATGAGCGGCATCCAATAATAATACCGGAAAAATCCGCATTTGCCACAATCTTTACAAATTATCTCCACCTCTTAATGCTACACGCCGAGCACAGGCTAATGCAACAAATGATCCGACAAGAGTTTTATATTCCTCGATTAAAGCCTCTGATCAAAAAATCCATCTTTATGTGTAAAGTCTGTACGCTACACAAGCAAAAGATGCGCACGCAGATCATTGCAGCTCTACCACCCGAACGCTGCAATTATTCTATGCCTTTCACCATTACTGGTGTAGATTTTGCCGGACCTTTCCAGCTAAAGGCCTCGATGTTAAGGTCTTCTACCACAATGGTTACATGGCTGTTTTTGTATGCTTCACGACAAAAGCCGTACATTTAGAATTATGTTCAGATCTGACAACGGCAGCTTTTCTCGCGGCATTTGCACGCTTTGTCGGACGACGAGGATTTCCCTCGAAAATCATGAGCGACAATGGCAAAACCTTTATCGGCGCCCAACGAGCTACCGAAAAGGAGTTCATACAGTTCGCCAAAGAAGTCTCTCCGCACATCATTTCAAAATACGCACCTCAAGGCATTAATTGGCAATTCATCCCCCCGAGCGCCCCACATATGGGTGGACTATGGGAATCAGCTGTTAAAAGCTTTAAATCACATTTTAAGAAAACCGCTGGCAATAACAAATTTACATTCGAAGAGTTCACTACATTACTCATTCGAGTGGAAGCCGTTTTAAACTCACGGCCACTATCATCACTATCGCAAGATCCCTCCGACTTTACAGCCCTCACCCCTGGGCATTTTCTTAGAGGAGCGCCACTTCTGGCCATACCAGAACAAAACGTGGACTCACTCTCCCTCATAAATCGATGTGAACCGATCAAAATCCTCCATCATGAGTTTAGTCGCCGATGGAAGGAAGAATACCTTAAAGACCTTCACAAACGATATCGGTGGAAAAATACTCAAGAAGCACCTCAAATTGGAGCATGCGTCTTAATTCATGACGAATGTCTACCTCCTACCGAATGGCGGCTAGCCCGCATCGAAAAGGTACATTACGGTTCCGACGGTCACATCCGAGTAATTGACCTACGTACGCAAAACGGCAAACTAACTCGACCGCTCGTAAAACTTTGTTTTCTACCAACCGAGTCTAATACCGCTAATACCGATCGCGCAAATAACTTATAATCAATATAAATTCAAATACGGAGCAATTAATCCAACGAAGCGATGTTGCTATCCGAAATAAATACCTCACTCTTAAAGAGGTAGCTCGAAGGACTCTCGTTTCCTCGAACTAAACGTGAAATTATACCGCAACTAAAAACCCGTATAAAAGATACAATAATCATATCACATTTCAGACTATATGTTGATCAAGTGCTAAAATCAAGAACCCCTATACTTAATAAGACACTAAAGTCCATAATTTCTATCCATATAGATAATCATGAATATGGAAATCGAAGAAGTCGCCCCGACACCAACAATCCGCTCTGCGGCTACCGTGCCCCGAGCACGAGCAGTGCCCACTGCAACACCGCGCACTCTCACTCCAAGGGCCGCAACAGCGCCCACCGTACCACCGGAACGACCACAAGTCAATAGGGCCGATGCATGGCCGGAAACCACCCGAAGGGACCCCGTGGTAGTTCATGGCGTGCGTTGCCCGCTTCGCTGTCGTCCACATGCGCTACGCCTATGCGCCATTTTTAAAGGCATGCAGCCGCAGCAACGTCAACAAGTAGCGCAGGCCCACGGGTACTGCCTAAACTGTTTGGCACTGTGGCATGCCACGGCAGAGTGCACCTCGACGGTCATGTGCCACCTGTGCGACAGGCCTCACCATACGCTCCTGCACCGTAACCAAGCTGGGCGTCAACAGGCGCGCTCAAGGCCCCAGCCACTTTCCGCACCACGCCCTCGCGTAACACACCCACATCGGCTACCTGGCTACATCCAGCAGCATCCACGCACCAGCGACAGCCAGCAAGTCGAGGCCGACGTCGCCCAACCGGGCTTAGTAACGTGGTGGAGACCCTGCAGCAGCTGCAAAGACTGCTAGGCTGATCACTCGCCTAGGGGGGCCGGGATGGCTAGATTAGCCACAACACTGGCGGGTACAACCCTGCCGCCAACATTCACCACACCACACATACACTTACACAGTCACGCACATATAATTTTTCAACACAAAACACACACACATATTGTAAACAATAATAGTAATAGTATTATTAACAGAAACAGCTCAGGTGGTGAGCAGGCTTTTACTTTGCATGAAAATGGTAATATCATTGTTGATCCTCCTGTTGTTTCCCGTATATTTAATGATTTTTTTGTATCAGTTGGGTCTTCAAATACTTCTCCGTGCATGTGTATTTTGTCCGGTGGTGACACATTTAGTTCAAGTAATAGCTTTGTATTTGAACCCTTCTCAGGCTTGGAGATTTTAAATATAATAAAAAATCTCGATAACTCCTCTTCCTGCGGACATGACGGAATTTCCAATATATTGTTGAAAAAAGCAGCTCTTAATCTTGTGGATGTTTTGAAATATTTATTTAATGCCAGTATTTACTCTGGAAAATTTCCCGATGATTTAAAATGTGCAATTATCGTTCCGTTATTTAAGAAGGGTACTAAGGAAGACAAAAATAACTATAGGCCTATATCATTGCTACCGTCAATTTCTAAGGTTTTTGAGAAAGGACTTAAAACTCGAATTATGCTCTTTCTGGAAAATAAGTGCTACTTTAGTTCGAGACAATTTGGTTTTAGAGCTGGTCGCTCAACAGAAGATGCTCTGTTAGAGTATTGCTCATTTATTTATAAGGAGTTAGACCAGAAAAGTACTGTCGCGACTCTTTTCGTTGATATCACCAAAGCATTTGATACAGTGGACCATCCCATTTTACTAAACAAGTTATACTGTGCGGGTTTTCGTGGATTTATTTATAAATGGTTTGAGTCTTATCTCGCTGCGAGGGTGCAACGAGTGAAAGTTTGCGGATACCTTAGTAATTCTAATCCAATCAAAACTGGCGTGCCTCAAGGGTCCGTGCTTGGTCCTATTTTATTTTTGATCTATGTCAACTCAATTTTTGATATGCCCTTTTCGGGTAAGGTAACTGCATTTGCTGACGATCTTGCGATTGCCTATGGTTCACCGAACACATTTGATCTGGTATCTAGTATAAATCATGATGTACACCTTTTAAGAACTTGGTTTGCTAAACACAAGCTCGTTGTTAGCAATAAAACAAAAGCAATGTTTCTTAGTTTAAACGGAAGGAAAAATCCTGACGGTAGCGTTATTTTTCATTCTTCCTCTTGCGCACGCTTTGCTCTACATGAGCACTCGTGTCATGAGACTGTATCAGGGACGTTCAACTCGCTTGAGCCCTGTAGTAACAATTGTTTCGCAATAGAAGTTGTGGAAACTTTTCAATATTTAGGTGTAACAGTCGATCAAAACATGAACTGGGGTAGTCACATATCCCGTCTGAAGCAATATCTTTTATCTTCACTGCGCTGTTTCTATCTTTTGAGAACTTGTTGCTCTAATGATACCCTTAAAACGGTTTATTATGCGCTTATTCATTCAAAACTTCTTTATGGTATCAGCTGTTGGGGGGGTTCTTCCCTTAACAAAATTCAACCTATACAAGTCTTGCAAAAATGTGTAATTAGAAAAATTCTTAATGTTAATCGACTTCATGCTTCAAGAGAGCTTTTCAGAAGTTTGGAGATTCTTCCAGTCCGCGACCTATTTTATTTTAAAGTTCTAAAAATTTTTTTTGTTAGGTGTGGATACCTACATAGTATGAGGTCAGATAATTATAATCTGAGAAGTAATTCTCATCCTACAGTAGTTGTACCTGCATCGAGAACCACACACTCTACTAAATTTTATACAATAGTGTCACGAAAACTATTCAATGCCCTTCCTGCCGAAATTCGGGAAATAAGAAATCTTCATCAGTTTTTGAAAAGCGTAAAATCTTTTCTTTTATTATTCTCGTATGATGAAATCGAAGCTTTGCTAAGGACTATCTCGTAAATACTTTTTATATTATAAATTCGGTTTTATCTCTTTGCTTACAATAATTTTTCCAAAATATGTATTTGTTGCATTTGCTGTACGTTGACTAAAATTTTTATTTATAACTAACTACTTTTATCTACGATTAAATATTAAATTCTGTATCTATCAGTGCACCCCACTGCATTAATATCATTACTTGAGATAGCATTTGAAACTATGTTAAACCTAACATATAAAATGTCTTACCTTTTCTTATGTCTACATAAATGCACCTTACTTGAGCCCGAATGGGTTCTATTTTCTCAATTGTGTTATTATTATCTATTTGTAATTTGTTACTTAGTATGTACATATATATGTAGATATAAGCAAAATGTTCAATAAAGAAAGAAAGAAAGAAATATTATAAATTCGTAAATCTCTGTGCAAAACGGTCATTTAGCGCCTGAGCCAAAATATATTTACAACGTTTTAAAATCTAATTTTTTCGCTTTATTTAAAGTACGGTAGTGAGTGCAAAGGTGAGTGCAGTGTAAAGTGCAACATTAGTGCTAAATTATATAGGTAGTATGAATGGTGTACGGCACCATATAGAAACAAAAGGAAACCCAATTGCCGACCGTGCACGGCGTTTGGCTGGAGATAAACTTGCTAGTGCCAAGAACGACATACATTTTCTTATCGAACAGGGTATCTGTCGGCCATCAAAAAGTCCATGGGCAAGTCCACTCCATATGGTCGAAAAAAAATTAGGTGGTTGGCGGGCTTGCGGTGACTATCGAAAATTAAATGCGATCACTACCCCAGATCGTTACCCAATCTCCCACATCCACGATCTGTCGGAGAAACTACACGGAAAAAGTTTGTTTTCAACAATAGATTTGGTGCGTGCGTGCTACCAAATACCCATGAACGAATCGGACATTGAAAAAACCGCAGTATGCACCCCCTTCGGCCTGAATGAGTTTCTCTACATGCCGTTTGGTTTAAAGAACGCTACTCAAACCTTTCAAAGGTTTATGGATTGCATTTTCAAAGATGTCGATTTTGTCTACGTCTATATAGACGACATCCTTGTCATGTCTACATCGGCTATCGAGCACGAAAATCATCTCCAAACAATTTTCGCTATTTTGCAACGATAAGGTTTGACAATTAATGTTAATAAGTGTCAGCTTGGGAAAACTGAAGTAACTTTTCTGGGTTACGTCATCAACGGCGAAGGAGTACGTCCGCCCGACGAGCGTATAGAAGCCATAACGAACTACAAGCCACCTGACACAGTCTGCGAGCTAAGTCGATTCCTCGGTCTTCTCAATTACTATCGGCGGTGTATTCCAAAAGCGTCGCAACTGCAGGCACAACTGAGTGAGCTCACACGCAACATGCGGAAGAACGACGAACGCAAAATCCACTGGTCAAACGAAACCCTTCAAGCCTTTGAAGACTGTAAGCGTAGGTTAGCGGAAGCGGTGATCCTGGCCCACCCAGCTCCGGATGCAAAGCTTGCTTTGGAAAGTGATGCTTCAGACACAGCGATCGGGGCAGCGTTAAAACAACTTTGCGGTAACACTTGGCAGCCGCTAGGGTTTTTCGAGGAAGCTCACTAGTACGGAAAGAAAGTACAGTACTTATGATCGGGAGCTCCTTGCCATCTACGATGCCATACGTTATTTTAAACATTTGTCGGAAGCGCGCGTGTTCGTCATCAAGACAGATCATAAGCCACTCATTCACGCCTTTACGCAAAAGCCCGAAAAAGCATCGCCACACCAGTTAAGACATTTGGACTACATATCACAATTCTCAACTTCCATTATGCACGTATCCGGCGACTCCAATGTCGTAGCCGACACACTGTCTCGTTTGAATGCCATTTCAATGCCAACCAACGTAAACTACTCGGAGCTTGCCGAGGCACAAGCCAAATAGAATGAGTTACCACCGCTTCTACAAGGAAGCTCTTCGCTTAAATTACCAACAATGTATTTTGAAGGCGACAGCATTTACTGCGATACATCGACTGGGAATATAAAGCTATATGTACCCAAAGAACTGCGCCACAAAGCATTTGCTTTCATACATGGTCTCTCTCATCCGGGTGGAAGGGCAACTCTCCAACAGGTTCGAAAGAAATATGTTTGGCCTTCAATGAACAAAGATGTCACACATTGGGCAAGAGCCTGCTTACCTTGCCAATGAGCAAAGATTCACCGGCACAACTGCATCTTACCCATGATACAATAAACAGGTAGACGCAGGAATAAAAAGCAACCCTGCTATGTATTTTGCTGGTCGGTAAATTGTCAACAATTTCTTGTGATGAAAATAATGGCTGGTTATTGCTGCAAAGTTTGTTGCGCTGATACCATGAATAAATTGCATTGCCGGTATCAGCGCAATGTGTTAACGCAATTGCGCATAGTACTATTTTGGCACTGCTCAATTGTATTTTTGCTCAGAACAAAGGCTGGTACCAATTTGGTGGTAGCGCAGTTTAAAAAGCACCACCAATCTTAAGATAAGGAATCCGAACTCTAAACCTAACCTGAAAATTATAAGAAAAACAATTTTTGCTCCTGTTTAGGAGACACCGAGCTCAAAGCCAAACATTTTCATCGTTTAAAACAAAAATAAATTATTCAAATATTATTTATAAATTTTCAATGGTTTTATACATGGTACAACGATATCAACGCAATAACACTAAGGCACCCAACGTTACTCAGCTTTCATATAAGAAGTTGACATTTTGTTATTGTTTACATGTGCACAAAAATATAAGAAATGAAAATTAATGCTTTTGCAGGAAATTTATATTATTTTGCGAATTCCGTGGTTAGTTTTAGAAGTCTGACGTGATATATGAATTAAAAAGATGTGATAGATTGAGTGCTTCACCAAAATGGGAAATCTTTTTAGTTAGAACCTGAAGCCTCTAGAGAAAGGCTTTTTCCAAGTCCCACTCCCTTTTGAGAACTGTAAAATAACTTTTCCCGATCGTTTCAGTTGTGAACATCTTTTTCTCATTCCACAAACACTTTTGTGAATTGTATTTTATTGCGATAAACCGAAAAGATATAAATTAGAAAATTACTGCTCAATGTAAACAAAACAAAAATGTAAACAAAAAAAAATATAAACAGACATTGACAATCGGAAAACCACTTCGAATAAAAAAAATAAAAAATGCAACTCTGATGCGGTTACCTGTTAATTGTACCATGATCTTACCGGATAAAATCGATATGCCAGATAACCGGTTTGACCATGTACACATTGACATTATCATGATGCCTACGGTCAATGAATATCGATATTGTCTAACAATGATCGATCGATTTTCACGGTGGCCCGAAGCCATTCCTCTACAAGATATATCTGCGATGACGGCAAACTTTTAGAGAGGGATAGGAAAAAACGGTTTTCTCAGAATGGTAGATGGACCTCTCCTGATCACAAATATATATATCCTAGGGTGCGAAAATGTATAGTTTTGGAGTTATTTCATGTTAAAGGTTGAAAATTTGCCCAACTTCCACAGCAAATATCACCTTAATTTTTGCACTTTTTCTTAAATATGTATACGCGTATGTGTGTATTAGATAAAATATCAACCTTGTTAGTCATTTTTTGCAATAATTTGCAATATTTTGTTCAAAAACTCACAATTAAGTAAATTAACTCGCGCTTCCCTTTTCTTGCACATTTTTTTCTATGTATGTATGTGAGTATACTGTTTGTGTCATAACAAAACAGTGATGCCAGAGCTGAAAAAATATAAAGTACCCACAATAAGAGGTTCCAGGGTCCGATCCATGTTTTTTATGTGCAGAACACCTTCCCGAATTGGCGACCTTCGGCCGCGCTTCAAAAAATAGCCCTGGGCTACGCTATGCCCACTCCGGGTGTGTGCCATAGCCGTGGCTACCGCCACGGTGATGTCCTTCCGCGTAGTTTTTAATTCCCTATTACTAATATTCTATGCATATGTAAATGAATGTGGTCAATATAGTAAGGCACCTTTTTTTTTTGTAGATGTGGCAGCACAAGTGTGTAATGACAAACAACACATGTACATCACATACATATGGGTGTTTCCACAGTCGCGAACAGTACGTTCGTACGCTTTTATGGGCCAAAAAACAAAGTAAACTTAGGTTTTTTTTTTGCTACTTCGATAGCATTTTGGGAGGTCAATTTTAGGTGCAAGAGGCAGGTTTGTACTATTTTTAGTTTAGACTGTGGGGGCAATAAACATGTGGTCGCGAACGTACGCCAAATGGAAGTGACTTTTTTGTGCAACTGGAAAAATTTAAAAGTCAGCGAAATGGAATCGATTTTTTCAAAACGGTTGATAACATATTGAAGTGGCATAAAGTGACTTTCTTTACGTTTATTTCGCGTTAAAATATCTTCAGTACATTTTTATATATACGCTTAAATACCGGTCGCGAACGAACGGGTCGCGAACGTACGATTTTTCCATACACTTTTTATACCTTTCATGAACATGAAATGGTATTATAACTTTGGTCCGATGTTTGTAAGTGTGAGAAGAAGAAGAGATAGACCCACTATTAAGTATACCGAAATGATCAGGGCGACGAGCTGAGTTGATTTAGCCATGTCCGTCTGTCCGTCCGTCCGTCTGTCCGTGCGTCCGTCTGTCCGTCCGTCTGTTTGAACGCAAACTAGTCCCTCAGTTTTAGAGATATCTCTATGAAATTTTGCAAGCAGGCTAACTATTTCTAGTTGTTTAATGAATTAGAGAATATAAACCAATTGCATCAATTGCTAATTCTAATTGGAATTTAACATGTAAGGTAAAAACTTGCAGCTAATGGCTTAAGCAGATACAGTACGGCGATACGTTGAAAAAACTGACAGCTGAGTAGACGAGAAGTGTTTGTGTGCGTAGCGACAGATACGACGCATACGGCAAAATAGAATTTGCTCTAAAATCGACGTACGTGACGTAACTGATGTATTGCCGGACTTATTCTGTTTGAGCTATAAAGCAGCAGTTGCCATTTTGATTGGTTAAAAGTTCGAATTTTTGAATTTTTGTTGTTGCTTTCTCTTGTCACGATCAACTGTTTTTCGCTTACAATTTTTACGGAGTGGAATTACCACATTAAACACTTGTAGCTCCTTCTGTCAATGAAATGTCAAAATCAAAGATGACTAGATACCAAACATCGCGCTCTTTGAGAGCGCTCAAAAAGTGGTAATTTTTTATAACATTTTCCAATGATGCCAGTATGGTGAAAACAAAATATGTATGGGCATTTTGAGTAGATATTTAGGAATTTTGCAATTTCCACAGACCAAGAGGTATGCAAAAATGGGCTTTCGAATTAATTTTTGAATTATATTTTGTAATTCTTCAAAAACTTTCTGGCGGAGCCTCCGTCGTTTGAATTTCCACTACCACCCGCGCAAGGTTTGTCCACTATAAGCCCTAATTATACCTTTCATGAACATGAAATGGTATTATAACTTCGGTCCGATGTTTGTAAGTATGAGAAAAAGAAGAGATGGACCCACCATTAAGTATACCGAAATGATCAGGGCGACGAGCTGAGTAGATTTAGCCATGTCCGTCTGTCCGTCCGTCCGTCTGTTTGAACGCAAACTAGTCTCTCAGTTTTAGAGATATCTCGATGAAATTTTGCAAGCAGGCGCCGTTTTGCATAGGATTAATCATTTGTCGGAACCAGCAAGATCGGACCGATACAACGCATAGCTCCCATACAATCGATTGTTCCGATAAACGGGTTTTGGCCTATAACTCTTGCAATTAAAAAGCTATTAGAGCGAAATTTCGCAGGTTTAGTACATATTATACGCGTAATGTGTGTAGTGAAAATCACCCAGATCGGATCATCATAACATGTAGCTCCCATATAATCGATAGTTTCGATAAATGGGTTTTGGGCTATAAATGTTGCAAATAGAAAGCTAGAAACGCAAAATTTTGCACGTTTGGTACTTATTTAATGAGTGATGTGTGCAGTGAAAATCATACAGATCGGACTTACATAACATATAGCTCCCATATTACCGATTGCTCCGATAAATGTGGTTTGGCTATGTATTTTTAAATTAACAGTTTTTGAGAGTTTGTAAGTAGTTGTAAGTAAGGATCGGACACTTAGAAAAGTTGTGCGTATTAATGACAGGTATAAAGCCTTCGGCACAGCCGAAGACAGCCCTTCCCTTACTTGTTTTTCCTATTTTCGGCATAATGTTTTACAAATTATATAAATAGGAACACTAAATTCACAAGTTTAAATCTTATATGTTGTATTTATAAAGAAAGAAGATAGCATAAATTATTAGCCTCTACTGAAATCCCGCGGCTCACTCCGAAAGGCTCGAAAGTGGCTTGCATAACATAAATTATACTCACTATAATGTATGGTTGTAAAATTTATGAATAACTTCATTAAAATTATTCAAAACCCTATGATCCATTATTAACCATGCAAATAAAGTATATTAATCTCTTTTTTTCTTGCTTCGGTTTTTGATAGGCAAAACTATATCAAAATGCAAAACGGTCGCGAACGTACGCAACTTTGAGAATTAAAAAAAAAGGTTTGGTAAACCCTTCAAGAGAAGTAGTTTTGGTTTTCAATTAAGTGCACTCAACTGGCTTTAGAAATGTAGTTCTAGGCATTTCCTTACACTCCTTGAGAAATGGTAACAAAAAATGTATTTTTTTGGTCGCGAACGTACGATCCAGGCAGAGGTAAAAGTTTCAATAAAAATTTACCTTTAAAACATCGTCGTTCACTCTTCTTTCATTTTTAAAGTCTTATTTGATATTCATGGGGGTAAGTTGTTGCAAAAAATTATTGCTAGTATAATTCGTACATGTGAAAAAATTTAAAAGAAACAGGCCTTTAAAACTGCCTGGAAATGAAAATTTTTTTTTTTCAGGTTTCAAGCCAAATTTTTCATAAAAAAAATTTTAATTAACTTCCAAACCTTTATTTTTATAAAAATTTGGGTAATTTTGTATAACAGGGCTAAAAAAGAATTTATTTTTATAAAAATCTAAAATTTTTTCTCTGGTTGACCATTCTACGGAAATGCTCATATATAACTACAATAATAAAATATGGAAGCGCGAGTGTTAATTTATTTAATTGTCAGTTTTTGCACAAAATATTGCAAAAAATTATTAAAGTGGGTGGTATTTTATCTAATACACACATACGCGTATACATATTTAAGAAAAAGTGCGAAAATTAAGGTGATATTTGCTGTGAAAGTTGGGCAAATTTTCAACCTTTAACATGAAAGAACTCCAAAACTATACATTTTCGCACCCTAGGATATATATATTTGTGATCAGGAGATCTACCTCTTTCATTTGATACCACTTTTATTGCAAAATTCTTTGGATCCCTTTCTAAATGACAGCCGCGATGACTGTAGTAAAAGCTTTTGGACACATTGGATTGCTAGGTTTGGTTGTCCAAAGACCATCACAACTGACCAGGGGACACAATTTGAATCAGCACTTTTCAAGGCTCTAACGAACATGGTCGGGTGTCAGCGCATCCACACCACCGCCTATCACCCCCAGTCTAATGGGATGGTAGAGCGATGGTACCGATCTTTTAAAGCAGCACTAATGTGTAACCCAACGATTCCATGGCCAGATCTACTACCAACTGTATTACTCGGATTACGAACATGTTTTAAGGAAGATTTGCGTGCTTCCACTGCAGACATGTTATATGCCGGGCCAATCAGGTTACCTAACGAATTTTTTGAAGATTTAGACAAAACAATCGATCCACAAAATTTTTTAGAGAAGCATCGGGAATACATGCGTAACACGACCGATTCCCGCTGCTCACCATAGCTCCAAAAAAAGCTTATTTTTGCTCAAAAACTTATACGACTGTTCGCACGTACTGGTAAGAACAGATGCAGTCCGATACCAAAGATACCAAGATACCAGATACAAACTCCCAAGAGGCAGCTACGATACCAAGTGTACGAACATACGAGAAGTCAAAGCGAGTACGGTTCCTCAATCAACCATGACTCCGTCATTAAGAGGGGAGGACTGTGGAAGCTCTACATGTCACCCATCGGACAACAGCACAGACTAGCATGCGAACAACCACAACACATATTTTTGACATTTCATTTCATCTTGATTTTATACCATTCTTATTCATATTCTTTAAGCGACCACACGTGTCAAGTATTTTGTATTTTAATTTAATTATCTTTTTTGAAAGGTGTAAATAAATGGATTATATTACACACCAAAACACATACGCTGTACATAATTGCCTTTGTTGCTGTTTAGATTAGTACAGTAATTATGTACATAGTTGATCCCTTTGATTTTTGTTGTTGCAATTGTCAACTCAAATTGTGCGTAAACTAAAATAATAAAAATATGTAATATTATTTTTGTAACCCAATATTTCAATATTTTTCTGTTTACGACCTCTATCTTGGAGTGAAAAAATCAAATTTTGTGAAAAAAAACCTAAAAAATTATTCCAATTTATCAATATTTCTCTTTTTGTTGTTGGTTTTTGCGGTCTTTCTTGTTTTTACATATTTGTAAGTTTTGCAAGCTCGAGACACAGAGAAACAATAATTCGTAATGAATTTTAATTGTCAGTTTTTTGGAAAAATTTATAATTGGAGAAAAATATTTTATTTTTTTAAGATATATTTCATATTTAATATACAAGAAGTAAAAACCCAGTTTGTAGCTTCTTCAATTTTATATTTACGAAATAGTTAGAAATCGCGTTAATTTTCCTAAAAACCTCAACTATGTAGATATTTTCTTGAAGCTTGATGCTGTTCTTTTAAATTAAAAACTTTTATGGTAACAACAGAATTGTACTTTTCAAAAAATATCGTTTTAAAAAATTAGTTTAAAAAAAAACATTCAAATATATGCGAAGGAATGTAAGCGGGATTTATGATATATTTACATGTTTTCATTACCAAAGGAATCTAAAAACTCTCCAGCTATTTTGTAATCTCACCCGCACTATTCAGCACTGTTATAAAACTCCCAAAGCCACACCCATCCGCTTATTTCCATACACACGTATAAATTTATGCAATGATCCAGCACGAAATGTACCAAATCATATATAACATATCCTTCTCGGAAACTAAACACCATTTGTAAGCTTATAAATAAAGCTTCAAAAAAAAAAGTTTAATTTACTTATGAAAGTTTTAGGGGGTTACATGGAAAAAATTTTCAAATACATACATATATTTTTCATACAGTTGAAGATTTGCCAGAAAAATATTACCAATTGTCTCAGTTAGAGCAAAGCTGTAAATAGACGCTGGAAAGTATAAGTAGTTGTTGGCGTCATTTCAAATAATTTGCCTTGCTTTAAAAGAATTAAAAAGCAAGCAATTTCCATTTTTGTCTTCACCGAGAATCACGAGAATCGAAGTCAGGTGTCCGCAATTAGTATACATTTATACCCATTTTGGTATAAAAAGGGTACAATTAGTGTCTTCATAGGATATGCTCGTACAAATGTGACCAATTTATTCCATCTAAAAGAGACTAAAAAAGTAGTAGTCTACTAGAATAAAATATTGGAAAAGTATATAAAAAATTTTGATCGCAACATCAGAAGAGGAATTTTCAAAAATAGAAAAGAAAAATATCAAAATCCATGCAAAGAAATGTAAAGCAGGAGTTATTAGCTCTCAAATGATGTTGAAAATAATCTGTAACCTTACTATAAGCCGAAATCTAATCATTTCAGTTGGTGCATGTTTTCATTACCTTATGAAAAATTTCAGCAGTATATACATATATTACTAACCTAACTCTGTTATACTACTTTACTGCACCATCCTAATGTGTGAAAACTTTGACTTTCGCACTTTTTAAGAACTACGAAAACCTGCTCTCATTCATATGCAGAAACCAGTAGCTGCCACTTACTTTTATTTGTGTGCTAAATCCTGTATAACATCACTACTCATGGCTTTAACCTTCACGCTCACGCATATAGGCAATCCTGTAAGCTGTATTTTACATACATATTCATTTTACATACATACATACGACAGAGGTGATCTAACCATTCTAACGCTTTTGGACTTCTCTAAAGCTTTCGATACCGTGGATCATTCTAAACTTTTGTTGAAGATTTATAAATACTTTGGATTCTGTGGAAGTGCCGTGAGGTTACTTGAAAACTATCTTCAATCGAATTTCGACAGCGGGCGATCCTAGTCTTTATTAAAGTGCAAAAGCTGATCTTGCTACGAACAAAAATGTATTTTTTACAAATTTTTAACTGCGACCACTTTTATGTGCGAAGCGCCGAAATTAAATGGTATGTAGAAAATAGGTGTACTTTGAGAGGGTGTGTGAGGCTGAAAGTTGTTTTTATTACAAAATAACTTATGAACTTCTCTTAGTTGGAGTTTTAGCTGTAACGTGACAACAAAACATCTAAGTTTCAAGACAGTCGATTTTTGTGTTTTTGTCATATATATAATACTTCTATATTGCTAGTATCGTATCTTCCCAATATGCTGAAAGCGTGCCAATTATTATTACACGAGACACTTCTAATGCAAGTTATGCGCATGCGCGAGTTTTATTTGTGTTAGTGCATTGAAGCAGCACGGCGATAAAAACTTATGGAAGGGGTAGCCTGTGGTCACTGACTTCTTTACACAAATTGTACCCTATAGTAGCGTATAAAACCACAGTTGAGTAGATTAAATATGAAAAGGCCAATATAGTGAATATAAAGCGTAATGTATTTATTATTTGAGCTTATAGGGTTTCTATGGCTACGTGATCGTCCATAATATGGTTAGAAAATGCATTATTTAAATTTTGAAAAATTGTGAAAGCGAAGCTGACTTTTGTACATTACATTAGTGCAAGTAATAATACGAAAAAGCAAATAAATTCAATCTTTGAAATATCCACATATTTCATCGACCCCCTTTTATTCAAAAAAATTGACGACGACAACGAGATTTTGTCTTATTCTCTCATTGTATGTCTGTACTGTAATGTTTGACACGCTTCACAGTTCTTTACTAGCAATATAGAAGTATTATATCGACAGCCACACTGCAAAACCCTGTTTGTTCAAAACCAAAAAGTTTTCAGGAGAGGGAAAAACTGTAATAATTATAACGTATGTATATGAGCGACGGTTATTTCATTTCACCACTGGAAAGAAACGGGAAGTTGTAACCCGATTTTGACTGAATTTTAATGTGCGAAATATCACGATCTATGGGAAAGGCTCAGAACCTTATTTTTGGAAAAATAGTGACTTACGGGGTTTTGCAGTGTGGCTGTCGATATATGTATATGGTTTTTGTCCACCTTAGCGGCACTGTGCGTCGCCTGGGTCGTTTTCGTTACCGTCGTCGTCTGCGCCATCGTCAACTTCGTCATCAGCTTCGGGATTAACATTTGGGCATAGCAAGCGTCCCTTTTGTAAGGTTTCAAACAAGGCGAATTAATAGAAGGTGGAAGCCAGGCGAATTACAAACATACATCCATACATTTTCAATGTACTTTGTTTTTGTAATTCGTAGGACTAATGTCAAAATCGTATGGCGGCTGAATGTGTAATGTCAAAATTTGAGAAAAAAGTAGCTATCAGCTGATGGGATAATGCCACCTTGTATTAATTCGCCTTGGTTTCAAATATATGCAGCTTTAGATTTTGCTGATTGTAATTGATACATAGAATGTTGCATATTGTAACGAGATCATTTTCACTGAGGTTTAAATCAACATATGCGGATTTTTCAGCGTAAGCTTCATGTTGGAACACGAATGTATGTATGTAGAGCCACAATAGCTTCTTTTATACAACTCCTTAAATTTTCGCGAACATTCTCGAGTCCACCAAGCGCCGGCATTTTCTTCTCAAAGGACGAGCCCCCAAAATGTAGGTTTTGCGATTATTTCACGCCAAATAGATTATTTATTTATTATTATTTGGTTTTAATTGTTAAATTAATATGATTTTAAGAAAATAAATATAAAATGATGTTTGAATGAATTTAGTTAAACTGAATATTAAAGCGATTTTTAATCCTCGTTTATTGTTCCGTCGCGCACGTCTCACAAAAAGTAACTAACTCCCTCCTTCCTTAGCATAGACTTGACTTGACTTGGAACTGCCACTTAGCGTTCTGTTTAATGAAGTTTGCATGTATCCGATTACCCTACTTGACTTGACTTAGAATTCTGTTGAGTTTTGATTTTCTATGTAAATTCTAAGTTTAGTGATCGCCGTGAGAGAACTGTGTGATGCCATACCTATTTTTTAACACTTTGAATAAAATCCTCCAACTATTCTATACAGATAAGAATTTTTGGATGTATATCTTATAACTTTAAACGACTTATTCTTGTATATTTGTATATTTATATATCCACTACTATCTCCCGAACGACTTCACCGATTGTAATGAAATTTGGTACACAGGTACTATGCTTTGTTTTAAGATTTTCTACTTTGGTGTTGCCACTTGGGGTGGTCCTTAGGGTTGCCACCTATATCAATTTTTTTTAAATATTAAGCAATATATGGCAATATGGGTATGAAATGAAAGGTATTTTAGGGCGTATACCAACCAAAATATTTTCGAGTAGGATTGCCACCTCGGGTTGCCACCTGAACTCATTTTATTTATTCCATCAGATATCGACCACTATCTCGGGAAGTGCTAAACCGATTTCGATGAAACTTGGTAGATGGATAGTATGCTTCCTTCTTAGATTTTCTACTTGGAAATGAAAGGTATTTTAGGCCGTATATCAACCAAAATATTTTCGAGTAGGATTGCCACCTCGGGTTGCCACCTGAACTCATTTTATTTATTCCATCAGGTATCGATCACTATCTCGGGAAGTGCTAAACCGATTTCGATGAAATTTGGTAGATGGATAGTATGCTTCCTTCTTAGATTTTCTACTTGGATGTTGCCACTAAAGGAAGCTTAGAGGGCTGCCACCTTTCCGATTTTTTTTTAAATATTAAGTAATATTCGGCATTCTGGGTATCAAATGAAAGGTATTTTAGAGCGTATACCAACCAAAATATTTTCGCGTAGTATTGCTACCTAGTGTTGCCACCTGCACGCATTTTATTTATTCCTTCAGATACCGACCACTATCCCGGGAACGGCTAAGCCGATTTCGATGAAATTTGGTAGATGGATAGTATGCTTCCTTCTTAGATTTTCTACTTGAATGTTGCCACTAATGGAAACTTAGAGGGTTGCCACCTTTCCGATTTTTTTTAAATATCTGGCAATATGGGTATCAAATGAAAGGTATTTTAGGGCGTATACCAACCAGAATATTTAATACACAACAGGTGTCGCCAATGTATGTTAAGTGACTTTTTGTGGTTAGTGTTCGATATTTTGGAAATTTATGCTCTTGGTAAGTAAGATTATGCGGCAAATTCGAAAAATACAGAGCAAGTCTCGGTCACCCAGGTACTTATTCATATGGCAGCAGCAAAACTTACTGTCAAATAAATTATTCAAATTAGGCTAACCTAAAAAAAAATTTTTTTCCTCCCAAAATGCTTTATAGTTTCTTTTTGGCATTGACTATATACTGATTGTAGATAAGCTCAGAAAATCGAAACCTAATGCCAAGAAAATGCGTTTTGGTACTTTTTACTGAGTTATATGTAAAAAATCACACGATTACTTTTAAAAAGCAATTCGATATGGGAAACTTTTACTCTTACTTGAAACTGGCTAGTGTGCTCTCTTGTTATTTTTCTAAGTGCTAAGTGACAGTTCTCAAGTCAAGTCAAGTCTATGCTAAGTATCCATAATGTCAGCTTTATCCGATTGTCGTGTGAGAGATGAGAGATGGTGCAAGGGTTGCCATCCCACATGTATGTATGCTAGAATAGTTCGTCCAATTGAATCAAATGTCATTAGTGACTGTCATTTCAAATCGAACAAAAATATCGTTAAATATATTTTTTTTTTTAAGTTTTGTTATTTTCATACAAAACCCAAGAGCTAACTTATGAATTTTGACTACGGATTCGTGTTCACCGACCCAAAATACTAGTGGAATGACCTGTCTCCTCCCGAGAGCATACCATTTTTTTTTTGTGGGGCTGTGTTATCAGTAGTGGTGCATTTTCAAAATTCCTAGAAAATTTTTAACCATCGAGCATTCTAAGCGAAAACTTTTAAAAGTGCAGTGTTACGAGGTAAATAAAATGTTAATGGCTAGTAATATAATTTCTAACAAAAAATTTTTTTTTCTAGGAGTGTTGGAGCAAGGTTCCCTGAACCTCGAGGAGGATATGCCGGCAACCGTTCCAAAGCCACCACCCCAACATACAGCAAGTATGGCGCATTTTAAGTACTTTACCTTTGACTTTTTGTAATGTTTAATGAACGTCCTTATTTTAGTTGAAACAGAAGAAAACAAATGTTCAAGAAATTTTAAGATGTAAAAAAAATAAATTGTAAACATTGGTACTTTTTTACATTGGTCAGTAGTGACATTATTATGGTCAGCACTGGTGTAAACAGTATTGTATCATTTGTGACAGTAAATGACAGTCTTATAGACAGCGCTGATTCAATAAAGAACGTAGGAGTGAACAGTACATCTGAATGCTTAATTAAAAGACGATTTCACTGTCTCAGAGGGAAATAAAAGCTCACACGTACAGATTTGTTTACATCACCTTTGCGCAAGCCCCCTTGTGTCTGTGATGTAAAGTTTGTATGGAGCGCTGACAATTAGACTGACGGTACTGAAGATCAGTAGCGCTATTCTGTATCTTTTTTAACGCCAAGTATTAGCGTTAACTTCGATTAACACCATTTTTAACACTTTTTGAGATTCTGTAACTTTTAACCACACGAAAAGTGTTAGCTAACATTTTTCCTGTGGTTTGTTAAATCGAATTAATTTCGTGGTGCTAAAAATTATAGAAAATAAGTTCTCCGAAAACCTGTAACCGAACTCGCGACGCGCTCGTTGTAGTCCGAACGCTTATCACCTGCACTACTGCGACATGAACGGCGGCGCTGTCAAATGCTGTACTTAAGATGAGTGCAGTTTTCCCCTCAATTTGATTTGATATACATACATAAAACAGTTGACACTAAAAAGTGTTAAGGAAAGTTACAGAATCGCACTTTCGTTAAGAGCAAACGCCAAAATTCGGCGACAAGCTTAACACTCGGCGAGGTGTTAAATGTTATAGAATCGCTCTACAGATGTTGTGTCAAATTACAGTCAGTGTTCTTGTAGGGATTTGTACCAGTTAATTTATTCATAGAAAACACAACTGACCATAATTGGTGTTAATTAGTGTGCGCGAATTTTGCTGCTTTGGTGTTGCTTATTAAAATATTTGCAAAAATTAGTCGAAAGAGTAAATTAGACAGCTTATTAACCTTGTGTAAGCAGTCGAATTAAAATAAAATATTAGTACAAGCCGAGTTATAATTGAAAAAGGAAGAGTAGGTGTGTTTGTGTTACATAATAGGCAGTTTGTAGTAAAATGACACAATTTTGATTATCCTGAAAATAAAGGATAAATTAACAATTTGGTAAAGCAAACTTGTTGGCTGTTTTGTACAAAAAGCCAAAAATCTATCCCTGGAATATATCCAGTTCGTGTTTTAAATTTGGTTACCCTCGCCTTATTCGTTTAGGCGCCAAGTCGGTCTATACTAGTGTCCGATCGAATATTTGGCCAAGCTTCGGCCTATTTGGCCGAACAATAGGTCTGTTCAATAGCAGAAAAAACTTTATTGGAATTTACGAATTTTTGTTTTTTTATAAGTGACAGAAAATCGTAACTTCCAGTAATATTTTATTATTATTGAACAGCCCTAATGTTCCGAACGATAATTTATCTATATACTAATAGGCTACCAGTCTCCCCATAGTAACTTTCGCAACCAACTTCATATAGTATTTATAAATAGATCCCTATAACATTTATACTGCCATCTTGGTATGGACTATTTCTGCTGTCTCGCGAAAAAAAAATTGAAAATTATGCTTTGTTTATTTGTTCTACAAACAGCACAACATTCATAAAAGTTTTCACAAAAAGCCAAAGCTGTTAACTACAGTATCTGACTGCTTTATTGTACATACAGCTGTGGCGCAGGTGGTAAGCGTGCCGGCTATGATGCGTTCGTTTGCAGGTTCAAACACGGGTTCAGGGCAGGTTGTTTTTTTTTACTAACTTGAATTTGCCTTGAAACATATAACATATGAAAACCTTTTATCATAATACATATATATTTTTTTTAAAGCTATTGCATAGATTTTATCGCGGGCTTGGCACCTACATAAAGACGTTATGCGAATATGGGTTGTTGTCTTTGTTTATCTTCACTACTGCCAAATGACCTGCACGCTAGATG